>OY728160.1:617074198-617699198 GCA_963277665.1 Viscum album | reverse complement strand
ATGAGTTCCTATTCCCATGAATTAATATAAGTACTCTTTTTGTGGTAGTTATAAGAATTATCATGGATGAATTCGGTACTGAAGAAGTCATATCATTCATCATAGATATAGTTGGACTAGAAAATGGATTATTTGACTATGTTTTGAGGATAACATTGGGACATTAATCTATATTAAAGATCACATAATAATCAAACAATTGTGTTCTAAATATCAAAAAATCCTTTTATCCTATTTATACTCCTAGTGGGACATCAAAATAACAATCAATTTTTTAGCCAATTATTCTGACATAAATTTCCAAGAATAAGGAATATTTTGATTGAATAAATTAAGGAAAAATGTCTTATGCACTATGTGTACCAACATTCAATAGATTGAATTATAATTTAGGTGATAATTTTAGACAAATTATTTGGTAATCCTATGCTCTTGAAACATCAATGAGATATTATCAACATCTATAGTGAATTGCCTATGAAACTATTTTTTCAGAAGGAATTAAAATTGTTCTTTTAATATTTGGAGAACACAATCCTCTATTCATTTATCCATTTCTATTGAGGAAGATAATGTAACTATTTCCACAAAAGATGTGGTTAAATGTGATATTATGTGGGTATGGGAATTGAAACTAGTTTCAAGGCTAGAATAAGTGAAATCATAAACATTCAAACTTTTCGGATTCCATTCTGTGGGATGGAATTATTTTACAAGACTTAGCCATGTTAATCCAAATGACTTCTTCCAACCATTATGAAATTACAGAGAACTAAGTGAATCCACTAGGGTTTTTGATATGGTTCAATGGAACAAAGAACTCATCAGGTATATTTTCAATATAGTGTTCTGGTATATGTTTTTTTGGAGTTATATGAATAATGAGAAATTTAAAACTATCCCTATGGATGTGATCTATGAGAAATAATCATATTTTCACTTCTAGTAATTTGATAGTTCAGGTACAATATTCATTATTATAATAAAGATTGTTTTATATAGATTTTATTGATAAATATATACTCAATGATTGGTAAACCAATGTATTACACTATATTAAAAATTAGAAACTAGTTCTTCTGATGTCTGCAAAAAGAATTGAGCTTTCCATCACCTGGATGATCTTGTTTTTCCATCAACAGACCCTTGAATGTCACAAAATTCAATAGATTATTCTCTTGGTCTCTAATAAAATACAATATATGTATCATTCAATCCTCATGTTTGGGTGAAGGTGTAGTAACATCCTATCACCTAGGATAAAATTTACATTATTGTTCCAATAATACAAGACATCCATCGATATTCTTAATTCTAGTTCTAATAGATTGGTGGATTAAATGTGTTTTTATTATAGGTTTTCCATGTTATAAATTTTTACAGAGTTATAAGTAGGAAAATTATCTGGTAGGTTGATCTATATTTGTTTCTAATAACAATAATAGGTTATACTCTGGTATCTATCCTAATAGGTTTAAAGTTACCTCCCCTATTAGGTAGTCCCCATGTGTACCATGGAAAATGGTAATAGATAAGTTTTCTATTGGAATCCTATATCAATTAGATGTTCATTTGTTATCTTTTTAGTATATAGTCTAATCTATATTAATGGTGACTTTACAAAGGAGAAATGTGAGTCTCTACACAGATGTTTCAGTTACAGGAAATATTTCCCCTGAGTATTTCTTCATTTAAATATTTTAATTCCATTATATCCACTATATATATAGTAATTAATTATTTTATAGTAGGAGGATAAACATAGTTGGGTAATGGTTGGGATGTTTCCACACATTTTACATTTTATTTTAAGAGATATCATTTCAATTGTGGTAACTAAGCATTAGAGGGAACCACCAAATTTTATAATTTTCTCTAATGATGAGTACTCAAAACCTCATAATGTGTTTCAGGGTGGACAATTATTTAGATAGAAATTTCACCATCCACCTCATAATTTTCAAAATAATATTCATTATCATTATTTGGTGATACTGTTGATGACATTCACTAAAAATGCAGACTACACACATCTTCTTGAATATAACTTCTAACTAGTAATTTGAAATTCGTACAGTTATTCATTATATAATTCCTATTCATTAGTATATAAGTATTAATTGTAAAAACATGGAATATTTTTCCCTGTACAAATATATAATTTATAACTATCTTTAATAATTTTACTTTTCTTAATTTACAAATGGATATTTGAAATTTTATATCTTTAGTTATATATTATCAAAATATTGTTTTAAATACATTATAAATTTTTATTTTGAACAAAATTTTATAAAATTTATAGATTGTGTAAAATTAAATAAATATATATATATATAAATTCAAAATTAAGTATTTATAAATTTCATAATGACTCCTACATTACTTTGGAGGATATAAAATATGTTTGTTTTGGTAATCAGTATATATTGCAATAAAAACTAAAATACAAAATTAATATCTAAAGTGGTAAATAATTTGAAACATAAAAAATATTTCTATAATAGATTTTATTTATTTTTTATTTACAATATTTCGTTCCCACTAAATTATTTATTAATTTTTGGTTCATTTTACATGTTTAACATATGATCCCCTTATAATATGTTGAAATATTTTCAAAATTGCCATTCTCAATTTTTTTAAAAGGTCCTATAACCACCCCTTTATAATAATAGATGAAATTTGGTTTCATTTCAAAACTATACCCATTTACATACCATATAATATTTTTTTCACTCTATTTTGATTCTCATAATAAGGTATTAGAATATTCCATTCATTTTCATGAAAATAACCATTGTCATCTTAAATTTATTAACATGGATAATAATTTTTACATAACAAATACATTCAAGTTCACCCATTAATATTTTAAATTTTCAATCCATATGAAAGAAGTGATTATTATTTAAATATAATATTTTATTATTATATGGGAATAATCATTAATCGTTCCATCCATTTTCTATTTGAAAAAATGAAACTTTATTTTGTGCTTGGGAGGACAACCGCCTATATGAAAAATCCTGTATCGTTTTCCTTAACCATCATATAAGGGTTGGGGAATAAGGTAATTTAATATGTATTTATTATATTTATATAATTATTTTTTCTTCAAATATATAATAAATTACTTATTTAGTGATGTTTTTCAAAATAAAATGATTTTCTATGCATACGTACACACCACCACCTCTGTTATTACTTAGACCTGGTGGTTAAAATATATAGCAAATATATGTTCATATTTATATAATAGTTGTAATTGAATTTTATTAATAGTTATATATATTAATAAGGTTATATGGTGTGCATTTATTCAACTTAATTTAATTATTCATGATTTTTTCGGTCTTTCTAGAATTAATCAGAACCAAGGTATGTGTTTTCGTCTCAAATTCATGTCTTTAAGAGGTATGGATATTAATCAATAAATATCACATATATATTTTATATAATTCCTATTTGAGATATCATATAATTTATTTTTATTTAATAATAATAATTTATTTTAATTTATAATCTCATTTTTTTCAAGGTGTTTTGATTAATGTGTCACTGAAGAAGCAATGTATTTCAATTTCTCAAATTTAATTATGTGAAACATGTAACATGTTATTCACCGTAATTATAAAATTTATGTTCTAGTGATTAATATTACCATGAATTTTATATATATTATTTCCTTATAATATATGATCTAATCTAATATAAACCTAGTTTTGTTTTATAAATGTATTTTTACTCAGGGGGTTCCAAAGTCCTAATAGTTTCTAATAATATAATAATCTTCCATTGGTTATTTATAATAAAATATTAATTATTTTCTATATATTGTCTTTATTCATACATTTGATATTAGTAGGTGTTGCCTATAACTATATATATTTTTACCAGGTATAAACCTTTTCAAATGTTTCATGCATTGTTTATTATGCTTCCTATCATGGTTTTAGATAACTCAAATATCTTTTCCATGATTTTTAAATTTTCTTCATGAACTTATATTTCCAATGACTGGGTTCTTCCACATGAATATTTTATTATATTTTATTTAATTATCCCCTTTTGTAAAATTAATGTTTTAATACAAATTAATTTTTTGTTATTCTTCATACAATATGTTATTTGAACAAAGGTATTTTGAAAATAAAAAATATTGGCCGTCTTTTCAATTTAAAATGTCATTATATCCCCAAATAATTTATTAAACATAACAAATATGTATTGTCTATGATAATTTATTTGATATATTTTTTCATGAAATTGTTTTAAAAATTATTCACATCACATTTTCAAATGATACCATTGATGAAGACAAATAAATTTGAATTTTATGTCAATATCCAAACGTATATCCAATAGAGGTGTTATGTTTTCATTTTCATCTACCGTTAAATTTTCAAAAATATTTACCAAAATTTATTTTAAAATTAAATATTTATCCTCTAATATATTTATGATTCATTTTTAGAATTTAACATGTCGTTTCATATAATTATAATGTTGATTTATTGTTTTGTGATATAGTTTAAATCATTCATTTATGTAAACAACCATATATGTTTTTATTATTTCACTGGGTTTCTATTTTTTGTGACTATAAAAATTATTTTTTACTGAAGGGATACGTTCATATTATCCCTTTTATAATAGAGAAAAAAAATTTGTACCATATACTGTAATTGTTATATACGTGATTATTGGGATGTTGACTATTTATTTTCTGATCATCCACCTTCTTTCTCCATACGAGTTATGATCATGTTATCCATTTAATTAACATAAGGAAATGTATTGGGAAAACATATATTGATATTCCAATACATCTGACTAATAGTAAGTTTACTATGTATTTTTTTTAAAAATATATTATATTTCTCATGATGGGTTTTGGTCACATTATTGTTATTTTTAACATGGGGAAAAGTATTGACATTCACGATGATTATTTATTATTAACATATGTTTTTCATTTATTATTATTGTTTAATATTCATTAAAGGAACATACATGTTTTTATTCTTCTAAAATATCATTATGTAATTGTGTGAAATATTTCACTGACGCGTAAGGTTAATGCATTGGACATAATTAGGTTATGGGTGGGGCATGTAATTATAAATCACATAATGAATAGAATAGACTTTTGAAACAATAAGAAACTGTGATTATAGATTATACCTATCTCCATATAGGTATATAATATTAGAAAACCCCCTTGATATCACGTTTTCATTTTATGACATTATTAATTTCATTGGTATGGAATCTATATTTTTTATTTCCATATTATCATTTATTTTCACGGATATTGAACACTCTCAGTTTCAATTGAATGTAAAACATATACAATTTATTTATATGTACCATATTTTAGGAACCATGATTATGTTTTTAACTACTTTAGGTTTACATTTCGATACCTATTAGATTTATCTCACCAATCAAATGTTTTTATTTTCAAATGTTTGGACAGAAACCATTACAAATGTCATTTATAAAAGGATTGGTTGTGTCTGTAATTTGTCAGAGGTGTTGAATGTAACATCCCAGGTAAATGAAGAATATAACATATTTCATATTTATTAATATTTTTGAATTAAATATTAATTTTAATAAAGGGGTTTCTATGTTCGATAAAGTACCCGATACGCAACAACGGGTTTCTTTGGAATCTTACGTTACACACTAATAATATAATATTATTATTTTAAATGATAGTTAACTCCTAGGTATTGTATTGGAAGGAATGAATGAAAATAACTACAATATGATTATAGATGTTTGTTGAAATTATTTACATTTATGCAATATAATATAGAGGCTTAAAATGTAATGAATCTAATTTTAAGCATAATTTACATTAAAAGACCGATTTGTCACCATTTAATGGAGAACCCTTTTTAATATTTCTTTGGTAACTTTAATAAATTCTATATGTCAAAATAAAATTCTTCTTTATAATGGGGACATCAAAATTCACATTGGGTAATTTTTTGGAATTCTTCTGATAAAGATCATTTTTTAATGAATAGTGAAAATGTTGTATTTTAATTCAAAACTACATTTTAATATAATTTATTTATATGGTTATATTATCTTTATAATTGCATTTATAGTTTAATTATAATATATTTTTACCATTTAATCCAATTTTGGTCATTGGAATTAATTTCACTTTGAAATTTGACATAAATAATTATCAATATTTTGATTGTTATTGTTTCTTAAAAACATAATAATTGTTTTGAGAAAGGGAACTAAATTTAATATTAATTAATGAAATTTCTATGTTTTGAATTTGGAAAAATATATATCATTTTTGAATTTATAATATCAAATATATCTTAGGCTGAATTTGGGGAATTTTTCTGAAAAACACCAATTTTTTATGAATAGTGAAACCACTTAGTAGTAGTTAAAAAAACTGACTTTTTCATTTAAATGAAATTTTATTGCTACCATGAATTGAATTTCAATAATCTAACATACATTTTTGATATTATTTAGTAAAATTTGGTTCAATAAAATGAAAATACTTTTTGTTGAATAGTAACTTTTGACTTTTATTTACCGCGGTTAAAGGTAAATAGGGTATTTCAAGGTTAAAAGAATATTATAATAATTCAAAATTTCTTTAAAACTTTTCCAACCCTCATTTGTTGATTCATTTAAGACAATGGTCATCTTTGGGTCGATTTTGGGACCCCATTGATATACTTGAGAGTGATAATGACAATTTAGATAAATTAACTTAAAGTAAATGAAAAAATGATAAAAGGAAATATCTTCTATTAAATTAATTTTTAGAAGGGGTTATATAAAATATCATTTCGAATATAAATATTAATTTGTATGTTAATGAAAATTCATATATCATGGTATTTTTTTATAATTTTTAGACATCAAATAAATTAAATTATTTATGACATAATAATGATGCAGTATTTACCTCATTAATAAATGATATAAATAAATAAGATTATAATGATTAAATTATTATCCAAAACATTTCCAATTCTTATGGGATTATTTTTTTCTAATATGAGTCATCATATATTTGACTATAATTTTTTTGGTCCTTTTGAAACCGAATATATGTTTATAATAAAATAAAGTTTTCCCACTTTCCTATAGTGCCACTCCTCTCCCTTATAAAAGGAGACCACTTATAAACAATTTCTCACACCTCTCAAGCCTTTTGGCTCGTCCAAAATGTGACCAATTAGGCTCCCTAAATCCCTCTCCTCTTTCTAGAAGATTTACCTTATGCATTAGTAACTTCAAGAAGTCCTTTGGTTCAAACCAAAGGAAGTAACCCAAATTAAAGGTAACAGTTTCTCTTAAATTATTTTCATTTATTTTAAATCTCCAACCCCTAAACTCTTTCTATTCATTTTTTTTTGTAATAACACTGGTATCCTCAACATACTAGGATGTTTTTATGAGAATTATTCGAACTACACTTACACACACCTCCATCTAATAGATGAAGAACATAATGTTTATGTGGATGGGAAACTAATGCCTCACGAAACGATGATTGTTCAAATATCTCCAACCGCCTCTCATGGTGGCTATTATGATGGTACTATATTTATATATGATATATATTATTTTTATTATTTACTTATGCTTTTGTACATCCTATTTATAGCACACCTTTTTGATTTTCATAGTGGGTAAATACGATAATCTCATTTGAGGAAGTGTGGACTACCGCCCCATCAAAGTGATGTTATTTGTTAATGCCTTTTGTGGCATGTTTAAAGGATGGATTTATTTATATTATATATGATATTATACTAAAATTATAATATAACTATTTATAATTATTTTTTAATTCCATTAAAATAAGAAATAGAAATGAAAGTAGCGTTCATGCGTACGTACGGCTTACCGTCTCCATGAACGGTGCATTTAATTTCATACCTCTAAATGTTATGTACTATTATAAAAACATGTATATGATGGATATATATGATATATATGATATCCAAATCATTAATATCATTCTAGATATAATGAAACTTTGAACACATGAACAACATGTAATTATAAGAAGTCCATTTTTTACTCAAGTACCAAATATTGACAAAACGAACGTTATTAAATTAAATGATTGCATAATGTTTATAAAATGGTATTAAGTGATATAAAAGGAATAATAAACTTGAAAACGGATCTTATGAAAGTAGAAATTATCTTTAGTTTATTATTCAATATATTAAAGAACGATCGAGTAATGTCGGAAATGAGGTAAGAGACTTCATATCAATCTCGCTTTTTTGAGGCATATTTTGTTATAATACACGATTTATTTTTATATGCTTTATAAACACTTTTGACTTTTTATTTCTTTAAAATGGAAACTTTTTATACCAAGAATTTAGATAATTGAAAAAAAGGAATGTTTTTTTTTGTTAGCGGTGACAACGACCTTTCCGCTGCCGTGAGTACTATTTGATCTTTGGATTCCTTAACAAGCCAAAATGATTTTAAAAGGAAAAATAAATACCATATACACTTTTTACGTATTATGGTATTGAAAATGATTTTCAGAATGGGGTCATTATTTCAATATCTTGAAACGATAATTTTTTATTGAAATGTGGAAATTTTTTCTTTTCTTTTATGCTTATGTTATGTGTTATAATCATGTTATGGTTGTTGGGAATTATTTATGTATACAAGTGGTTTCATGATAAACCTAGGGAGGGTGAGCCCGAGATAGCTCTCCAATGCATTGGGTAACATCATAGAGGTAAACGTGAATGTTTCTCCTATGAGATTTTGGGAATATATTGTGATGGGTTTTCCAAAGTAACACCCTATGTAGTTGTGATATCTATAATGTAAGTATGATATGGATGCCACAAGTTACCTTTATGATTTATGATTTCTATGTGTCTTTCATAAATCCTATGATTTCATGAGGTAAGTAAAAGATTTTAATGTTTTGTATGTATTTATAAAAAAATGTTTTTATTCTTTGTTTTATAACACTTAGTCAGTGTTTTATGCCCATCCCATGTTTTGAAATGTTTTCACATGACATAAAGATGAATATGGTCAAGTACGGGATCATGTAAAAGTCATGCTGTCCAAAACATGAAACAAGACATGACTCTTTTTTTCAAGAGTTTTTATTTTACGGAAAAAAACGGAAACTGTGTAGAAGTTTCTACCTTTTAATCTTTCGAGATATAATAGTTATGTCCTAATTCTCTAAAAATCTAAACCTGAATAGATCCCCAATGTGAATTATTCATTTAATTCAATATTATGTAATGTTTAAGGTCGGGTCCTTATAGTTGGTATTAGAGGTCAGTTTAGACATATTTAGGAGTCAGGTTACGGTTAAATTAATATCAATAAAGTAATTTATGTTAATATTTAAATCATATAGAATTTACATATTACCGTGTTTCTTATCCTTAGATACATCTATGTTCAGAATGGTTTTCCGCATGGGAAAAAGGGCAGCTATGTTGGGACGACATCAGGAGGAAGATAACCTTCTAAATCAGCAACGTGAGATGGTCAGAATCGGAACTGAACGATTTGTTGTAGTGATGGCACAGTTGACTCAGGCTGTAAATGGTGGTGGTATCCATGTATGAGATTAGCCAGATCAACCACATAGGAACATGTCAGTAGTGGGGCATTTCATGAGGAAACATCCCCCATCATTCATAGGATCATCTGACTATGTGCAAGCTGAAGGGTGGATTAAATCATTGGAGAATATTTTTGATCTCATGGGTTGTTCAGAACATCAAAAGGTTAGTCTTTTTGTTTACCGTTTTGATGGTGAAACTAATCAGTGGTGGTCGATGGTGAGAAATATCAGGGATAGTGAAGAGATTGATGCTCTCGATTGAGATGAATTCAAAGGTATGTTTCTTGAGAAATATTTTCCTAAGGTGGTTTGTCTTAGGATGGAAAAACAATTCCTAGAATTGAGGTAGGAGGATGACTCAGTGGCTTCTTATGAAGAAAAATTCACTCTACTGGAAAGGTATGCTCCAAATTTCATATGAGGTCTTGATAGGAAAATGAACCATTTTTACGCTGGATTAAAGCCAAAATATCGAAGGGATTTAGCCTCTCGTGAGTTCCAATGTCATGAAAAACTCGTTCATTGTGCGGATAAGGTGGAAATTGTGTTTTTGATGATCAAGTATTCTTATACAAACAACAAAATAAGAAGTCGAGGTGGCAGGAGAAAGGGAAGAACTCTTCAAAAAAGTCTGATGGTAAGAAACTTAAGTTTACTGTTTGTGAAAATTGTGGTAAAAATAATGTTGGGGAATGCCTTTTGAATTCATTTAAGTGCTACCGATGTGGTAAAATGGGGCATAAGGATCTTAATTTCACTAAAAAAAAATCACGGTAATGGTAGGAAAAAATCTGACTTACTGTCAGTAGAATGTTTAAATGAAATGAAATGGGTCATTATGAAAATGAGTGTCCAACAAAGTACTCAACCGAAGGAAAGAAACAAAATACGAGCAAAAAGGGGTGGAATAATACTTAGCAACAACTTCAGCTGATGTTGGTCCATCAAATGAATTAGTATTAGTTACACTTTTTGTTTGTTCAGATTATGCCAATGTGTTGTTTGATTCAGGTTCTACAAACTCTTTTATTTCTATGATGTTTTCTAGTAAATTGGGAATTCCATCTCATGATATAAATACTGAACATACAGTAAAAACACCTGAAGAAATATTGATACAAAAAGAAAACATAAGAACATTCATGTCCTTATGTGTTGAAATAATCTACAAGCAGACCTTATTGTTTTTCTTCTAGTAGAGTTTGATTTTATTTTGGGCATGGATTGGCTTTATGTTTATAATGCTAAGATTGACTGTAGAGCTAAAGAGGTTTCTTTTCAGAATGATTTTCAGTTTGTATAAAAAAATGTACCCTTGATGTTGATAACATATCAAGAATCTGTGAAACTTGTAGAATATGAAATGAATGTTACCTTGCACATATTGTTGAACAAAAAGGAGCTGTTCATATTAATTATGTGCTGGTGGTAAATGAGTCCCTTGATGTTTTTTCTGATCGGTTGCTGGTATTTTACCTGACCAGGAAGTTTAATTTACTATTGACTTAGTTCCTAATGCTAATCCAATTTCAAAACCCCCTTATCGAATGGCTCAAATTGAACTATTAGTGTTAAAGATGAAATTGCAGGAGTTATTAGATTAAGGTTTCATTCAACCTAGAACATCACCATGGGGTTCTCTTGTCTTGTTTGCTAAAAAGAAAAATGGTTCAATGAGACTTTTCATTGATTATAGAGAATTGAATAACATCACTGTTAATAATAAGTATCATTTGCCTCATATCAATGATTTGTTTGATTAGCTCCAGGGAGCTCAGTATTTTTCGAAGATTGATTTGATGTCGGGGTACCATCAGTTGAATGTAAAGGAATCAGACATTCCGAAAACCATGATTTGTACTAGATATGGCCATTATGAATTTGTAGTTATGCCTTTTGGGTTAATCAATGCACTTGATGTATTCATGTATCTATTATTAGAATTTTCCATGAGTTTTTGGATAGGTATTTGATTGTGTTCATTGATGATATTTTAGTTTATTCCAAAAGTAATGAGGAACAAGAAATCCATTTAAAGGTTATCTTGTAAAACATAAATGAAAAGAAACTATTTTGGAAATTTGGAAAGTGTGAGCTTCGGTTACAAAAAATTTCTTTCCTTGCTTACATTTTTTCAAAAAATGGCATAATTGTTGATCAGGCTAAAACAAAAGTTTTTGAATAATGGCCAAGACCCACGAATGTAACCGAGATCCGTATTTTTCTTGGTTTGGAAGGTTATTATCATAGGTTTGTTGAAAATTGTGCACGGTTATCTAGTCCAATGTCTATGTTAACTCGAAAAGGTGTTAAGTTCATCTGGATAAATGAATGTGATGATTAATTTCAGGAATTGAAAAGAAGATTAGAGAATGCTCTAGTTTTGGAACTACCTTCTAGAAATGGTAATTTTGTTATCTATAGTGATGCTTCTTTGAAAGGACTGGTTGTGTCTTAACAAAAAATGATCAGGTAATATCCTATGCTTCATGTCTGTTGAAACCACGTGAGTTAAATTAACCTACACATGATTCGGAATTAGGCACTGTTGTTATTGATTTAAAAAATTTGGAGGAATCATTTGTATGTAGTGAAGTGGGAAATATATACTGATCAAAAAGTCTGAAGTATATATTCACTCATAATGAATTAAACATGATATAGAGGAGATGGTTGGAATTAATCAAGTATTATGATTGCACAATCCTTTATCATCCGGGAAAAGAAAATAAAGTGGTTGATGCTTTGAGTCGAAAATGTAATACTTCATTAAACATGTTACGTTTGGAACGAGATCCTTTGGTTTTTGATTTGATGAACTTTGGAATAGAAGTTGTTGGTGCAGGAAATTTTTCTATTTTGTTTCTGGTGTCTGTAAAATCATCTCTATCAGACAGAATAAAGCAAGCGCAGAAAGAAGATAGTGAGTTGCAGAAAAAGGTAGATTTGGTTCAGAAGGTTAAGTTTCCTTATTTTAACGTTGATAATGATTGTGTTTTGAGATTTGGAATGTGCTTATGTGTGCCTTTTGATTCATATTTGAAAAATGAGTTGTTATATGAAGCTCATAGTTCCCCGTTTTCAGTTCATCCTAGTTGTACTGTGATGTACAAAGATCTTCGGGAGTATTACTTCTTGGAAGGAATGAAAAGTGATATTGCTGATTTTACTGTGAAGTGTTTGCCTTTTCAGTAGGTTAAAGCAGGGAGGCAGTTAATGAAATGGATTCTCCAGCCTCTACCAGTTCCAGAGTTGAAATGGAAAAAATATATCCATGGATTTCGTTGTGGGATTACCAAAGACATCTCGAGGTAATAATGCAATATAGGTTATAGTTGATTGATTGACTAAATCTACTCATTTGCTTCCGATTCAAGATACTTTGTCTCTAGATAAACTTTCTCAGTTTTATGTTAAAGAGATAGTCAGGTTGCATGTAGTTCTACTCTCCATTGTATCTGATAGTGATCCCAGGACTACTTCTAAAATTTCGAAGGGCCTTCAGAAGTTGTTGGGTAATAAATTAATTTTTAGTACAGCTTATCATCCTCAATCGGATGGTCCATCAGAAAGAACAATTAAGACCATAGAGTATATGTTACGTGCTTGCTCGATTGATTACCAGGGATGTTGGGACCAATATCATTCTTTGGATGCATTTTTTTATAATAAAATCCATCATTCTAGTATAAAGATGGCTCTATTTGAGGCATTATATGGAAAGAGTTTTCAAACACCAGCTTTTTGGGATGTAGTAGGTGAATGAAATTTGATGGGACCAGAATTGGTAGAAGAGATGGCAGAGAAAGTTCAATTTATTCAGAAGCACATGAGAACATCTCAGAGCATACAGAAAAGTTATGTAGATAACCAGAGGTAGGATCTTTCTTTTGAGGTAGGTGATGCTGAATTTTTCAAAGTTTCTCCATGGAAAAGTGTGATGTGTTTTGGTAAGAAGGGAAATTTGAGTTTGAGGTTCATTGGACCGTATGAAATTTTGGATAAAGTTGGATCTGTTGGGTACATAGTGGCTTTACCTCTACGTTTATCCAAGGCACAGAATGTTTTTCATGTTTCGATGTTGATAATGTATATGCCAGATCCATATTACATTTTGAGCCCAGAGGTGGTTCTGTTGGAAAAGAATATCTCTTATGAAGAACAACTAGTTCAGATTCTTGACTTTAGAGAGAAAGTGTTGGGGAATAAGGTGATTCACCAGGCAATCGTTTTGTGAAAAAACCATATGGTTGAAGAGGAAACGTGAGAATCTAAAAATGCAATGAGGGATATATACGCCCCACTTATTTTGAAAAGTGAATAAAAAATTACGAGGACACAATTCCCAAAAGGGGGGACAGATGTAACATCCCATGTAAATGAATAATAAGACATATTTAATATTTATTAATATTTGTGAATTAAAAATTATATTACCTTAAATGGGTTTCTATGTTCGATAGCGTACCTGATACGCAATAACGGGATTCTATGAAATCTTATGTTGCACACTAATAATATAATATTATTATTTTAAATGGAAGTTAACTCCTAGCCGTTGTATTGGCAGGAATGAATGAAAATAAATACAATATGATTATACATGTTTGTTAAATGTATTTACATTTATCCTTTAAAAGTTAGAGTCTTAAAATTTGAATGAATGTAATTTTAAACATAATTTATGATAAAAGGCAGATTAATCATATTTTAATTGAAAACCATTTTTATATCTAGTTTTGGTCACATTAATAAATTATATATGACCAAATAAAATCCTTCTTTATATTGGGGACATAAAAATTTACTTTGTGTAAATTTTTTTGAATTTTTCCGAAAAAGTTCATTGTTAATGAATTGTGAAAATGTTGTATTTTAATTAAAAACTACATTTTAATCTAATTTATTTATATGGTTAGATTATCTTTTTAATTGTGTTTAAAGTTTAATTAGAATATATTATTTCCACTAAATCCAGTTTTGGCCATTGTAATTAAATTCACTTTGAAGTTTGACATAAAAAATTATCAATCTTTTTATAGTTATTGTTTCTTAAAAACACACTATTTGTTTTGATAACTATAATTAATTTTAAAATTAATTAATTCCACTTCTTTGTTTTGAATTTGTAAAAATAGATATCATTTTTTAATTCGGAATATCAAATATATCTTAGGCTGAATTTTTTATATTTTTCTGAAAAACATCAATTTTTGATGAATAGTGAAACCACATAGTAGAAGTTAAAAAACAGACTTTTTCATTTAAATGAAATTTTACTGTTTTTGTGAATTGATTTTCAAAAATCTTAAATACATTTTTGTTATTAGTTAGTAAAATTTAGATCAATAAGATAAAAATAATTTTTTGTGAATAGTAACTTTTGACTTTTATTTACTGCGGTTAGAGGTAAATAGGGTAATTCAAGGTTAAAAGAATTTTATAATAATTCAAAATTATTTTTACATCTGTTCAAACGTTATTGATTGAGTCATTTAAATCCATGAAAATCTTTGGGTAGATTTTGGGACCCCATTGAGCCACATGGCAGTGATAATGACAATTTAGAATAATTAACTTAAATTAAAGGCAAAAATAACAAAAGCAAATATCTTTTTGTAAATTAATTTTTTGAAGGGGTTATATAAATTATCATATCGACTATAAATATTCATTAGAAAGATAAAAATATTTCCTACATCATTTTTTTTAGACATGACATAAATTAAATTATGTATGACATAATAAGGATGCAGTATTTACCTCATTAATAAATGGTTTAAATAAATAAGATTATTATGATTAAAATATTATCAAAAACATGAACAATTCTGATTGGATGATTCGATTTCGAATATTAGCCATCTTATCTTCTACTATAATAATTTTTGGACAATTTGAAACCAATGATATGTTTATAATAAAATAATTTTTTTCACAGTTTCATAAAGAGCCCCTCCTCTCCCTTATAAAAGGAGACCACTTCTAACTAATTCCTCACACCTCTAATACTTTTTGGACCATCCAAAAACTACCCAATTAATCTCCATGAATCCTTATCCTCCTCTTAGAATGATTTCCTTAGGAATAATTCACTTTAAGAAGTCCTTTGGTTCAATGAAAAGGGATTTACCCAAATTAAATGTAACAGTTTCTCTTAAATTATTTTCATTTGTTTTACTTCTGCAACCCCTAAACTCTTTTTATTACTTTCTTTAGTAACAACACCAGTATCCTAAATATATTAGGATGCTGTTATGAGAAGTATTCTAACAAAACTTACACACACCTCCCTCTAATGGAGGAAGAACATAATGTTTTTCTGGATGGAAAACTAATGCCTCACGAAACAATGATTGTTCAAATATCTCCAACCACCTTTCATGGTCTCCATTATGATGGAACAATATTTATATATGATATATATTATGTTTATGATATACTTATTCTGTTTTCCTTCCTATTTATAGCACACCTTTATGGTTTCAATAGTGGGTAAATACGATAATCTCATTTGAAGAAGTGCGGACTACCGCTCCCTCAAAATGATGTGATTCGTTAATGCCTTATGTGGGATTTATAATGGATTGATTTAATGATATTATACATGAAATTATACTAAATTATAATATACCTATGTATCATTTTTTTTAAATTCTATTAAAATAAAAAATATAAATGAAAGTAGCCTTCATGTATACGTATGGCTTACCGTGTCGATGAACGGTGCATTTCATTTCTTACCTCAAAATGTTATGTACTATTATAAAAACATTTATATGCTGGATATATATGATATATATGATATAAAAATCTTGAATATCATTCTGGATATAATGAAACTTTGACCACATGAACAACATGTAATTATAAGTATTCCATGTTTTACTCAAGTACCAAATTTCGACAAAACGAACATTATTAACTTAAATGATTGCATAATGTTTATAAAATTGTAATAAGTGATATAAAAGTAATAATAAAGTTGAAAAACGGTGTTAATAATGTAGAAATTAAATTTAGTTTATTATTCAAGAGATTAAAATATGATCGAGTCAAGTCGGACACGAGGTAAGGGACTTCGTCTCAATCTCCTTTCATTGAGGCATATTTTGTTTTAATACACGATTAATTTTTATACTTTGTATAAACACCATTGAATTTTTATTTATTTAAATGGTAATATTTTTATAGTAAGCGTTTAACTAAATGACAAAAAGGAATGTTTTTTTACTTAAGCGGTGACAACGACCTTTCCGCCGCTGCGAGTATTATTTGATCTTTGGCTTCCTTAACAAGCATGAATGATTTTAAAAGGAAAAATAAATACCCTATACTCTATTTATGTATTTTCATATTGAAAATGATTTTCAGAATGGATTTATTATTTCAATATCTTGAAATGATATTTTGTTATTGCAATGTGGAAATGTTGTCATTCCTTTACGCTTATGTTTTGTGTTATGATCATGTTATTGTTCTTGGGAATTATTTATGTATACGGGTGGTTCCATGATAAATCTAGGGCGGGTGAGCCAGAGATAGCTCTCCAATGCATTGGGTAACGTGATAGAGGTAAATGTGAATGTTTCTCTTAAGAGATTTAGGGAATATACTATGATGGATATTCCAATGTAACACCCTATGTAGCTATGATAGCTATAATGTAATTATGATATGCATTACACAAGTTACCTTTATGATTTATGATTTCTATGTGTCTTTCATAAATATTATTATTTCACGAGGTAAGTAAAATATTTCATGTTTTGTCTGTATTTATGAAAAAATGTTTTCATTCTTTGTTTTATAACCCTTACTAAGCATTTTATGCTCATTCAAAATATTAAAATGTTTTCACAGGACTTAAAGATGAATAGGGTCAAGGATGGGATCAAGGAAAAGTCATGTTGTCCAAAACATGGAACTGGACATGCATCTTTTTCATGAGTTTTTACTTTACAGAAAAAAATGGAAACTGTGTAGAAGTTTCTACCTTATAATCTTTTGAGATGTAATAGTAATGTCCTAATTCTCTAAAACTCTAATCCTGAAGAGATCCCCAATGTGAATTATTCATTTAATTCGATATTATGTAATGTTGAAGTCTGAGTCCTTATATTGAAGACTCCATAGGGATTAAAAATTTTCTTATATATTAGAATCAATCATTATTTTTTGAGAAAGACATGGGTTTTATATTTTTTCCCATATTTATAAAAATTAATCTGAAAGGGATTTTGAGTGAATGGAATGTAATATCCCTTTTCAAGTAATTAATTATGGGAAATTATTGTATGGGAATTTATATTTGATATCAATTATAGTATGAAATGTATGTGTTTATAGTATTGAATCTCAGTGAGTTGTTCTTGTCTGTTATAGTTTGATTCAGAGTAGTGTTAAGATAACATTTAGGATTATAATATTTTAGAGGCTACATTAAGGATTTATAATATAATTTTCATCTCAAATTCAAATTTAAAAATAACCCATTGGGATGATTAATGATTTTACATGATGGAATAATGAAGCATTTATTTTTAGATTAGGACAAAATAATATTTATAAAATACATAATGGCATGTCTATATGAGAAATCAATAGACACTAGAGAATACTATTGTATTTAAAAAATAGATATTTTTTGGTTTTCCTTGCATTTACACTCCTTTTATGATACTACATGTGAATTTTAGCCCAGGAATAAATATACCTATGGTAAAAACCATAAAAACGGAGGATTCAGTATTAACATGATCATTAGTTATTGCAATAAAAAAAGGCATAACATCACACATTGTTTGACCCTCTTTGAGAATATAATTTGGTTAATTTACATTATCTTTGTGGTCTATTATTATGGAATTGAATATGTTCACATAATATAACCCCATAATAAGGTAGAAAACCCAAATTAACCATTATTAAGCCAAGAACAATATAGGTTAATATAAGAGTGAAATTAGTTGAACATAGTTTACTATAAGATTATTTATAACAACTATAAGATGGTGTGATATTATTTTAAATTTATTATGTGATAAAAAATGATGTTAAATTTTGAAGTTTTTTTTATGATAATTTAATTATAATGATATTCACTCATATAAGCTAATTTTGTTTTAGTAATGAACAGATCCAAAAGAAACCATGTTAACAATAAATCTCTTAGACCATGAAAAAACTGTCCCATCAAAAAAACCTAACGTGATAAGGGTTGGAGTGTCTAATCATATGATTATTCCAAACCAAATGTTAAAACTTTTGATTAAAAACATGTTCGATGAGTAAATTTTATTTTAAATTAATAAGGGAATGATTGAATCACATATAAATCTTGGTTACCAAGACGATGATAGAAATAACACTCAATTTCGTAAATGGTAAATTTTTTATAGGAAACCTAGATTAAATTTTCAAAAATGGATAAGAAAATTATATATATATGCATAAGAAGATCATCATAATCATAAGTGTAATTAATATAGACATTTTACATATATATATTGATTAAATTTCAAGCGAGATGGGACGAATGAGACATATAGTGAAAATCCAAGGGACAGTGAGGGTGAAAATTCCTAGAAACCATAAAAAATAGGAAAATCTAATGGAACTTATATTAATTTATTAGATACTGATATTTCAACTTATATTTTATAATGTACTATGTCATTTCATTTTTCACAAACTATATCATATTCAATTTCTAGTAAATACCCATCAAGATAGTATTATCATATAAATATGAATCATATGTTATAGAAAATTATTACATAAGGATATAAATAATCTTCAATTAGGAACAAATTATGTAAAATTGTGAATATGGTATATATAATCACTAAAGAAATTATTTGAATTTTTCATATATATATAAATCTCATTACACATCCTACAAAAACTCATCTTCATCGATTAGTGCATAGTTTATTATGAGATCCGTATAAAATAATCGTTGATATTTTTATTTAATTTGAGTGGAAGAAACTTATTTAGTATTGGAGAATGTAACAGACTAATATTTCAAAATTATAATTAATCTAAATATTTCATCATGTTGGGAATATTTTACCACTAAAAAAACAAACTAAAAAGAATATTTGATCTATTTTGATCATTGAAACCAATCTATTATATTAAAGACAATGAATAATAGTAAACATATTAATAAATATTTATAAAAATAAAATAAATTTTAATTTTAATAATTATAATAATATTATTAAATTATTTTATGAAAATTAATAATATAAAAAATTTATTTTTAAAAAATTATTTGTAAAACAAATTTCTATATAAATTCTTGTTTCAAGATCTATAGAAACAATGATTATAAATATTTTTTTAACTATTAGTTATTACTAATTTTATTAGTAAATAATAATTAATTATAATGATAATAATCATAAAATATTTTTTATAAAAAAAATATTTTTCATTATATCACACATTTTTATTTCAAAATAAAGATGTTTTGGTGAATAGTGAAATTGGCTCATTTCCAATTTACAAAGATTAATGTCATAATCCATATATATGTATAAAATGTAAATTCATGAAACTTTTCATGAATGAAATTTTATATTTTATAAATGAATTTATAAATTTATATTTATTTCCCTTATTTAATTAACCCATATTTGATATATTAAAACATAAATATTAATTTCTGAAAACTGAAATTTATATATTATATATTTTTATACTAGTATTAATTTTTAATATTATATAAATTGAATAAAGTGAAACATATATATAATGTATAATTAATGTGGCCAAATTATTGAATAAAGAAAACTTTAATTATATTTATTAAAAATATGTTACCTCTGGAAAAATATTTTTACCATGGTAAAAAATTAAATGGGACTACTAATAATACAGTTGGTAAATGGCTTCAAAAATAACTAAAATAAGAAAATTTATAATTCTATAATATTTCAATAATTCTTATATATTCCCCACTCAATTATTAATTAGCAATGTGGTCACATGAAATTATTTACCTGTGTTCCATTTATATTATGTTGAAATACGCTCATATATAATATTTTTCCCACTTATAAAAGGGGCATTTTGGCACCATGTTGAGGAACTCATAAGAACATTTTTTCCATGTGAAAATCATCCTTGTTTCCTTAAACAATAATATTATTTCACACTCCTATGATTTTGGCCACAATTTATTTTCATATTCCATCTATTTATAGATTATTTTTCACATAAATCTGAAATTTCTCAATTTGAGTAATCATATTATATTGACTAGTTTATTATCTATTTATTTTAATTTTAAAAACTTATTTTAATAATAATTATTTTTAAATAATTATTTTTTATATATTGAGTCTTATTATTCTATAGTAATAAATATTACACCTGTTTTCCCTTTTTTATTAGAAAAATGAAACTGTCGTCCATGGCTGTTGAATCCCACCACCATAAAAAAAACATGTTTCGTTATAGTTGTCCACATTTGAAGGATAATAAAAATTGTGAATTAGAGAATTTAATTTTTTTTATCAATTTAATGGTTCTTTTATGAATCATTTATTCACTGAGGTATAGATCTATTAAATTTTGTTCCGATTCTATATTTTGGACCAAATGTGGATGCCTAATGAGTTAGTATAGGTTTTTTGGTTGTCCGGAGATTGTTTGGAGATTTTATCCCTATATGGTGGGAGAAAATGGTATGTCACATGGTCAGAGAAAACTATGTGAGGCATTCCACATGGTATTATTTTACCATGTGAGGCTACATTGTTAGTAGTAGGAAGGCATGTGGTTTGATCTAAATTTGTAAAATGGGCTCCAGAGCATTGTGAGGATGTCTGAAATATTTACATTATAGTTTCAAATAGGTCATGCACCAATAGTAAAATAGTGCACACAAACATCTTGGAATGTACCTTCCTATAGTGTTCTATGTATGGTTGGCATGCGGTTCGGCCAAACAATGCAGTCAAACCAAGCAAAGGCGTTTTTTGATGACTTTACAGTTTTATACTTAATAGTAATAATTATCAAAACCCTTCATACCTTTTTGTTTTTTAGAATATTATATATTTCTCTTACACTTTTTAACCATAAAATCCCTATATTCTAGGATTGGTTTCCATGCATTTTTCTAGAGTTCGATCGAAACTCCATTTGTCTTATTCGATCTTCACTAGTATGTTTTAAATTCCTTTTTAATCTATCATCATTCATATTCATATCCATAAATTATTATCTTTTTACTAATATGTCACTCTAGGAGTTTATACTGAACAAAAAAAGAAGTTATAGTGTAATTGAGACCCAGGGAATCTTCCCAAACAAAGTTAACATGTGCCTATGGAAGAGACCTTATCCTGGGAAACAAAAAACCTGCATCACCATTACTAATCTTGGAAGCCATGAAGTCATCCAATTTGATCCCCCCATGAAACGTATGTCTAAGTACAAGAAGTGGGTCCGGAAGATGTTTTCATTTATGAATGATATAAGAAATGGTCCATGGTAATTCTAGAATCCACTTCATTGAACCATGATGAGTAGTGGAATCTGTCTCTACTGACTCTAACATATTGTCGATTGATTGAAATAGCTCGATGCCTTTCATTATTGCTAAATCCTATACAATGTGGGAGTCCCCCACACCAAATACATAAAACACTTCCAGTATAATTGCACCTTGAGGGTCGAGAACAACTCCCACCTAAAACATTAAGACAAACATGATCTACACAAAATGATGTTTATCCTGTGCTCAGTGGAATCCTCTTCACCCTTCTACCTTTTGTGTTAACAGTTTGTATGGTGTGAGTAACTGGATTACCCTCCATCATAAATCATTGTGAATGAACTTTTTTTGAGTCAATGACTCTATTTAAATGAAGTCTCATTTTCCAAAATATTAGAGAATTTATTTGTTCAATATATATCTTCCAGACCGGGCTGAATTATAGGATGATATGGGATGAGGATATTCATTAGAGTATAAGGCGTGTGGTATATAAGTTACTCCTCATGATTTTTCATTTTGTAAATTAGTATGAGGGAGTACTGATGTCATTTGGAATCATTTATTTAATTTTGGTGTCGTTATTATAATCATTAGAACCATTTTTGACGAATTTAGATATATATGTTATTTTCATTAGTTGTTACATCCAAGAGGATAACCATCCCATGTAGGGTGTTAAACATAATTCAATTATTAGTTCTCAAATTGTGTGTATGCTTCACCATTCTGGTGTGCATTATCGTCACATTTTTATATGTAATCCTTCTATTTGAAATTACTTTTGATTTTGTGAATTGATTAATGTATCGGACCACGTTGTATTCAACCTGAACCACCTAAGGTAAATGATATAATTTGAAAAATAAATATAAAATTAAAATGTAATGTATATGGTTTATATATTAATAGGACTAATTGAATATAATTGAATTATTATTTTCATGTTGGTATCACCCATTTGAAAATATGATTTAAGGTAGTGGAATGAATGAAATTAATTAAATATGATAGAAATGAATTAAATTGTTACATTTCCCTTTACCTTATCACACCAATTGAAGGAAAGGTTTGAACTAAATGACTTATTAACATGTATTACCATAACATTAATTAATTAAATAAATGAGTTAAATGTAAGGAACCCAATTATATATGGACCTTTCAATGTTCATTGTAGTGGTTAGACTTGTGTAAGATTTTGTATTCCAAAGGGAATTCCATGAGTCCTCCCTGATGAAATTTTGATATAGGGATACAGATTTCCTTTCTTGATACCCACCATGGAACCCGATCCTAGTCTATTAGTGGATTCCCAGTATGACACCGTAGGTTCCATCCATTACTATTTCAAGATTCTTCAGATACACAACATGGATCAAACATGGCTTATGTGGACTTCAGATCCCTTGGTTATAGCATTTTTCCTAGAAATAGATTATCATGTTTTACCTTGAATCTACTACATGGAATCAGTTAGATCAATTATTTTATATTACCTTAGACGCTACTCCATAGATTAAACAGTTACCCTAATAGCCAGGTTGGAGTTACTACTAAGTTGGTGACCCTTAAAGACTATATTTCCATGGTTAATAATTTGGAAACCTTAATTAGTTTTATCAACATGGTTTCCTTATTACATATGGGAACCTATACTATTACTATCGTGTTCTAGAGTTAAAGCTATTATTACCTCAATTGAACTATTTAAATAAAATGGAACAATGTTAATTAAGGAATAGTTTATATGTTCTTGCACAAGCTGAGGGTTTATGATATTACTTGTGTTCTTAAATTGCTATAATTCATTATATTTTTATATGCATATATCCACATTATTTCAGTTTTTATTACATAGTCAATATGTTATAGATTCTATTGGTTGTAGAATGTAGAGAGTTAGCTTATATACACTCTAAGACACAATTGGTACATGGGAGGAGTCTATGTTTGCTAATGTTGAAAAATGGAAGTGTTTCAATTTAGACACATGATTTCATACTATAGTTCGATGGAGAAAGTAGCACATGAATGAGCTAGATCTTGGGATGCATGGGGTAGTTTTTGGATTTATATTTATTTGTATTGAAAACTGTATTTTTATTATACCTTGTATCCATGTTTTCCAGCATTGTAGATACATGACGTAAAATCATCAACATTTCTATATTTATATCAGTTTCCCCTACTATATTTGTATTAAAGTATTCTTATATTGTGTTATTAGTTTACTTATAAAAATTATACTATTTATGTGGGATTATTATTGATCTTATGTGCTATACTGTGGTAACGAGGGAATAGTAACTCAATAGACACACCGCATTCACTCACTACTTGTTGACAACCATTAACATTTTGGGAGATTCCCATGAGGCAATGGGGACAACCGGGCTTAAGGAACCTCTATGTGAAATTTGGGTCTGGTAAATCACAATGTTGTAGTAGTTCGTATATTTTATTTCTTTACTATATGGGGACAATATTCAGGATATTTGTAACATATGGAACATGGTTATATTCCATTGATGGCTGACCAGAACCCCTATTTGGGGTTTAGTCCATGTTTTCTAAATTGAAATTGGTGCTCTATTTTAACCATTACAGTTGATATCATTTCACTATTGGGTGAATCACAAGTTGTGTCGTGTTGTTGATTATTATTGTAGTTGAGGATCATATTTCATCTGTATATCTATGATATTTGGGAATGATCATTGTTCCATGAATCATAATAATCACCTATAAATTTCCATTTCATGTATATTGACATTCTATATATGTAAATTTTAATTGTTGAATTTCTTGATATTCATTTGGTTATTGAGAGATGTTTTGGAAGTAATATTATTCATTTGATTTTTGTGGATGTTATTTAGTGGTTTTTGGTTTCAATTCATGAGGTTTTAGGGGCCATAATGTGTTCTAATGGGTAATTTACAAGTCGATCCTATTGATGAAAATAAAATGGGTGTTATTTTATTGATAAGGCGTATGGTCCCTGATTCACTCGGAATGGTGATTGATTATTAAACAAACTCTGTTATAAGTTATAGTAAAATGAAAACTATAAAAGTGAAAATTGGCTTCTAAAATTTAATGGTGGAACATACTTATCTTGAAAATTAATTTTAATGAAATTTAATGTAATTAACCTAGAAGTTAAATATAAATGACTGAAATGGTTTTCAGTAAATGATGTGTCAAGGTATAATTGACCCATATTCTTCTAAAACCATGTATCTTATACTTGATCTCTTACCAAAACATATCCTTCTATGTGTTGTGGAAGTATAACATGGGTAGTGACACCTTTATTGTGTTTATATTATGCTAGTGTTTCTATCTATAACTTTTATGCTTTTTCTAATGCTTTTGATTCCCATTTGAAGAAATTTTCCACCATTATGTCTTCATTTCATAAGCAAGGAGGGTGGAAAAAAACATCCTCTAGATGTTAACCCTGAACCTCTTGTCATGCCTCTAGGAGTTCCCCATGAGGCACATCCTAATGTACCTTATTTGGTAAATGATTCTCTAGTACAAGACAGTTTCCTACTTTTGATGTATTCCATGAAAGGTTCTCCATGAACAATACATACGATGGATGACCTAAATCATGAGTTCTAACATCATCATCCCCTTATGTTCTCAAGGGATAATAGTCTACAAGCCACCGAGTATAATCTATAGGTCACATGGTCTATCTGTGATCATCATGAGACACCTCTAAAGTAGAGGGTTACATTTCCTCCATACATGTTGTGTGATTCATCAAAGTGTATGTGGGATGTACTTAACTAAGCTAGATTCCCACAAAGAACTGTTATGGGGTCATTTACCTATTGCACTCTCTTAACATTTCATTCCTCAAATGATAAGATCTAATAGAGCTATATATTTCATTCATCTCGAATTGAGATCAATGTTAGTTATTCAATATTCAATGCATTTCATTTTATTGCAATGCTCTTCACTACATCTAGTCCATGATGATATTTCATACTAATTATTTTTGGAGGATGGGATTCATTATGATATTTGTACCAAGCTAAATGTGTTTAGCCTACGTACCTTTTCTGAAATTTTTAATCAATCTATTATCATAGAGTGAAACATTACGGATAGAGATTTTACTGGGAATAGAAGACTACTGACGTGGTTGGATAGTAGTTCTTCTAGTAGAATAAAGTGATACCTCAAGGTTTTTCGTTAGGTTAGTGGAATCCAAATAACCCATGTTGGTAGCTACATATTTTGTCACCAGTGTAGATGATTGGGTAGCATGAATCCATAATGTGATAGAGACCATCTAGAGCGTCGTTCTTGCAGTTGTATGGGGAATCTATTAAGATACAGTCAAACATATCCATCATCTTATAGTGGAAAAAGATCCTCTCTATCTCCACCCAGTATGAGAGTGTTCTTTTACACTATGTCAGACATGGAGTTGGAGTTGAACTAATAAGACAGTTTGAGGAGGAGATTATTGCTATTGTAGCCAGACTCCTGGTCACTAGAAGTTCCAGTAGAGCAGTCTTTATTCGGGTTGTCGAGCTATAACATAGGTCTATGGATCATGTTAGTTGCATGTTTTATAACTGATTTTAGTGGATCATAATATAGCACCATCTATAGTGCAAGGTACTATTCTATTATCCTCTACTATTGTGTATGATTTATTTGATATATTTTCTTCACATTCATTCATCTTACTATCTGTTGTTGAATGTATTTGACTGTAAATATAGTATTAATTTGTTTTAATAACACTGGATACATTATTGGTGATATGGTTAGAGGAAATATACTAGTGTAGGGATTTTTTTAAGGTATGAAATCCCAATTTCTTATGGGACCTATTTTTTCTCAAGATTTTGTGACTTGATGGAATCAATGAGATGGATTGGTTGGTACCGAATCATGCCTTTTTCATCTTCAATCACCAAAGACTATAGTTTACATCATTAGAGGGTAGAAGTTACTACAAAATAGTGAGTTGGATTTCAAGTCTTGTTTATATGGACCATACCATCATGGGCTAGGTAGAGTGACCACCCATATTTACAATCTCTTTATAGAGGATCACCGTTTACATCATGAAAAATTACTCCCATTAGTAGAACATTTCAAGGACATATTAACTAAATATTTATATGTCTTACCTCCAGAGAGATAGGAAGAGTTTACAATTGAGCTTGTTCTTGTAGTATCTCCATTATCCATTACTCGATAAAGGAAGGCTCCAACTGAGCTCTATGAGCTCATGCAAAAGACAAAGTATTTAAATACCAATTGGTTTATATGGATCATCAATTCCTCTAGGGTTTTTACATTTTATCTCTTCAGTAAGGCCGATGAGACCCTTTTTTATGAGGGGAATACATATGGATAAATCATCATAATACAAATAACTGGTATTCATTGCCTTGAATATATGGTATCTTTTACAAGATCTGAGGATCTAGGGTCATCTCTATGATCGACCTGATATCGGGATAACATTGTGTGTGAGTTAGTCCATCAAACATACCACATAAAACATTCCAAAAAATGTATTTTCTATATTATTATAACATTTTTTCATTTGATCGTTTGAATGTGCCATCCATTTTCATGGAATTGATGAGTTTTCATTATTATCAAAATATAGATTCTTCATTCATAGAATTTTTGGATGGAACCTTTGTGTATTGTCACATTCATAACAACAATGAAAAGAACCTAAAACCATTTTGATTACACGTAGATATCATTACACTTACTTCAGGATTTTATGTGCTACATTTTTATTGAACAAATTCACTTCACGGGTTATATTATATCAAAATCAAGAGTCTTCGTAGACCAAATGAAAAAAAGTTTCTTGGATTCCTTGTAGAATCCCAAGAATGTATTTCATATACAATGTGTCTTGGAATGGATATATATTACTATAATTTTATAATTCACTTCTCACGACTTCATACTCCCTTTACCTATTATAAAAAGAAGGGTGTAATGTTTTGATGGTCCCAATAGTGCAAGAAATCCTTTAATAACCTGAAAGAGAAGATTGTTATGGAACCTAGTTTTATTTTTCCAGAGATTTCTAGAGGTTACACTCTGTTATTTAATTCAACATGCATCGACCTAGGAGTAGTGTTCATATTGGAAGACAAAGTTGTTCCATATGGATCATGGCAGTTGATGCTACATGAGAGATATTACATGATGCACGACATTGACTTAGCAGTTGTTTTTCATGCCTTATGTTTTAGTAGAAATTATTTTTTGGGTGATATTTTTTTGGTATATACGGACCACGAGTACCTCACATATATCTTTACACAACATGAATTGAATCTATGATAGTGATGTTTTGTTTAATATCTTCAGTACTTTGACTATTACATTTCTTATTTACCAGGAAAAGGAAGTGAGTGGATAATTCACTGAGTCAAAAAAATAGGCCCAAGTCTTAACGAAACCCAGGGATGAATGAAAATTAATATCTATAACAATTGTGCTATTTATTACACAATTAAACATAATTCATTACATAAACATGCACATAGGAGAACTCTAAGGATTGAGAGGTCTATTTTCATTAGTAATTAGAAACATTACATGACAACTTAAGACATAAAAATACAACATCTTTATAAAAATATTCTTTTACATGACCACAACATTACATCATACTTATAATTTCATGGAATAGCTTGAGGACATACAAAAGAAAAGGATGACCTATAAAGCCTAGAAAGGGCGTAAAAAAGACATAACATAAAGAATGAAACACAAATTAGAAATTAGGAATATCAATGGAGCACAATAGAACCCTGAACATAATGTCATGATATATCATGATTATTATAACATGGAATTAAGGAAACAACATTTAACATGATATTAGCATGAGCCTAGGCTCATTTCACATGGAGGGTTAGTAAACAATCACTGCACGTGAATTGGCATGATTAAACCATAATTTCTAAAGAATTATCATGATTCAACACTCATTGAATATGATGTATCTTGATAAAATTAATTACCCCTTACATTGGAGTGTTATTAGGGTGCACCATTTATAAACCTTTCATTTCATTCATAATTGTGCCACATGGATCATATAACATTGAATCATTCAATATAATAAGTTATTCCACGATAAATGAGTGTGGAATAGATAAATTAATATACAATTAAATTTTAATATTTTAATAATGTTGAATTCCCTTGATAGACAAATGGGTATGGAATTCACTACACAATGATTTTGGCATGGAAAATTGTGGTGCAATTTCGGCAGCATAACGACGTGGCATAAAAATTCAAAAAAATGGTTGATGAGAGAAAACGAGATATCTCATTATATGTATATGATATGTCAATTAATTTATTAATATAGATACATGTAACAATACTTGGTATATTTAAATAGATGATGTAACATAATAAAGAAACTAGAAGAATGGGGAGAAATTGAATAAATCTTATGAAATTTTGCCATGGTAATGGGTGTACATGTGAGGATAAAGATATATATAATCATTAAAAAATAATAAGGTAAGTATGGGGGAAGTTTGAAATCCTGACCCTACATTTTTTATTGAAAATAATAGTGGATAAAAACATAATGAAACTTGGGAAATAATTAAAAATGATGAAATCCCTAACTTGGAATTCTAATTCCAAAAGGATTTGGGGAGTCTAGAGAAAATAATATTAAGAGATTGGGGATCCTTGGGAATATTATAGAGAGATTTGGGAAGAATCGGGTCGTTCTATAAGGGTTTTGCGTGAAGAGAAGTCGGAGATTGGGTGGGTTTATATCGCAAAAGAGAGGGAAAATCTTTAACATTTCACAAACATAGATTTAGAAATCTAGAAAATTAAATATTTAAAACCACAATCCAACACATGGTTTTTGCCGATGGTTTTTTCTAAAAGTTAGGGTGAAAATATTATTTTAGATATAATTATTTTGAACATATAATAATATTAGGCTTTCAAATGTGGTGGTGAATCACACTCTCAAGGAAATCATTTAAAAATGTTAAAGTATTTTATAAGACTTGGAGCATCCACTAAGGCACCATAAAAATATTCAAACAAATATAAAATCAAATTTTTATAAATTTATATATTATATTCAGAGAATATTCCTTTTATAGTATTCTATTACATCACTATTGGGTAATTATGATGTCATAAAACACATTATAAATTTATTTTGTATTTATTTTTTACCAAAATATTTGATTGTCTCAAAAAATTATGAAAAAGTAAACATTGGATAATTTAGACACCATAATTACAAAAATAAAATTCATTTTTTCTAAATAATTTTCATCATAAGATAATTTTAAATTTTAATATAAAAACTGATATTTATTGAAAATTCATTGGTTTTGGGAAAAACAGTTTTCAATCCTAATGAAAATTTCAATTTTTTCCATAAAAATTGTATGATCATTTATATTTATTTAAAGTAATTCTAGATATAATATTTTATATAAATGTTATTTAATTCCAAAATTCATTAATTAATCAAAATAGATTTCTAAATTCAATTTAGATATTCACTAAAAATACAATTTATCATTCAAAACCCATTTACAAAGTAACAATAATAAAATGTCTGTATTTTATTAATAAACAATAATTAACATAATCATAGTACTAGGGTATTGTTACATAACCCCTTATAACACCTACATAAGACCTAAGTGTATGTTGTGTGATGGTGACACACTCTTGGGGTGGCTGGGATAACATCAATGGAGTGGTAATCTCTAACAACAGCCACTTCTCCTATAGGAAATTTTGTTAAAGATTAACTTTTTAATGCATGGATTGGTCATGGTTTGGAGCAAATCCTAGTGAGGTTACTTCTTTACTGGACTATGAAAAATGGGCTTTGTATGGAGAAATTTTACAAGAAGAGGTAATTGCTTCTTCTTCTTTTGAGTAAATTGGATTTATTACAGGCCTATATTTATACAAATCATGTGATCATTGTTCAACTGCTATATTAGCAATAATAAAAATTTGTAATGGTATTTTAAAATCAAAATACGTATATCCAAGGAAGATCATATGTTTAATATTACCATTATAGATAATAATACATTTAATTAGATGATTTGGAACATTCATTAATAAAATTTGGGTCTTTACAATCTCCCCCCCCCCCCTCAAAGAAATTATTCCCTCAAAATTTATTTTTCGCACACTAAAACAGATAATGTTAACTCCATATCATCACTTCTTCTAATTCCCACATTTCTTCTTCAAACATGTGGTTTCTACAAAATACATTGACAAGGGGAATTGTATTATTTTGTAGATCTTTTACCTAATATATAACATTTTCACCAAATATTATTCATAGGGGATGTCATTCTACAATGGGATGACATATGGATTGTGTACATGTGATGGGTCAGGTATGTACTTCCTCAAAATTATTACATGGAATACATCATATACTTAAGAAAGGTTTGGTGGGAGTGCATGTTGACAGTCCACTACTCCAATGCGATCAAGGATCTCAAAAGTGTCGATGTGCCTTGTTCTAAGATTTCCCTTCATCCAAAATCTCATAACTCTATTCCATGGTGATATTTAGTGGAATACCATGACTCCAACATCAAACACTAGGTCTTGTTGAAACTTATTAGAAAAACTTTTTTGTCAACTCTGAGCAGCTTTACTATCCGGCTAGACTATCTTAACCTTTTAAATCATTTCTTCGACCATTTCTAGACCTTGGAGTTTTTTCTCCCCAACATTATCCCAACATTCTGGTGTTCTGTAACTATTCACATAAAGGACTTCATAAGGAGCCATTTTGTTGGATTGGGTAATGGTTACATCACCCCCTTATACTTTTTCCTATAAACCTTAACTTTCTAACATAATAGGAACTTTTATTTATACTCAGTGATCTCCTTCTTCGTTTTATCCCAACAATAATTCTCTTAGAGATCTCGGTAAATCATTGTGTTTATTGGGTGAATAGAGAAATTCTAGTTATGTGTATCATCCAAATGTTCATTTGATAACTTTTAATTTAAGGTAATACGTAGTCTTGTATTAAATCTCACAATTATTTCATCATTAACATTGAACTCCATGGATTACCTTTTTCTGACTGTATCTACTTTCTTCTGAATTCCCACATCATACTTTTGAGCATCCTATATCTTTTATAATAAAGACGGTTGATCAATACTTTTTGAATGGATTGATGATGTTACCTATTTATGATTCTCATTTATATATTCATAAAATATTATAAGAATAGATCCTTTTCAATTTTCTTAAATGAGAGAAACCCTGGGTCCTTTCTATATAGAGCATCTGCAACATTGTTCACATTCCTAGGGTGGTAAGGGATGAAGCTATCATAGTATATGATCATCTCTAACCATCTTTGTTGGATCATACTAAACTCTTTCTGTGTGAATATATAATTTAAACTTTTTTCCCGTATATATCTCACACCTCTCCCTAAAGAGGTAATGAAGAAATTTTTTTAAGAAAATATTACTATATCCAAGATCATATAATATGTTGGATAGTATTTCTCATGAAATTTCAATTTCCATAAAACATAAGCAATGACATTGTCAATCTACATCAACACATAGCCCAATGTTTTCATCGAAGTGCCACTAAATACAACAAAAAGTTCTCCACTTGTGGGTTGGGTGAGAACTGTCGCAATGATAAGGCTACATTTCAACTCCTTGAAGCAATATTCACATTCAAAACTCCTATAAACATTGACCCCCTTGTGAGTTATCTTGGTAATAGGGTTTGATAATCGTGATAAATTTTTCACAAATCAGCAATAATATCTAGGTGACCTGAGGATGCTACGTATATCCCACACAGATGTTGGCCTTGGCCATCCCTCAATTGAATTTTTCTTGGAGGGATCCAAAGATATCCCATTGAATGTGATTATATGACCCATGAATGAGACCTCCCCCAACCAGAACTCACACTTGTTGTACATTGTATAGAGCTTCTCCTTTCGCAAGTTATCTAGTATAGTTCTTAGATGCTCCTCATGCTCATCATAGGGTTCGAAGTATATTAGAATATTTTAAGTTGATACTACCGCAAATTTATGAAGGTAATCTCCAAATACTCTATTCATCATGTACATGAATATTTCTAGAGAATTAGTTATTCTAAAAGAAATTACGATGAATTCATAGATCATGCACCTTGTACAAAAAACATTTTTGGGGATTTCCTCCTTATTCACCATTACATGGTAATTTCTTATCCGAAAATCCACCATGGAGAGTATTTTTCCCCACATAGCTGATCAAACAATTCCTCAATTCATTAAAGAGGATACATGTTCTTTATCATGATTTTTTTTAGATCACGGTAATCAATGAAACAGCGCATTTACCCATCCTCCTTATTGACGAAGAGGACTAGTGAACCCCACAGTGAAGCACATGGGAATAAAAAACATTTATCTAGATTCTCATGTAGTTTTTTCTATAGCTTGTCAAGGTCCACAACAACCATTCTATTTTGAGTATTGGATATTGGTAATGTCTTAGGTATAAGATCAATATATAATTAAACATTTCATCTAGGTGGAAAACAAGCCAATTTATTGGGAAACTCTTCAATGAATTCCCTCAAAATATGAATGTCTTCAAGGATGGTTTCCTCCTTAGAATCAATCATATGAGAATTATATGCAAGATCATAGGGAAGTAAAATACATTCTTGAGATGATTGTGAAAAATTATATTCATTCTCCTCCTTGAACTTGTATAGAATAAGGGGTCGATTCACCATATCAGGAGTAATTCCCTCTCATGAAAATTTATGTTGGATTTATATAGGGAAAGCCAATAAATTCCAATAATTGCATCAATTTCAACTAGGGGGAATTTTTAGATGGTCTTCGAGAAGTTAAATCCACAAATTCTGATAGGGGAGGAGTTTTATTAATGATATGTAATGATTTCCTCACATTTCATTCTCACCGACATCTTAAATTCCATTAAATTTGGTGGTGTTGGGATTGTTCTAGTAAACAATTAGGTTATAAAACAATGATTAGAACAAAAATCAAAAAGAATGTTCTCTATTATTTATTGAATAACTACAGTACATGTCACCACATTATTTTCAGGATTTTTGTCATCAGTAATGTTGGAAAAATCTCATCCTTGATTCCGTGGAGATTATTGGTTACCTCTGAAAACCTTTATCATTGGACACCAGATGTAAAATTACTCAGTTCGATATAGTTGTTGCAATGAACAATTTATTGAGGTTCAAACAAAGAATTTCACTCCTCTATCCTAGTAGCAAGCTTTTCTTATTGGAAATTAATGGATGGGTGCCCTTCTCATCCACACCTAAGACATTTCCTCTTCCCCTTCAGGCAACTTCTGGGGATCTACTTTCCGAACTGTTGGAATATTGGGTGTTGGATTTTTATAGAATTATTGTATTTATCCATCCGACCACCAGAATTAAAGTCCACATTCATTATTTTATCCCCATTATACCCCATAAATTTTTTGATCTCCATTTCATCATTGTGGGCACATCAGAAAATTTCCTCATAGTTATCAATGGAACAGATTGTTAGGGATTTTCGTAGCCTAGTTTTTATGTAACACCCTGAAATTTTAGGAGAAATATTCTTTTTAATTTCATTGATGCCTTCTATTGTACGCTACACCAAAATTATTTTGCGCTATACAAAACACCGTATTAGCTTTTATTATACACAAACACTATTCTTGGCTTCTTCTGCACGCAAGAGAAACCTTCGTTAATAGCGTGTATTGTACGCAATATTGAGTTCACTAAACAACAATATATTGTTATAATATTATTATGAAAAATATTTTATGAATATTATTATCCATATTTTGAATTTTAAAACATATAATTCATCTTACATATATTCCAGAACATGGTATGAGAACAAAATAAATTTTTTCAGGTAAAATAACTATTTTTAAAAAAATACAGTTTTGCCGCCTTTTGATGGTGCACCCACATTAAATCTATTTTTTACACATCTATTAGTTCAAATTGATGAAAAAAACTTATTCGTTTCAATACTATATAATAATTAACTTTACATATTTTTTTAATATTTTTCTGTTAACTTTCATATTTTGATGAATAGTAAAAATATGCCAAATTTTAATTAAAAACATCTTTTTTCATCGAGATAATTTATATGGTTAAATTATAATATAAAATGATTTTAAATTATAAATAGAATATATTTTTACCATTTAATATATTTTAATTCATTAGCAATAATTTTACAAATATATCATTGGTAAAAACAATTCAAACTTTTGCAACGTTTTAACTTTTAAAACGAGTTTTCTCTACAGCATAATTAATTTTAAATTAAATAATTCCACTTAGGTGTTTTGAATTTGTAAAAATGGATTCCATATTTGGAATTAGTTGTCCCAAATTATGCTAATAGGCTACTTTTTGTTTTTTGAAATTATGAATAGTAACTACGGTAAATTTTATTTATAATAGGTACAGCTAAATCAAGTAATTAAGGGTAAAAATAAGACTATAAAACTACCATAAAACCTACCAATATTCTATTGGATTAATAAAAGTCGACCCATATCACCTGAGGGTCATAATAGATTCATTTTAAAGGAGTTTTAACCATGAAAACGATGTAATTATTATTAAAACCCAAGAAAGTGACAGCATGTCACTCTCTTATATCTTATAAGTGTAATAATTTTAATTAAGTGATAAACGTCATAAAAAATCGAACATAAATAGTCCCCAGAAATATAATGAAATTACCTATATCATGTGGTATTATTTATAATAACTAGGGATTAAATAATTATCATTAATGGTGAAACGATAGTGATGTAAAAATTATTTTAATTATTGAAATATCAGATAAATGGTTTTATAAATATTAAAATAAATATTATATTAACAAATTAACGCGGTCCATGAATTTTTTTACGAATATGACATGTTAGTAATTTATTAAATATTTGGTTTTGAATATAACTTCGATGTGGATTTTTTTTTTAAAATTCAAATAATTGAATAGCGTCAAAATTGACACTATTGATATTTTATAAAAATAACATACTATTAAATTTTTTAAAAATCACAAAAATATTTAAAATTACAATTTTAAAATTATATGGTCTAAAATGTAATAATGTGTCTAATTATATAAAATTAACAACACATAAGTAATAATTTATAATAATTAAAAATTTATATTACTATTACCAAAAATAAAATTAAATATATTAAATAACGATAAATCTAGTTGATAAGGTTTAAAATAAATTCCAAACATATCTAAATTTTATTGAATAATGAGATTACAACCATATCTCATACCATATTCTAATTTGAGTCATTTTGAATGGTTTTATGAGGGGTTTGAGTATATTATAAATTAATATTTTGGAGGTTTCAAAAAGTTCCCCTCTCCGCTCTTATAAAAGTCCACCCCTTCCCTCTCATCATCACGCAATTTAGATCCTTCATGCTCGGCCAACCCCTTCCTATTACTATTCTCAACATCCCTAGTCAAATTCAAGAGGTTTTATTATTCTCAAAATACCAACTCTACTCCCTTAAGAGGATGTTTAAAGTTGCTGCGTCGATGAAGAGGTAATATCTTCTACCGATTCATTCACATTTCGTTATTCTTCAAATTCATCTTCATTAGTTGTTTCATTATAATGTAATAACATCAGTATAAATAATATACTGATATGGAATTATGAATATGAAACAATCCAATTTCACCTTCTACCTATCCTATGAAAAACTATATCAGTGCGCATGCGTACGTACGGAATACCGTCTCCATGCCTTGGTGTAATCTGTTTTTCCACCACAAACTTACTTGGATGGGTATAATAGTGGAAATAATAAATATATATTATTATTATAAAATAATACTGATTATGAGATATTATCTATTCCAATTCCATTAAATAATTATGGGAATGATATCATCGCTCATGCGTACGTTCAGATTACCGTCACCACGACGCGATGAGATTCATTCTCCATGTTAACCATTATTGAATGATTATAAATCATATTTAATAAAAAATAATAAAATATATGACATAATAAAGATATAGGATTTATTTATATGTTATTTACTTACATCCATTCTACATAATAAGGAAACAAAAATGGAATTCATGCGTACGTACAGCCTACCGTCTCCATGAATGGTGTATTTCATTCCATTTATCAATCTATTATATATATTATATAATGTATATATATTATATATAAATAATGTTTTACATTATGGATGTAATTAAATCATGATATAATTAATTATATTAAGAACAAAAAATCCAAACGCGTACGATAAATGAAACAATTTTACACAAAACACAGATTTAACATGGAATTTACAAAAGAACATGTAATATAAAGTCTTAAGTAAATCATATATGATATCATACATTTTATAATGGTTCTGTTACAAGTTAATAATATTTCTAAACCCACTATACATGATTTTTTGACACGTACAAAAGAAATTGTACCTAATGTAAGGGATAATTATTCCAATATCGTTGTTATCCGAGATTGTTTATTCGTAAGTATTTTCTGGGGTTATGTTTGCCATCCATGTCCATGTTTTCTCCAAATGTTTTCATAAAATATTTATTATTATTAAATGTATTCTTAAATTCACTTTTACCCTTTTTTACCACATGATATGGAGGGAATCTTTCTTTTTTTCCATACGAGGTACATTTTGACTTTTCCAACAAAAGTACTTGCAGAATGTTCTTTTAACTTATACGGTAAGAAAATATTTTTACAGTTTCATAACACCTTATTTCCATGAAGCTTCCTCTACAATATTTCATGATTATTTTCGAAAAAATACTTTTCTTTTAAAATTTATTGGCATTTTGTGAAAATATAGTGATTTTGAAGAAGAATTGATATTTTCCTCGAGAATTAATTTCAAGTGTTTTATCCAAACTATTTTCCATATAAGATGACATTATATTATATGGATATGATTCATGTATAATTTCATGATTATTTACATGGTTTTATTTTCTTTATGTTGAAATTATATCCATTGTAATATAGTGATTATGTTATGATAGGGTGATGTATATGAAACCCATTTTATTCATTGGGTTATGATGAATGATTTATGATTATTTTGTGGCACACGAAATCATTTTTTCATTATGAGATGGGTGTGACCTATATCTCCCTCTAATTGATTGGGTAATGATTTATATCTCATGAGATAGACATGGCTAGATTGGAAACTAAATCCGGTTCAGTAATACAGGGTTTGAATGACAAGAAAATCTTGTTCAGTAATGGACTTTGTCCACTATGATTGTCTTGGAAGAAATGCCATGGCTACTATGGAAATCATATCATGTTATTAATGGTTTTACACAATTACATGTTTTACTCCAATGTTATTTTATCATTATTAATGTTCATATATGATCTATTCCAAACGTACTGCTATGATTTATTTCACAACTCATGATTTTTGATGTTTAAACTTTATGTTCATGTTTTTTTAAGATAAAATATACATGGTTTGTTTTATTTTCTCCATTCTTACCCTTACTGGGAATTTGAGCTCCCCCTTTATATTGTTTCTTTTACCATGGACATAAAGAATGGTTTTAGGTAAGAAAAAAAGTGGAATATATTTATGGGAGATGTAGAAGATCTTTTACTTTGATTAGAAGATTATGTTCTGAGTTTGCATATAAACTAAACTTTTACGGTCCTTCGGTGTCTATTTTTGTTATGTATTAGGTATACCACAAAATTAATGTAATTTCGATGTATTTCAAGCTTTGGGACTCTATATTTTGTATTAGTGAAGTTTTTTCGTTAACCTTTGGAAACTAGGATGTGAAATCATTAGATATATCCCTATATATATTTCTAAATTATGTCTATGGATGTCTGAACGGTTAAGTATAGGTATAGGTTACAACCCTAGAATTATGATAACTATCATGAATAACCTAGGATTAAACCAAATATTTTAGAGATTGAATGAAATCCCCCTTGATTATTTTGTTTTTATAGTTTGATTTTTTTCCTCACAAACTATTCTTTTTGGGGTTTAGAAAATGTTTGGAAACATGAAGATTCAAGTTAACGGAGAATATGATGGACAATGGTATGATATTATTTATTGGAAACCAAATGAATTGGGATTTGGAAGGAGAAACATTGTTATTATGCCTAATCGGAAATCTCATAATATGATCAATAATCTCATCTTTTTATGTTTCCTGACTCATCTAATAAGAGATAGGTGTAGTTTTATGATGATCATAGAGGAAAGAAAGTTCAACATCCCTCATGTAAATCATGTTGGAAGAGGCATTAGGGAGAATGTTTCAAAGGAACTGGAAGATTATTTGGGTGTGGAGAAGATTTACACAAAGCCATTAATTATAATGGAAAAGGTTCAATTAACACCGTGGAAAAGGATAACGGTATTTCTAAGACATCAACAATGGTTATATGTTTTAAATGTGGAATGTATGGCCATTATGCAAACCAATTCCCTAAGAGAAATTCTTATGAAGAGAATAATCATGGTCATATGGGTAGTATTTATGTTGATGATGATGGAGAGACTACAAATGATATATGAGATGAAAGGTGTGTTCAGAAATAAAATGATGAATCTCGGTAAATGGTTTAAAAATGTAGTGGAATGATTTCAGTTTGTCATGTGTAATGTTGTATAAGTAATTTCCTGGTACTATGGCATAAAGAAACATCTCAGGATTATTACACTATTGTTTTTCATAAATTATTTAAATATATATGTTGAATGGTACCGGTAACCATGAAAGGTTATTCAGATATTTTTGGAAAGTAGACAATATGCACAAAATGAATGGATAAAAAGATAACAAGTTGTTTTATAGTATTAATGTGCTCATGAATAATATAAGGACAATGTGGGATCATGGTTTGAGAATATAGATTTTTTGGCATTTTGGTATGTGGAAAAAGTTAACTTTTGATAGCAGTCATGTTTTCACTAAAGTTCTATGATAATTCACGTTTCAAAAGAATACATCATTAAGGAATTCACATATTTGTAATGTAACAAACAAGATATATCTTATGATATATGTGGGAAAAATGCTTGTATTCAAATTCGTGGTTGATGACATTTCTAGTAATTGTTTTCATTATATTATGAGCTTGGACAGAAGTATTTTGGATAAGCCTAAATATTGGAATGGAATATGTTAGAAATAAGACAATACTGTTTAAGGCAATAACCTTATTTAGATATTATTTCTGGAATGTTATAATAGTTTTAGAAAAAGGATAACCTGTAAGACGGGCGACAACCCATCGGGTCGGACAAAGTTACGGTAATCAAACCCACAACTAAAGTGTGACATGCCTTTATCACCTACCACTGGCCTATAATAAGTCCCTAGTTTCTAGAAACTAGTTTTATTTTATTAAGTGGTATAATAGATGAAGTATAAGTCCATTTTTTGGAACCATATATGATTAATCTCACCATAGATGGACTTATGTATAAATTTTTTTCTAACCTTATGTTTGAGACTGATGGAATGACCTATCATTCTATCGCATGATCTGCTATAACTTCACGGATGACAAATTCATATTCATTTCTTTAAGAGATAAAGTGTAAATTTTTTATGGCACGAACAATAGTGAGATTATACCAAAATCATGTAAATATTTCTTTTAATTCAAAAATACTTCAACATTAGGGAAATGAACTTGAACACCAAAAATGTTTTCATAGTACCCTCATATCCGATAAATTGGATGGTACCTTAGATCATCACCAATTTATGGCTTTGTGATTTTTTTCTTTTTCATAGCCTTGTTCTCTAACACTCTCCATCAGAAATTGATAGCTTGATTTCTCTTCCATATCCATATTATCACATATGTTCTCTTATATGGAAACCCAAATGATGATTTAATTTGTCTTACCACTACGTTTCATACTTTAGTTTTAAAAATAAGTTTTATTATTCCTTTTTACGATGTTGGTTTCTATGAAAGAAACTTTCATGTAGTAAACAATTTATGACCCCGATGAATTTTGAGGGAGAAATTCATTTTAAGGTGGGTAGAATGTAACACCCCGAGATTGTATGAGAAATATTCTTTTTAATTTTATTGATTTCTTCTATTGTACGCTACACCAATATTAGCTTTCACTATATGAAACATCATATTAACTTGTATTATACACAAACACTATTCTTAACATGTGTTTCACGCAAGAGCAACCTTATTCAACAGCGTGTGTAGTAAGCGATACAGAGTTTCACTAAACAAAAATATATTGTTATAATATTATTATGAACTATCCATTATGAATATTATTAACCACATTTTTACTTTTATTACATATAATTAATCTTACACATATTCTAGAATATGGTATGAGAAAAAAAAAATTTTCTGGTAAAATAATTATTTTTCAAAAAATTTAGGTTTGCCACCTTTTGATGGAGCACCAAATTTAAATCTAGTTTTTTACACATTTATAATTTCAATTTTTCAAAATATACTTATTCATTTCAATAATTATATAAAAATTAACTTTGGATAATTTTTTAATATTTTTATGTTAACTTTGATATTTTGATGAATAGTAAAAATACGCTAAATTTAAATTTAAAACAACTTTCTTCATCGAGATAATTTATATGGTAAAATTATAATATTGAATGGTATTAATTTATAAATAGAATATATTTTTACCATTTAATAAAATTTAGGTCATCAGCTTTAATTTTACACGGAATTCATAGGTAAAAACATTTCAACCTTTTGAAACATTTTAACTTTTAATACCTATTTTCTCAACAGTGGGATTAATTTTAAATTAAATACTGCCACTTCTGTGTTTCAAATGTGAAAAAATGGATTTCATATTTGAATCATAAGATACAAATTATTCTGATAGGCTGCTTTTTATTTTTAGACATTATGAATAGCAACTCTGGTAAATTTTAGTTACTAGAGTTAAAGGTAAATCGGGTAATTAACGGTAAAAATAAGATTATACAATTACCCTAACACTTTCCAAAATTCTATTTGATTAATAAATGTATACCCGTATCACCTATGGGTTGGAGTAGAATCATTTCATGGACTTTTAACCACTAAAATAATGTAATTATTATTAAAACCAAAGAAAGTGACAACATGTCACTCTCTTATATATTATAGGCATAATAATTTTAATCTAGTGATAAACATCATAAAACATAGAACATAAATTGTCACTACAAAGATTATAAAATTATATACATCATATGAGTTTATTTATAATTGTTAAGGATTGAATAATTATCATTAATGGTGACAAAATAGTGGTGTATAAATTATTTTGTTGATTGAAATATCAAATAAATGGTGTTAGAAATATTAAAATAAATAATATATGAACACATTAATATGTTCCATGATTTTTTTGAATAATATGACATGTTTGGAATCTATTAAATATTTCTTTTCTAAAATATCTACTGTGTAGATTTTATTTAAAATCAAATAATTTATTAGTGTCAAAATTGATAGTATTGATATTTTATTAAAATAACTTATTATTAAATTGTTTAAAAATAAATAAAAATATTTAAAAATTAAAAATTTAAAATTATATGGTCTATATTTTAATAATGAATCTAATTATGGAAAATTCGCAACGCATAAATAATTATTAAAAACAATTAAAAATTTAGAATATTATTACTAGAAATAAAATTAAATAGGTTAAATAAGGATAAATCAAGTTGATATGGTTTAAAATAAATTTAAATGTATAAATATTATTTTCTGATGATATTACAACCCTATATAATCTCATATTATAATTTGAGTCATTTTGAAAGTTTTTATGTGGGGTTTGAGTATATTATAAATTCATATTTTAGAGGTTTCCAAAACTGCCCCTCTCCTCTCTTATAAAAGGGCACCCCTTCCCTCTCTTCTTCACATAATTATGAGATTTCAAGATAATCTAACCCCTACCCATTACTCTTCCCAACATCCCTTGTCACATTCTAGAGGTTCTGGTCTTCTCAAAATACTAACTCTAGTCCCTTAAGAGGAATCATAAAGGAGGTGTATCGAAAAATATGTAATATCTTCTACTGATTCTTTCAAGTATCATTATTATTATAATTCATTATCCTTAGTTGTTTCAATATAATGTAATAAAATAAGTATAACTAATATACTGATATGTTATTATAAATATGAAACAACCCTATTTCACCTTCTACTCATCCAACAAAATATGAAATCATCGCGCGTGCATACATACAGAACACCGTCTCCACGCCGTGGTTTAATATGTTTTTCCACCACAACCATACGTGGATGTGTATAATGGTGGAAATAATAACTATATAATATTATTATAACATCATACTGATTATGAGATATTATCGATTCCAATTCCATTCAATAATTATGGGAATGATATCATCGCTCGTGCGTACGTACAGATTATCGTCTCCACGACGTGATGAAATCCATTCTCCATGTTAACCATTAAATAATGATTATAATGTATATATCATAAAAAATCATGAAATATATGACAGAATAATGATACTGTATTTATGTATATATTATCTACTTACTTTTATTCAATTTAATAAGGAATCAAAAACAGCGTTCATGCGTACGTACGACCTACCGTCAACATGGATGGTGTATTTCATTCCATTTATCAATCTATTATATATATTATATTAAGAATATATATTATATATAAATCATTTTTGACATTCTTGAAGTATGTAATTCATGATAAAATTAAATATATTATTAAAAAAAATTCCAAACACGTACGATAAATGAAAAGATTTTACCCAAAATGATTCTTTAACATGGAATTGACAAATGAATGGGTAATATAAAGTCCTAGGTAAATCATATATGAAATCATAAATATTATAATGGTTCTGTTACAAGTTAATTATATTTTTAAAACCTCTATAAAGGAGATTCGGACACGTAATGAAGAAATTGTACCTAAGGTAAGGGATAATTATTCCAATCTCATTCTTATCCGAGATTGTTTATTCGCAAGTATTTACTAGGGTTATGTTTATCATCTATGTCAATGTTTTCCAAAAATGTTTTCATAAAATGTGTAATATTATTCCATTTATGTTTAAAGTTATTTTAATGATTTTTTTACCACATGATATGGATGTAATCTTTCTTTTGAATACCATATGATGTAAATTTTGACTTTTCTGGAAAAGTACGATGAGAATGACTTATTTAAATTACATGGATAGGACAGATTTCTAAAAATTCATAAATCCTTATTTCCATGAATCATACTCTACAATATTTCATGATTATTTTCAAAAAAAATCCCTTTATTTTAAAATTTCAGGGTATTCTATATAAAGAAAGTGATTTTAATGAAGAAAGGATATTTTCCTCAAGAATACATTTCAAGTGTTTTATCCAAATTATTTTCCATATATGATGCCATTCCTTAATAAGGATATGCTTCATTTATAATTTTCCTATTATTTATATGGTTTTATTTTTTTATGATGAAATTATATCCATTGATTTATATGGATTATGTTATGATGCGATGATGTATACGAAACCCATTTTAGTCATTGGGTTGGGATGAATTATTTATTTTTCTTTTGTGGAACAGGAAAGAATGATTTCATTATGAGATGGGTGGGACCAATATCCCCATCCAATGCATTTGGTAATGATTTATATCTCATTAGATAGACATGGCTGGAACGACAAGTAAATTTAGTTCAGTAATACAGGGTTGGAACGACAAGTAAACCCGGTTCAGTAATAGACTTTGTCCACTATGATGGTCTTGGCAGTAAGGCCTCAGCTACTATCGAAATAATATCATGTTCATAATGTTTTTCCAAAATTACATGTTTTATTCCCATGATATTTTATCAAAATTATTGTTCCTTTATGATCTATGCCTTACACAATTCCATGATTTATTTAACAACTCATTATTTTTATGTTAAAACAATATGGTCATGATTTTTTTAATTTCCAATGTATATGGTTTGTTTTATTTTCTCCATTAGTACCCTTATTGACTATTTGATCACACCCTTTATATGATTTCTTTTCCCCATGATATTAATAAAGGTTTTTGGTCAGAAAACAAAAGGGGAATATCTATATGGGAGATTTTGAAGATCATTCACCATTATTAGATGATTATGTTCAGAGTTTCCAAAGACACTAAACTATTACGGTCCATTGGCTTCTTTTTTTGTTACATGTTATATATTTTTCAAATGTAATGTAATTAACATGTATGTTGTAATTTGGGTCTCTATATTTTATCCCAACAAAGAAGCGGTCAGTCTTGCATACAAGGGTAATGAAAAAGCTAGAGGCATATCATTCAAGCCTTGTGAAGTTTTCATCAAATGCTCTAATGGATTTGTCATATTTTTCCTTGAGATAAAGGAAGTCCCTTTACATCTTAAGTAGGAGGGTGTGAGAAAAATATTGATATAATAACATTTTATATAAATCCTCTAATTCTAATGCATCGATCAGTTCTTCTAGATTTGTATATTTAATCAATGTCCACCACTGATCAGTTTCACCCTCCACACAATAACACGACAGAATAACCTTATATTGTTTAGATCATTGAAGGATGGAGAATATATTCTCAATGGATTCTATCCATTGGTTTGAGATTGAGGGATCATATGATTCATTGAATGTTTGATGCCTTTATCTCATAAATCCATCGATTGTGGGTTGTTCATTCCAGGGGGTGGGGGTTTGGATGTTTTTCTTGAACTATGTTTTATTCAAAAAATTAGTTAACATGGTGAGTATAATGAAAATGATTCTAATTCCATATCCCATTCGATTAAGAAACTCATTAAAACAGTCATCACATGGACCAGCACATCTGTTGTTAGCTCGAGTTCTAATGTTAATAGCCATTTATTGGGAAAAAAAGGAATGCAAGGGGTAACAAATAAAGGGGAATCCAATGACAAAAAGGAACAGCTTATAAATTACATTTCATTCTATAACTTATGAATATATAGTCTTGAACCAAGGTTATCCATGATCTAATTCCCAACATAAACTCATATGGGTATTTTCTTTATTCCCTTAATAATGTTTCATACAAAGATTATGAATATACCAATGAATATCGCCTAGGAGTGTCGAACCAAGAGTTCATGCAGGCCAGTTTTCGTGGACCAATTCCCATTCGACTCTATCTCTATGAGGTGTTTTCGTGTTTTACCACTAGATAATTTTGTGCTAGATCCACCTCCACTTGTTCATATCCAAACAAGGATGTTTTTTCTTGATATACCACTTATTATATACTCCCCAAAAATTTAGGTTTTTATTTTACCTTGTCTTTTCTTTAATGCTTTCACTAGGGTTTTCTAGTCCTAATCCCAAAAATAACTAAACCTGTCATTTCATACCAATTATAACAACCCTGATCTCTATTACACAAATAAACATGACATATTACCTAAAACTACAATTATGAAAACTCTGAGGATTGAGATTTCTGGAGTCTTTAGAAATTATAAACATTACAAGACAACATAAAACCTAAAATACAAAATCATTATTGAAAACATCTTTTACCTGATAACATCATTCCTCCATACTTAGCATTGAATGGGATCACCTAAACACATACATAAGAAAAGGGTGAGGGATGAAGACTAGTAAGAGATTAAACAATTCCTAACACGAATACCACAAAACATGATAAGAAATAGTCATATCAATGGAGCACAAGAGAATCATGAACATAAACTCTTGATATTGCATGATTACCATAACATAGTAATGTGGAAACAACATTTAACATGACATTAGAATGATCCAAGGCACATTTCACAAGGATCAAAAGTAAACCCACATTTCACATGAATTAGAATGTATAAACCCTCATTTCACAAGAATTATAGTGATTAAACACTCAATTCACATGACGTATTGGGAAACTATTATTTTACAAATGCATTGGAGTGCTATCAGGGAGCACCCTTTATAAACATTTCATTTCATGTATAAATGTGCCACGTGGCCTATATAACATAGAATCATTCTATGTAATAAGTTATTATATGATAAAGGAATGTGTAATACATAAATCTATGTACCATTAAATATGTATATTTTAATAAATTTGAATACCATTGATAGAAAAATGGGTATGGTATTCACTACATAATGATTTCGATAGGGAATATCGTGGTGCAATTTCTGTAGCATAACAGCATGACATAAAAAATCATAAAGATGGTTGATAAGATAGAAAATGGTATCTCATCATATTTACATTAAATAGAAATTAATTAAGTCATATAGATATTGGTTCCAACACAGGCAATTAGGAAATTGAATGTGTAACATAATAATAAATCTTGAAGAAAGAGGAGAAATTGAATAAATCATACCAAATTATGTCATGGTAACAGGTGTGATTAACGAGAGAGAAAGAGGTATCTAATAATTCAAACATAAGTAGGGAAGTATATAAGATGTTTAATATCCTACCCCAAAAATTTTAATGGAAATTAAAAGTGATTAACAACATTATGAAACATAGAAAAAAATGAGAAACGAAGAAATCTCTTACTTGGATGTGTGATCCCAAAGGCTTGGGAGAGACATCTTTGGAGATTGGGCCACCTTATGAGGATGATTGGGGAGGAGGGAATAATATGGACGTTCTCCAAGGGTTTTGTGTGAAAATAAGTGTGAAAATGGGTGGGATTATATTGGAAATGCAAGGGGAATTCTTTAATATTTCAAAAATAATGATTTTTAAAATCTATATAATTAAATATTTAAAAACGCAAACCAACCCAAGAATTTTTCCCATGGATTTTTCCGAAATGGAGTAGAAAAAATTAGTTAATAAATCAAACACCCAAACATTTTAAAATATTATATTGGCATAGGTTTAGGTGAGTCTCACTCTCAAGTAAATCATTTTAAAATGTTAAAATAATTTTTTAATTGTTGGAGGGTCCACTATGACACAATAAAATTAATAAAAAAAATTCTAAAATCACATTATTTTAAAGGTAAAACATATATTATATGGATTTAATTTTTATAATATTTTATTACATAACCATTGTGTCATTATGATGTCGTAAAATACATTATATATTTTATGGGATTTAGTTTTTACCAAAAAATTAGATTATCTCAGAAAATTATTAAAAATTCTCCATTATATAATTTTGATGTCCTTATATCAAAAACAATATTCATTTTACCTAAATAATTTTATAAATATATGAATTTTCAATTCTAAAATAAAAAGTAAGATTTATTGAAAATTCATTGGTTTTTGACAAAAAATTGTTTTCTAATGTTAATAAATAATTCAATTATATTCATAAAATTTTTGAGATGAAATAAATTTAATAATAATTAATTTAGATATAATATTTTTAAAAAATATTATTTAATTCAAAAATACTTTAATTCCTCAAAATTGATTTATTAATTGAATTTAAATTTTAATTGGAAATACAATATTTTCTTTAAAACCCATTTACAGAGTAACAATAATAAAATGAATTTATATTATTTATAAAAAATAATGAACATAATCATAGTTCTAGGGTATTGTTACATAACCCCTTTTAACACCAGAATAATACCTAACGGTATCGTGTGCGATGGTGATAGACTCTTGTGGCAGCTCAGATACGATCACTCAAGTGGTAATCTCTATTTACTTTCACTACTCCCGTAGGTGATTTCGTTTAATCTTAATGTGTTGAAGCTTGACTTGTCCATGGTCTAGAGCGAATCCCAGTGATGCAACCTCATTTCAAAGATCAAAAAAAAGGGCTTCCTATGGAGCAATTATACTAAATAAGGCCATCAACTCCGTTTTCTATGTAAATTGAATTTGTTAAAGACATATATTTATACTAATCATGTGATCATTGTTCATTGACTACATTAGTTATGGTAATAATTATTAATGGAATTTTAAAATCATAAAATGTTAAACACAAGAATTTGATATTTTTTAAATAACCATTTTACATAATAATATATTTAAATAGATCAAGGTGAATTTTCATTAATAAAAGTTTGGGTCGTTACAATATCACTCCTATATTAGATTCATCTAGAGTTTCAAGACATTCTGAAGAATTATTACCCCTCAACCATAATAGTTACCACTTCCCGCATTGAGAATGTGAAGAGTATAAAATTTTAAGATCATAAGGTTCTGGTTCTCTGTGAAATGTCACAAGAGATGGCCTTCCATTAGATTGGTCTATGGATAAGGATTACATACGGTATAAGCATGTATGTTTATGGATTCCTAAAGATATTATAAAAGAGTTGATGGAACATTTCCATACATCATAATGGGAATTTTATCCTGGAATCACAAAAATGTATTGATACATAAAACACTAGTATTGGTGTCCTGGGATGATGTGTATGATAGCATGCTTTGTCACTAGGAGCTCAACCTATTAGAGGGTGAATATAGAGAAACATTATCTGATAGGATTGTTGCATCCACATTCAAAAAGAATAAAATTATAATATTTCATCATGGAATTTGAAATCAATTTAAGAATGTCTCCTAGAGGTAGTGACATCATATGGGTTTTCATTGACAGGATGATGAAAGAATCCCGCTTCATTTAGATATTTGAGAGTTTATTATTTGATGGTATTGGGAGACAGTATGTCCAGGAAATCAATTGATTACATAGGGTCCCTCATACTATTACTTCAGATAGGGACTCCCATTTCACATCAAATTTTTGGAAGGTGTTGCAAAATGCTTTGTTTACATTGGTTATTTAGAGCACATCCTTTCACCCTAAGAAAGATGTATATTCAGGATATGTGATACATGTTTTAAAGTACATGATCCTATAAAACGTCCACAATTTTATAAATTTATTGGTGAAACATATACACCTCATTGTGTCCACCTATAAAAATAGATATCAGGTGTGTATTTAGATGGATCCTTTTGACGCCTAGTATGGTAAGTCATTTCATTCTTCCTTATGATGTCTAGAGTCTGGAGTGTCATCCCAAATAGGTCCTTGTATATTGTGAGAGACTTCAATGAAACTTTTTCTAATCAGGTAGTGTATGCCTACTTCCCAGTCTTGAAGAAATCAAATATTTATCTCTATCGATTATCAATAGAGTTAAACGTTAGGGTTCTTATTTTTTATGAGTATCACCCAAGATATGGCATAGACAGATACATAAGAAATGGACATTGTTGATGGGATTTTTCAGTCCATTTGAGATCTTGGATATAGTTGGGCATATATTCTATCAATTGCTACTATCTCATCGGTATTGTTCCATGCCCAATGTATTCCATATTTCATAGATACTCCATTATATTGATGACATGTCTTATACATTTCATCTCAAATGTGTTGATTTAAATTACAATTTATCTTTTGAGGAATATCTTATAGGCATTATATATTGGAGTAAAAGGACTCTATGGGGCCACATTATCCCTCTTGTATGAGTGTTATAGAATCAGGTCCATGTACAAGAAAAGACATGCGAGTGAGAGGTTGATGTATATTCATAGTGACCATAGTTGTTCTCAAAAATTGCTTCACCACCAGTGGAAGGTGAACTTGTAGAAAAAATATATTGAGAGGGGATGACAATAAGAACGTAGCTTTTCACATAGCAATGGATCCTATAAATTTTGGTTTAATTATTTATTTTATACTATTTATGGATTCATTATGAGATAGTGATTTTTTAAGGTGTATAGAGCTTGTTCATATCTCAAAAACCAAGGATGGGGGTAGAAAATGACATGTTTAGGGGTTAAAGAAAGCCATTTGAGGCATGCCACATGGTTATAATTGACTAGGGGGCAGATAGTGAGAAGAATTAGGGTACACAATTTGATCTAACTATGTTATATGGTCCTCCTTGCTATGTGAGAATGTATGCAATTTTGAATGATGATTTTCACATGGTTAGTGCAGAGTTAGTTGAACTATTCACACTAACCATGTGTTGTTCCCATTATGATAGGTGACCATGCATGTTTGTCACACATTTTGTTCAAACTATGTGGCCAAACCATGAAAATTATTATTTTAGTGAATTTAAATTTTTATATCAGATTTTAATTAAATGGAACGCTTAATCCCTTTTGGTTTTGTTGATGAAAACATCCCTTCATACATCATATTTAAGTAAAAATTTCCTATATTATAGGCTTTGATACCAATAATTCATCTGTTGTCCTAAAAAATAATTTTCTATCTCATTGGATTCACACTACCAAGTTCTCAATTCATTTCTAATATTTCACCACACATTTTAGTATAAGTGAGGCTATTTAGATGCATTATCATATGACCAAATTTTATAGTATTGATCCATTATTTAGATATCCTACAATCTGGGAAGAATATTTGGATGATACATGGTAAGGAGAGTCATACTAGTAAGATGTAGGTGGTATAAAAGTCACACCGTGTGATTTTTCATTTTTGAAATTTTCATTTGGGTGGGAAGATTTCATCAAGAATCACCTGTTTAATTTTTTAATTATATTTTTTATGATTGAATTCTAAGACTATTATTATACAATTTATTCATCATTTTTGTTACTTCAACAATGATTACTATCCCATGTTGGGTGTTATACATAGTCTGTATTTTAGTGCATGAATTTTGTGTCTGCCCCACCATTTGGGTATGCCTTAGCTTGAACATGTTTAAGGCAAGCCTTCCATGTTAAATGAATTTTGAATTGCGAATTGAAAAATGGCTTGGACCATGTGGTTTTCCCGTTGGAAAGCCTAAGTCATGTTCTATGATTTGATACATCAATCTAAAATGGAACTAAAAATTATATGAAATATATATGATATGAACTAATAAAATAAAAAATAAATCTTGGTTTCATGTCTGTTCCACCCCTTTCCACTTATGATGGAAGATAGATGAATATACCGAATGAATTATATATGTCTGAAATTACTTAAATGGTTGCATACTCCGTTTTCATGTACCGCTAATTGATGGAATGGATTGAACTAATTTACCTATTATGTGGTTTAACCATAAAATGGATTAATTTAATAAATGAAATAAATTTAAGGTTAAAAATTGTATATGGGTCTTGAAATGATTATAAGAGTTGTATGCCTTGAGTTAGATTTTGGATTCCTGATGGAATTCATGGAGTTCTCATGGACGCCATTCTGATTCAAGGATGTGAGTAACCTTCTTCATTACCGACCATAGAACCTCATCCTCATCTTTTAGTGGATGCCCGGTATGACACATCCTTATAGCTATTTACTGTTACAAGATTCCATAGATACCTTCCTTGGATTGATATTGTCTGGTGCAAACATTAAGTGCCTTTGTTACAATTTTGGTCTTATCCATAGTTTATCCTATACTACCTTGGATGTAAGATTTGGACTAAGTCTGATCATTTATTTTGGAATTCCATGGATGAACATCCATTAATTATAATCATACCCCTAATGTAATGTTGTAGGTACTACATAGTTGGTGACCATTAAGGTCTTGGTTTCCTTGGTTACTACCTTGGAACCATTCATTATTATTATCATCATGGTTTACAAGTCACTTTTTTGAATCTCTACTCATATTATGACGATGTGTTTTCGGTTTTTCTATTACCTTACACTGCTTATTTATATGAACAAGAACATACCTAATTAATGAACTCATTAAATTTTTAGACAAAAATTGATGGTTGAACTATGTACTAATGTATTTACATTACTGTACTAATTTAATTTTATATAATTGATCATTCACATTGTTTCAGTTTATATTACATGGATATGATTTTATATATAACATTTGTGGTAGCCTTATAATATTTATCTCACACCACATCTATGTATTCATTAGTACACGGGGTGGCTATATGTTTGTAGGTGTTGAAAGTGGAAAGTGTGATGCTTTAGACACTTGATTACCAGTTGAAGTTTTGTAGAGCTAGTAGTAGATGATCGACCATGAGACTAGGATGATTGGGATAGTTTTTGGATTAAATTATTTAACATTTGTACTGTATTCTTTTCTACATCATTGTATCCTTGTTTTCTAGTTTTCTGGATACATTAAATAAGATGATTATATTTTCTATATTTATATCAATTGAACCAATTGTGTTATTATTCTTTTATTATGATATTGTGCTATCATTTTTATTTTACTAGTTTTTCTAATTTCATGGGTTTGATCTTGTTCTATTTTACCACAGTCTAGTAATGAGTGAATAGTCTCCATACAGACACACCCTAGGCTCTTTCTACCAGTCGGTAGCCTCTGGAATTCACAGAGAGCACTCGAGGCTATGTGTCCTTCTGAGCTCAAGGATCCTCTAAGTGGAATCAATGTCCGATACATTTCAATTTTTGTACAATGAATTATTTAACTCATTTCATGAATTATATGAAAATAAAATCATCATTCATGGATATATCATAAATGAAACCTCAATAGAAGTAGTGATTAAATTTTTTCCTTTCATCACCTTCTTACATGGATGGTTATAAGAATGGTGTCAATGGATAAATAATAATTTAATTATATCATTATGTTCCAACAATATAACATTTTAGATTATAAAAAGATATGATCATCAAATGATTATAACTAAAGAATATTGTAAATAATTATAAAGAATTTAAAAATAACATCTTATTCTTATCTAATGAATATATATAAATTCTATCCATTTTATTTTTCAAAATAATTATGATTTATCACATTAAAAGTCGGAATAAGATCTTTAGTCTTCAATTATAAAGATATTAAAACTAAACCACCATATAATAACACATTAGTCATGGTAAGATCAAGTTTGGGTCTGTTTATCTCCATACATGAACTATAAAAATCACAAATATAATGGAATAATATGAGAATTATAATGAAATATAAATTTGAAACATAGATATCAAATATTTTTTGATGAATTCTCATTACATATTATATCTATCCACTCATAAATCATGAAAGTATTGTTCCCATGAAAAATTTTATATTTAAAAAACATGGTCAAAAGTAAACTACAACACCGTACATTAAGTTCATCATAACAAGAACACTTACTAGACATATAATACATAATACCTTTCTGTATAACCTATGGAAAAAAGGAAATGTGAATCTGTGGGCTCATATGATTATTAATGTTAAAAAATGGAGATATAAATAGTCAGAAGACAATAACCTGAGGCAATGTGTATGATACATAATAATAACGTTTAAGAATTACAATATGTCTATCATAAATTATAAAATTGTGTAATGGAATAAATATTTCTATTTCCTAAGACATGAATCATAATGGAATCACAGAACATGGTCTACTGTTGAATATAATTTCCATTAATCATTAAATTTTGGCATATTTGTAAGAATATTAAGAAATCAGAATTAGTCATAGCTCACTTCCCAGACAATCGTAGTGGATTGGTTTCACTCCGGGATCCATAATAGTAGTAAATAATCACTTGCATGACTATAATATTGTATTGGGATCACTCCCCAAACCATCATAGTAGTAATGGATTACTCTAAAGACTATCATATGGGACATAGTCCTTTACTAATGTTTGTTTACTGACTATACTAGTCATATTTATTTCATGAGTATTTATTATTACCTAATTTATTTGAATAATATATAAATCTAACCCTATATATAACATAATTGAAATAATATATTTCTTTTCCAAAAAAACATGTAAAAAATAATCATATTTGAAATCATAAAAGTAAAAGGGTTTTATAAATGATTCATCGTAGAATAACCAGTGGGAAATAATAAAATTTCACAAGCATCACATTACTTCGTCATAGAATGACACATACAATAGAAATGGATTTCATAAACATATTTTCAAAATAATCAATAAACCATATAGAGAAAAAATATTTATGGAATCCTTTGTTCATAACCACAATAAATAATAACACTATCCTTGTGTTGTCCTTTGATGAATAGAAATTCTATTACAATAACATTAAATATTTCATTAGGGGAATATCATTTACATTTTGAATATCAAAATTAAAAAATAAGAAATTTATAATAGATTTGAAAAAATAATTTCATTGAAAATTCACTTTTAAACATTTAATGTAATCATCATTGAATTGTGTGGTTGTCATTATAGGTAATTATTTTCATGTTGTATAAATTAAAATAAATAATTACTTTAACATTTTTATAAAAAAATCACATTTAAATAATTTATAGAGTATTAATTTTAAAATAAAAAAACATTGGTGGAACTAACATTAAACAATCATTAATTAATAATTAAATCCTTTTAAAAACACTTTATGAAATCTTGGATATGGAAGACCAAGAGTCTTTAACAAAATAGAGAATAATAAAAAAAATTCAATAAAAAACATAATATTGGTACATTTAGTACATAATCTCAATAAAATGAAAGGAAAACATGTATTTTCATGGAATAACATAAGTATATGAAAATTCACATATCTCTTGGGAGGTAGATAATAATATTTTATTATAAAATACAAAATCATAAACAGTTCTGTTAAACAATAAGATCGTAACATAAAACCCTATACCTCAGTGATAACATTTGAAACGTAAGCCCCATTAAATAAATAACATTATATGGATATTTAAATCCCCATAAAATTCTTAATAATATTGCTAAAATACATTCTTGTATATTATATGCACCACATAAAATAAACAATTAGAGAATATGGAACGTGTCTCATATAAATAACAGTGACCTGAAAATCCCTAACCATAGGTATAAATTACTTCATAACTATAGTAACCCAATGTATAATAAATATATATTAATTATTTATATAATACAGAACTATAATCATATATATCTTAAAAATAATAATTTTCTTATTAAAAACATGTCAAACATTTGTTAATGATTCTTTATTAAAATCATTATTCATGTACATATTTTCATCATTTTGATTGTATGTTTTGGATTTATAGTTTTGTTACTTGCATATTAATTATGGATACATAAAAAAATATTTTCCTATATTATATAATTGTAATTCATATTAATTTTGGACATGTTTATTTTTATTCATAAATATAGAGATATAAAAATGAATTACACTGCTCATGAATATCTTATGTCGTATATATGGATAAATGAAAATTTCATTTTCAACGGATGGAATGAATGAAAGGTAATTATTAAATCACTATTTAAATGTAATTAGTAAATCATAAATATATATATTCCTCAAATATATCTATTTTTCCATCCATGTAAAATGTAAATAATAGGCTAATCATATAGCTTTCTGGAGGTGGTTGACCCCACACACAATAGATCATTGTTAATATTTTACAATGTGTTAGAATGGTAAGAAAGTAGATATGATTTTATCACACCAAAGGTGTAATTATTTCATAATTATAATATATAAACACTATTCCAATCAATATAACCATAAATAAAATATGGTGATGAGAAATTATTTTTATCACTATATGGAGATGGTATGTCATCTGTATGCCAAAGCGATAATTTCATTCCCCACTTGATGGAAGAAGAGTGAGTGGAGGAAGTGTTATATTAAAAATAAAATAAAATTTTCGTTATTTTATTTAATTTTTCTTTTATTTAGAATAAAATATATTTAATTTAAGAGAAAAATAATTAAATATAATGGGATCAGTTAAGGTGATTACCTCTCATTTGAAAGATCATCTTTAGAGATCATCTTAATGATACTAGGGTTGGACTTTTGGGGAGATCATAACCCCTGTATTGTTTATTTATTATATGATAATTTATATTTAGAAGGTAAATATGATATTTAAGAATTAGTGTAGTGTGAAGAAGACAAAGGAGGAGTGTCCTTTGATAACTTAGTGGAGGGGCACTCTTGGGAAATCATAAAGGCTTAAAATAAAATAAGGTCATTAGATGTACAAAAAGCCTTAAAAATTTTAGGTATTCAAATATAATATTGTATAGGGTCTAAATTCTATCAGAAAAGTAATATTTGGACATCTTTATGTGAATTTGTGATCCTTATCTTTTTTGTTAACTAATTTTAACCTTAACTGTTGTAACAATGTTTTTACTGTTATGAGGTTGTACTATTACATATTACATGAAATATTAATATATATGGACATGGGATGACATTTTAGACCGATTATTAACAACATTATTGTATTTAAATAATTTTTTTATTTTAAATAATATAATAAAATATTATTTTTGATGAATATATTTAATGTTATTTTTGAAAATATTTATTTGATTGTACTAAAACTACATATTGAAAATGTTGGAATTCAATTATAATCTAATAGAAAAAATAATAATATATATTCATCTATAAAATTTATAAATATAATCAATCAGGAAAATTATTTTACAATTAATATTTTATAAATCATATAATTTATTATTTCAATTAATTGAAAAAATTCTACATCGTTGTTATATAAAAATTTAAGGAATTCATATAATTTCTAATAACATTAAATTACAGTTAATCATAAAATCCATTTCAAGACCCCAAAGTAGATTTTTAAATTACTCCATAACTTTATATTGTCTCTAAGATGAGATAAAATTGGTATCAAAATTTAAGGGAGTTACATTTTGTTACTTTTTTTCCTCAAATATCATAGAAGTAATTTTCACATATTAGATTGCATTAAAAAATAAATTTATAGCCTATATTTATAGGGGTATACTTCAATTAAAAAAATAATAATTATAAAAATATATTATAATAGTGACCCTAATTTTTCTAAATTTACAATTACATCATTTTATAGATAAACAACATAATATTAATAGGTTCACCTATCCAATGGTTTAGTATATTGGAAAAATCAAGATCTTATATTATATATAAATAAAACTGCATTATAATTATTTTAAATCCCTCTTCTATATCCACTCACTATATATCACTTTATCCTTACTACATATTTTCACCCAAGGATACACATCAAAGAAAGGGGAGATCTAAAATCTTAGTAAGAGGGTGAATATGAGATGTGACTCATTATAAAATGGGTGAGAAAATTAATCATCATAAAATCATAATCATATGATCAGACTAAAAATCATGAGGGAGTAATTTTAGAGTACAATAGAATTTCAAAATTCATAAAAACTAAACATCATGTCATAGTGGTCAAATACCACACATAGTTGTGATCAAACCCAACATCATCTTCAGGCATAATATATGTTTTTATTCATAACATAATCATTGTAAAAAAATCTAGAATAATTGTGAAAAATAGTACACATTATCTAAAAAGATACCTCAAATTTACCAATTTATTTTTGGTCTATATCATACTAGGCCCACAAATCATGTCTTAATATTTACATAATTATACATTCCACATAGAAGACATAACCATTGTAGTCAAGAAATTACATACGGAATAAAATGGGTTTCATAGGGATTTCATTAATCACAACTATTTTAATAAAATTATGGTTCCAAAATTATTAACATAAAAAATATTTTTAATATATATCATTATTCTTGAGTGAATTCTAAATCACTAAATTAGATTAAAAGGTGTGTTTTAGAAATATAAATCATTTTGGAATGTCAATATGTTTCATTTAAAAATAATGTTCGAAATAAGTATATACCTGAAAGGAAAGGGAGGTGTACGTAAATTATATTCAGGAAAAATTATAGTAATATCCTTATAAAATTTTCATTAAATAGGGTTATCAAATTAAAAATGAGTTGCGTTCGATAATCCACAAACCTTAATTCTCATTTTATTTCATCGTTTGTACACATATTGAATATTAATCATTTATTTATTGTAAAATTTAAACTAAAAATAATTATGTTAATTAATGTATATTTTTTTTAATTATAATATATTGATTATATTTCTTATTTTTTATGATGAAAGATTGTCATTTTGATATCATTTTTCCATTAAATAATTTGTTTTTCATCGATTTATCTATTTTTTGATTGAAATTTATACCTGTCTACAAAAAAATTCAAAACATTAAAATAAATATATTTTAAAATTTTTATATATTAAATAATTTAATTTATCCATCCTTAGGATTGGTGATATGAAAATTATTGGCAATGTCCTCATGTGTGATTAATCGACTGTTTATGAGGCATTGTTGAAAGAGAAAGAAAAGATTGTTTGAAATTTATATATGTCATAATTATGATACATATAGTATTATAAAATAGATAATATCATGATTTCATAATTTTTTATTATTTTTTCATTTTTTAATGGAATTTTGAAAATAATAGTATAAGAAGAAAAAATGATACAAAATTTCATAGAAACATACTCTTTCCTCGATGTAGCTTCTATTGTAAAACACCAAAACCATGTTGGTGTTTGAGGTGAGCTAAATAAAAATTCCATCTGTGTTATAAAGGTATATATAGAAAGTATTTGGAATAATATTTACCTTTTCGGGTGATTTATTAGTGATTTTCCATGGCGATTGAGATGGTTTATTCATATTTGAGAGGAGGGTGATTTCTAGAATAAAATAATAACTAAAATATTATATCCAAGGTAAATCTTATAATAGTGAATTTTTTTATAATATTTATCACAAATAAATATTTTATTATAGTATTATGACATTCAACCCATTTATAATTGTAATTCACATACTGTATTAAATTGAAAATTGGAAAATTTTAAAAATTATTATTTTAATGGTTTACATTGGACTTTAGATTTTAAAAAATATTGTTTAGGTTTTTAAAGAATATTTATTTTATTTTTTTTTATTAGTTTATTTAATAAAATATATTATGGATGATCCCCATGTTTTGGTAATTATTAGTTCATCAATACATCATAAATGTTTTAATTTAAGATATACTAGTAATGTGAAAAAAATATACTTTTGACATTCACTTGAAAATTTAATTATTTCCAAAAATTATCAAAAACCAACCTTGTAGAATTTTTTAGTGGTTATTTTAAAAATGATATTAATTTATTACAAATAAAATTATATGTTTGATAAAGATTATTTTTATACCTAAAAATTATGATTTTATAAAATAAATTATAGTATAATTTCTATAAAATATAATTATATTTTCATATATTTTTTAAATCGAGATATTAATTTTTTGAATTATATATTAGTCAAGTTAAATAGTGTTTATATGAAAATTTCTTCTTTTTAGTATAATTACTACAATTATGGTCGGTATAATATTCTTATTATTGATGTTATTATTCCCTATATCTAGGTTACTATTCTTAAGGGTCGGGTTATTATTCCAATAATCACATTAGTATTTCAATGGATAGATTACCTCATATAAGTACCTCAACATTCATTAATTCATTATTAAACAAAATTAATCTCATGTATTTGTATTTCTATTTTCAAAATTATTGATGGGTTTAGAAATTTTATTATTCTTTTCTATAGTCCCGTTCAAAGGAAGGATGAATCAAGAAAAATGGGGTGATGCATATTTTACCATTTAAGCATTTTATTTTTATATTTTTTCCTAGTGTAATAATTGTAATTTTAATGGAATAATAAGTTAGAAAATGTAACGATTTTAATTAATAAAATAATTTTTTGTTTCTTACCCTATGTTTTTTATTTGTATATTGAAGTATAATATAATATAATAGACATTCACATCAAGAACTAAATATTAGTTAAACTCTCTAGTATTTTATAAATATGTTATTTAAACTTAGTTATAACTTAGATTAAGCTGATTTACCTATTATCTAAGAGACATATTTTAATAAAAATTATGCCAGAAAACAAAACAAAATAAAATAAGGTATTTTTTCAAAATTTAATCCTTTTGATTCCAAATTTCAAATCCATTCTACCAAATTCAATACTTATAAGTGAAACAAATAATTTTTAATATAAGTTAACAAAACACAATGAAACCTACATTAAATAAATATAACTTTCAATCATAAAATGTTATTTATTAGTATCCCATTCATTTTAAAAAAATTTATGAATGTAAAAACGTTTTATTAAATATAAAAAAAATTCATTAAATTCAACCACTAATAATTATTCATTTAATTTATTAATTAAATATTAAATTTCATTAATGAAATTTTTTTTTCAAGAAGACATTCATTTACCTAAAAAAATACCATATACCAAAATAACAAATAAAATTTACTTCAATAAAAATAATTGGAATATTTAAAAAACAATACAAATAATTTTAATTTAAACCCATTATATATCTAAATGGTACATAGTACATGATATAAATGAACTTATAGATTTCAATAAGAATCAGTAATTTTTTACAATTCATGTAAAATCATAATTCTCAAATAATTAGAAAAATTTCAACCTAATACAATTTTTCAATATATATTTTAAAAATGTATTTAAATTTAAAAAATAAAATTATTAAAAGTATTGAATGACAAATATAATAATTTCTCATAAAAATAAAAAATTATTTTTAATGGAACTGAATTTTCTTAAGAATAATAATAAATTACATAATAAATAGAATGGTTTTTTACTAAGAATTAATCAATAAATTTTTATTGAATACAAAATTTATTTATATATTTTAAAATGTTGTTATTACTATTAATACCCACTAATTCAAGGACTATTTTATAATGGTCCTATAAAATATTTCATAGTTCATTTATGCTTGATGTTGCATGTTGTATACACTATATAACATATTATTATTCTATTATAATATAGAGGTGTCACACAAAATTATTAACTCGTATAAAAACCTATAAATATGTAAATATATTTTCGCATGTAATGTTACATCACCATTTTACACAATAATTTGGAAAACATATATTTTGTGTTTCATTTATCTGAATTAAGATCATTGATGATTTCATTATCATGGTTTGTGTGAAAAAATACCATGGAATGAATATATTCCAATATAAAAATAAGTGAACACAAATTATTTTACCATATATGATGAAAATTATATTTTATTTCATAAAATTATATATACCAACACCAACTTAAAGAAACTAGTAAAGGGTATTAAATATTAATTACACCGAATGATTAAAATAATATATCCCAACAATTATTTATATATATAATAATTTTAAATGAATATTGCATTTATAAATATTAGAAAATAATTTTCATGGTTATTTATTTAATGATTTTACCTTAATAGTTTGGGATGACTTGTGAACGTACAAAATGAGTTATCACTAAGGTAACAGTTTTAATCTCAAATTCCTATCTTTGAGATATATTGGTATTAAAAACCTTACCTAAATTATGTGGTATATAATACCAATTTGAGATATAATATATTGAATTATGTTTTAATAATGGTATTTTATGTTTAATTAGAATCCCAAACATTTATGGGAATTTTATTAATTTTTTACACAATCAACAGGGGATTTCTTTGTTCCAATTATGATTCTTTCATGAATGTTACATGTTAGGAGCCATGTTTCCTTGTATTGTGTTATATTTATTTACCATCATATTAATGTTATATAAATTATTTACTTTTTTTTAATGGGATTATAAAATCTAAACTATTTTGTTTTCATCATTGTTTTTGACTGAAGTGATACCCCATTCATAAGAGTTTTTTGTAACCGAGTTATTATTCATTAATTTATTATTAGTCGCATTAATATTTTTCTTATATGTTGGGAAAATTATGAAATATTATTTACTATGTGATTTAATATATTAATTTTAATTTTAACCCCATTAAATAATTTTCAATCATTTCGTGGCTGATGGAGTATGATTACCATATGGGATATTAAAAACATATATGTCCTTTTTTAAAATAATAATTTTTCATTATTAAATTTTATTTTTATGGTTGAGTTACTCAAAATTAATACTTTCTTATATGTTATTTTAAAAATCTCTATGGTATAATTATGTTATAGTTGTAAATAATCTTTTAATCCAATTATATTGTATGTTCTAAAAAAATTATTTCTCCCAAATATAAAAATCGTTTCTATTTTCACATTTATATATATTGTATTCTTATCTTCATGTTTCTAAAATAAATATTATAAAAATAAAATGAATATTTATAATTTATTACATTAAAATTAATTATTCTAAAAATATTTCACATCTCATTTTTAAATGCATCCTTTGATATTTACTGGTAATTTTTAAATTTCAAGGGTATAAAAAATTTCAATTTTTTTTAGTTTTCAGTTCCATTTCACTAAAATATTTCATGAAAAACACAATGTGGTTTTTGTTTCCTAATTTATCTTACAAAAATATTTATTTACTATTTTTTGTATTCAAATATTAGTGAGAAACAATAATGTTCTTGATTCCATTTTTGGTATAGAATTTTAGGGATTCTTTTTCAAGCATGTTTTTTAATTATGTTAACTCCATTTTTATTTACATTATTACTATGGGGTTATGTTCTTTTACAACCATCCAAATTAATTCTTCACATTGGTTATGATTATGCTATCATGTTTATTGACATGGGGAAATGTGTTGGTGTATTATATATTTTAAAACCAATACATGTGATTATTGGAATGTTGATTATGTATTGTTTCACTATCGAAATTGTTTACCTAGAAGGGTTCTGATCATGTTATCCATTTTATTAATAGGGTAAAACATATTATCAAGACATATTATTCAATTCGAATATGGTGTATTATTTTAAATTTGACTTAGTTTTTTTATTATCTACATTTATTCTTAGGATGGGTTATGATCGTGATATATATTATATTAATATGGGACAAAGTATTTAAATTTTTGTTTATTATTGAATACTAATTTGGTTTTACCATGTATTTATAATTTATTATTTTAATTTATATAGATACAAATGTTTTTATTAACCAAATACTCCTTATGAATTAGTTTGGTGGGTCTGTTTGACTCTTACGGTGAATAAATTAGAATTAATTATGTAGTGGTTGTAGCCAAGAATTATATAACCTCTCAATTCACAAGATTGTAATGTGAGACAAAAAAAGAGGGGTTATGGTATATACCTCTCCCCATATTAGTATAGTGTGTTGGAATAAGGAACTGATAAAATGTTTTTTGTCTTTAAATATGCATTCCATTAGTTTGAGATCAGTATTTTTTACATCAATATTTTCATTTATTATCCTAAAAATATTTTCCTTTCACTTTTAGTTGATTATTAAATTATTTAGATTATTTATTCCCTCCAAATTATGTATATAATGATTATTTTTTGACATTATTATTTATATATTTTCCTCACAAATCATTTCAGATCGCCCATTCTTATGTATTAATTTCATAGTGTTATAAAGAAACTAATATCACATGATATGTGTAACATGATAGATTTTATAGATAATTTGGGGGTGTTATTTAACACTTCATATATATTGATATTCTCCATATATATTTTAAAACATATACTAATATGTTGAGAAATACATTGGGTTTCTAATTTGTGGATTTTCTTATTTCAACAAATCAATAAACCTAAAAAATAATGCGATGGTTTATAAGGAATTATTTTAATTAATTAATGTAATTTTAGGATAGTAATGTTTAGGAATTTCTTGTCGCTGTCAAAGCTAGTATGTATGGTATGTTTTCATGAAACTCGATCTTAGATTGTGGGTCTAGGGAGTTACACCCATGGTGATGTGGTGATAAAAATTTCTCATTCCCTTCGAGATGGTAATATTTTTATATCAATGTAATACATACAATTATTACTATCCTCAAGATATTGTATTATTTATTTGAACAATGCGGATGCAAGGCATGTTCATCCATGACCTACAAGGTTTTTAGTGTAGTCATTCACCTAAGGTTTATGCATTTCTCAATTGAGTAGCATGATTGACCATTATAGAGTCTTGATGTTGGGATCTATAAATAGATCCCTATGGTCAAGTTTAATATTTCTTAACCTTAGATATAACGGTACCCAAATAGATATGTTGACTTGATTTTCCAAAGAATGCACATATGACATGGAATGAGGAAATAATATTCCATGTTCAATTTCTCATTGAAAACTACTAACTGAGTAGTGGAGTAAAATGTTGTTCTCTATATGTAACTCTTCCACAAGTAAATACATCAGATAGAGTTCTGGAAATTCAATATTCGTGAATCTTAAGATAATTATTACTTGTATATAGGATATCTTCATTCATCATTCTAACAATTTAGTGTCACACAACATAAATGGTAGCCTAGTTAATCTTATAATGGATCTATTATATTACATTAATATGGATTTCACATTCAACATATTAAAAATGTTTTGTCTTTAGAATATGTTGATACCAACATAATTTAGTTCAATATAGTTTATAGATTACTCTATCCATGTCATAATAATAACATATTGAGAAGTATATATGGTCCAGAACATGAATGGTTTACTCTTTAGTAGGTTATTATCTCAAAATGATGGTGTTATCCTCATATTAATTGAGATATTACACTACATAGTCAGAATATTTGATTCATTTTCTGGATATCTAAATACAATTGATGGTTTAATTACAATTGTTTTTATAATTACCGAATGGAGAATGGAAGATGTATATATGTTGATTATAATATGGGTATATCTTCAATTTCATAACTATTATCTAACATTATAGATGATTATATTGGTCCATATGACTTCACTATTTTGACTACCTCTTGTTATAAGGGTCTTCTTATAGTATTTCTAGAAAAAATAGGATTTTTCCATGGAACTGATATGTCTCTATTTGGAGAAACATTGTAGTGAAATACATAATAAGGTTGACAACCATTAAGAATTATTATCCAGCATCGAGTATTATTTTGGTAACATATTCCATGGGAACCACATTAAAGATAGGAAATGCATAATATGATGTCAAATATATGACCTTTTTAATATTTGATCATCTATTAACAATTAGTATATTATTATATATCCCTAAGAGGTGATTTTCTATTATTTATGATAATATTTCAATAGATATTCCCTTAATGGAAGCTAATCAAGAGAAGAACCTCAAATTTTTTAGTTAAAATATGATTGTTAGGACCCCTAAAACTTTTGAATATTTCTCCATATGTTGACAAGTCATCATATTCATGGTCAATTATTGATCAATTATTCAATACCACAATAACACCATTATTGAATAGGGTAGAAATATAGTCAAGATCTTATTCCTCGGACATCCACTCATGTGTTTCTATCTTGGATATTTTTCTTTGGGAGTCTAGGGTCATGTGTTATCCAAAATGATATTAAAATGTCTCAACTGTATTTGGTGACTCCATTTTTGATACCCCCACCACTCCTCATTAGTTTGAGTAGAGGTGAAATATTTTCATGGACATAAGTGACATCACGAAGATGACAATGTATTGTAATAAATGATAAGGGATTCAATATAAAATGGTGATGATTATCTATTTTAATGTAAAAAAACACAAAAAAATATAACATAAAAAATTAGTTTCTAAGAAAATAATGATAAAAATGAAAAAAACAAAAAGTAATACCGAAGGACAACAACACAAAACTACACCATATCAAATATTAATGTACTAAATGGAATGCTAAACCACAATTCTCATAGACTCAAAATACATTAATCCAATACTCCAATCATGATACATTCTCTAACTCTATAATCCATGCAAAGGTTTTATTATGAACCACTATAGAATTGGGATACATTTCCATTATTAGTGCCCCAATAAACATTATCTGAAAAAGAAGAAACATTCCAATATACGGGCTTGTAATGAACCTTAGTATGTTTGCCCAAAATTAATTCCATACTCTTCCCATGAGGATCGAATAATTTTGAACGTTTATATATAGAAATTTTTTTAAGAAAATTTAAAACATGTTCACAGATTACATAAATTCCATGGAATTTCGAACCAAATTTTTTTTCCAATTAAATAAATTTCCATGGAAATTAGCCAATCATGATGTTTAATCATTTATATAGTTCATTAGTAATATGTCATTCAATTAAAAATATCTACACACAAACACACTCATCCACACAAGCATGGTGTTTACCTTTAATGGTTGAACTTCATGTGAATAAATTTTCCCTTTAATGGTGGTACTTCATGACCAATATCCATCCCAACTAACTCACACATAAACCACTAATCAAACAACCATGACCAAAAAATATTTTAAAATCCATTTCAATTAAAGTATATATTTCAAAAAACGCATTACAAAACATAAACACATAAAAACTATTTTGCAATCATAATTTTAAAATCATGTTTCCACATTAACACTCCACAAAACACACAATTTTCACAATTGAAAAAATATTCCTCAAAGTGGGTTTCCACTAAACATAAAAAAATCACAATAAATTTTAAGATAAATTATCAATTTTAAATTATTAAATCGTGTTTTAAAATGAGGATTTTAGATTGAATCATCCTACATCAACAACTATTCCAGAAACGAAGAACGAAAAGAATTATATAACAATACCATGTTAAATCTCTAAAAACACACATTCGATGTAGATCCCTAATATCTACATAGCCAAATATCTTCATTATTGGAAATGACCAACATAGATATGTCCCTAAATGATTATATATATGATTCCAAGGGATAGGTTAAGATCATATCTCTGAAAAACACCCAATAATGGGGATTTATTGAGAAATCCATCCTTTTATGCACCATGATTTTCTAGAAGATTGATTCTAGATTGAAGTGGAGAGTCATCAATTCTTTTTAGATAAGAAAACCCTGATTTATAGTCTCCAAAGTGGAAAAAAGTTAATTATAGGAATATATGAGTGGGATCTTTTTTGGGATCTAACTGTTGACCCTACATGGTTACAAACACAGTTATGAAAATTGTACGCTAACCCTGAAAATACATCCATATCCAAAAGAATAGTTTCTACTTTATGGATAAATTATTTGGCCGAACCGTTCACTTAACCATTATTATACCCAATTCCCACTAAATCACATTTCATTGTATTTTGTAGGAGCTTCATTGTTTGTTCTAAACATTCCCAGACCATGAACTTCCAAAAAATCCCCAAAAAATCACAAAGTCCACTAAAACCAACCAAACACTACTCAAACACATTACATACTAAGTATACATAAATTAATGGTTACTTAATTGAAATATGGGTTACTAAATACTCCTTTTCAATTTCATTTTAATCCCTGAAATATTGAAAACATAATTTCCCTAAATGATTTTGGGATGTTTCTTGATAATTTATTTCTCTCATAACCAGGTTTCTTCCAACATATGATCATATTTACACAAAAATAACTCTAGAAAAAACTTTATCCCATGAAATAATCTCTCTTTCTTAACCATATTCCATAGTATCACAAGAACCAATGAGGTATTCAGATCTATGTCAAATGATCCCATCGAATCAAATGTCCAAGATCAATCTAAAATGTTTTAAACTAAGATATATAATACACTCTATGAACTACCATGAACCATTGATTAAATTAAATATGATATTTTACCTCTCTAAACATTTCATATATCTAAAATGGGCCATTGTATTAGGGATATAACATTTCATTCTTTCTGAAGTGATGATACCAAATCCTTGGAGATAAATTCAAGAACACAAGCCCACTGTCCTAGATGATAATATACATTTGATTTCAGATGATTCTATGCTATATTTGTTCTCTTTTTAATCAACTAAATATTATATGTTTTCTCTTGGACTAGGATATTCCCAACATCGTAAGTATCTTCTGTTCCACACAATAATGTGGGGACTATAAAGGATTCATATTCACTGATTAAAAATAATCCATATGTATCGAGGCCTGATAACTATTACTTTAAGTAAAATCCAATAACAATATGTTCAACTACCATGAGCCTCCAAAATTGATAATATAGGCCCACATCAATTCTTCAAACATTTTAATAATACTTACAGATTAAAAATTATTTTGAAGATGGTACACCATATTCATTTTCAAATCAACCCCAAGGGATTACTGTAATGATTTCTAGAAACGAGATGCAAACCATGATTATCTATATGAAACTATCAAAATGGGTACTCTATGCCTCTTTATAACTTCTAGTCTATTGATTTTATATAACACCTCCACAATATGAGATTCCAAAATGGGAATTAAATGAGCCTACTTTTTGAGTCAATCCACTCTCACCCATATGAAATCTAGTTTCCAAACCATTATTGGGATACATGTTTCAAAATCTAGGGATATCTTCCCTATTTCCCAATAGTAATAGTTAATGATCGCAACATACATGTTGGAAAGTAGTTATCTTCCTTTAACAGATGAAAATTTATGCATCTTGAAGAAAACACAGTCACATATCTATTCAAAGAGTCCCATGATAAATTTGTTTTCAATGATTAATATATATTCTATATTACCGGATGAAAAGTCAATTGATAATGGTGGTATACATGAAGTATTTTTTTGTTAAAATTCATAGGTATGACCATATGATCTCAAAACTAAAAAATTGAACACCCATCAACCTTCAATCCCATAATAGTTTCCCTACCATTCATTTTTGACCACTTAGAAAAAAACTATCAATCAGTTGTATGTTCCTCGTTAAAAAACTCCAAAAAATATATAACAAATGAAGCATGAATGAAAACTATAGCAGTAACTCAGTATAAAAATTCTATGAACATGTATTTTATCCCTGAAATTAACTAACTCAAATATGAATCCACTTTATCCAAATGAAAATATGAAGTCTTTCTTTATGCATATACCACATAATTTCATTTAAACAATTTATATGGAAATTAAATGTTTAAAATTTGGATGTACAACATCCATATTATTTTTCTCATATTAAAATACATTTTTTATATAGTATTTTTCATCCTCTTAAGATCAGTAAACACAATAAATTTCTCAACAAAAATGTAATGATATCATGCCTTTAAATCATGGACTAGAACAGGTAACTCCAAATAATGTGTTACGTAATTCTTCAAATGTAATTATAATTATTATGGTTCTTAAAAAATAACATGATATCCCTACAAGAGAAAAAATTCGAATATATACCTTGAACCATCACAACACACAATGTACTGTTTTCATGATTATCAAAATATCATAATTGGAGTTCATGTTAAGAGAGCATTATTGTCCTTAAGACACTTAAGTAATTTTTAAAAATATTATAACGGGAAAAAGATCCCAATATATTATTCCATTGATTAATCTAGTCATCAAAAGTTATGAAAAAATCATCTATAATAGCCATCCATTCTAGGAAAACTATGTATCTCGAAGACATTCATTGCTGTATTCCAAGGGATAAAACTCCAATATTTTCTAGATCTATAGAAACACTTGTTTCAGAGTTTACATATCAATGGAAACATACCTATTGAACGAAAAAAATCATAAATTGATAATTTGGTATATCGATGATGATCCCACAGTTTTCCCAACATTGTTTCCATGTTTTTCTCATGAACATCACGTGTCCTTTAAAACACTAATATTTCATCCACAAGCTGCACCAAAAATGAATCCAAATACCATTGAAATATCGAAATCATAAATTACATAAAAACTAATGGTTCATTATTAAGGCCAAAATGCCTAACTGTATACTCATAATTTCTATATCTACTTCTAAAGGATGACATTTTAATATCCTCTTTCCAAAATTAAAATTTGTGATAACCTGATCGAAGGCTGAAGACAAAAACTGTTCTCCCATAAATTGATTGAATAGATCATAAATACATGGAATTTGATACCACAAATTTATTTTAACATGGTCATCCATAGGATAATTCACAAATTAAAATAGTGTTCCATCAGTCTTTTGGATAAACAAGATTGTTACTTCCCACAATGACGTTCAAGTTCGAATGATCCTTTTTATTTCTAGTTCATTCAACTGAACATATGATTACCCAAAAAATATTGGTTCTATCCAAAAATAATAATTGAAATAGTAATTTCACCCTGGGAAAGATTTATCATGAACACTACATTCCTTGTGAGTGGGAACCCAACGATATTTCAAGGAAAACATCTAGAAACAGATAAACTATAGTGTTGAAAATATTTATTCAATATGTATTCCATAGATTACAAAATTAATGCTCCAAATGGTATGAGATTATTTCATATTATAGCTTAAATATGACTATTGTACATAGCTTTACATTCCGATCCACCATAAAGAGATTCTCAATGCGTCATCATTCATAAAACTATCCTTTTGAATATAACAATTCATGTTATCATTGAATACTTTAAACTAATTAATACCAAGGATTATTTTTTATGAATCATTCTTTAGCACAAATTAATAACATATCATCTAAAATATATCAATAGTTATAGTGAATTATCTCCACATATATTCTCATAATGCTCTTGGACAAAGAGGAATTTGATGTTTCCAAATAGAAAGCACCATATCAACCTGAAAACCTTGTAATTTAGCTGCATGATAATTATTAAATGATTGAGATTTCCCCCATATAAAACTATTCATGCATAAGGGTAGAGTTAAAAACAATCATACCTCTCACTGTTGATAGTCCAGGTTGATCATCCAAAATAACTTTCTCAGTGACATACAACTCCTTCCTCGCTGCACATTGTTCTTTTTTCTCTATTGAGATTTCCCCTGCTAAGTAGTGATGGTATTCCAAGATTCACCCAAGAATGATTAGTTCTACTATTGATAATTACTCTCCTACACTTGTATTGTTGAACTACATGACGTCTGAGGCACCTGAGAAGTATCTCGAACACCCGACCATGGAGAACTATGACAATAGGCCTGAAGTGGCTCCATCTGATTTGAATTGGGTCTTCCTCTAGGTGGTTCTATAAAATCTAATTTCATGTTATCTCATGATAAATATTTAAAACATCCAGTCATTATATATGTATTAGCTGGAAGATTCACAAATCTAGACATGTGATTCTGATTTATCTCCCTACTATAGATATAAGTGTCCCTATTTTTCTTATTCCAAACATTAGATTTCCCTCCATTTCCCATAGTTTTCAACAGGATTCCCCCACTTGTAGCTACAGATAAATCACTTTATTCGCCCGCCACTATTTTGAACATCTCTTTTTAATTAATTACATAAATCAAGATATTCTATGATACAATATCCTTCAATAGTCCAAATATAAAAATGTGTTAATTCAAATATTCACTAGTATAATTTTTTGTTACAAAGTGGCCTAAATTCAAAAATTTAAGTGCATACACTATCCCAGAGAGTTTCTCATGTTTCAAGATGAAAATTTTTTCATTCATGAAAACCAAAATGTATGAGGATATAATTGTTTGTTGAACAGTTCTTCAAAATTATTCGCATGCAATTACATTGTCTAATTTTTCCTAAACTGTTAAATCTCACCATTGAGGTGAAATATACTCTAGAATATAAGTTTAAAACCTAACTTACAACACTGTAAGTGTGGAAAGGAAATTGATCATTTAGTTCTACATATTCAACCACACATCATTCATATCTAGTTCCAAAACACCAAAAATATGGGTAGATTTGGGTGTTAGAAGTACATGGTGTGACTCAATTACCATGGTTCATCCATTCAATTACCTCTATCAAAAGATTGAAAATATTGGACAATATTTTGAACTACTTGTTGGTTCACATGTGGATCTGGTGAGACAATGTTGTTAGAAGCCTCTTATGGTATTTTTTTGAGACCTAACTATTTCTATTTTCTATAACCAAAATAAATTCCATATGTCTCAATCTATAGAAATTGGAGGCCTCACAATTTGAAATTTACATTATCAAAACTATAAAAACAAAGGTTTCCCTAAATTCAACACCTTCCATTTTTAGAACGTTTTTTAATAGTTCTGTATGAATTTAGAAATAAAAGTACTTTTCAAAATACAAATATCATTAAATTCCCTAGATCTCATATTTTCAAAAAAAATATACATTTTAAAAATAAATATTTTTCACCTAATGATTAATCAATATTCAAAATGAAATATAAACTCCTAGTGGTATGTCATTTATATCTATTTATGTCATTATATTATCATTACCTAAACCAATGAAATTGAGATCATAACTCTTATAATTTTCTCAAAACATTTATTTACCCACCTCCCTAGTAACATGACGTACAAAATACTTAGTTCAGCTATGCATGTTTATCCTCGACATTTAAATTATTGACAACCCTACTCCTTTCTACAAACCCAACATACAAACAAAACCAGTCAAATTTTCAAATCCACGACAGATAAACAAGGATAAAAAAACTGACACCACTTGTAACATCCTTCCCCTCCTCATTGACATTATTTGGGGATGAATTTATACTTGGACATAGGATACATCCTTAAGATGCCAACGGCATGAAATAAATGCCCTGATATTTAATATAATTTGGGGGAAATTTTCTATAAGAAAATACAAAAAACAAAACCAATTATACCATAACCAAACAACCAATAAATGATGCATGATAACAATCAATAGTACTCAATGTAAAAAAATTAAAACAGTAACCAACTACACCAAAACCAATATCACAGTTTCAAGAGGAACATTAAACCACAAATCTGAAATAACCCCAAAGACATGAATCTACATGTCATAAATTACTATAAACTATGAAACCGCAATCCACTTCTAAAAATCATGATGAACTACTAAATAAATGAAATACATTCTCTTTACTTGTGTCTGGATAAAAATTATATGAAAAAGAACAAAAGGATCGATACATGGATTGAGTAATGAGGCATGGTAGGTTTTACACAAATGAAATACTACTAATGTCTCAATGATAGAATAACATATCACATTTATATTAACACATATATAAAACAAAATAATTTTTTTATATTTTTCATTCATGGAAAATAAATTACAAACCAAATAAATCATTCCAACCAAATCAGTTTCTAAGGATATAAAATAATCACGTTGTTTAACCAATTTTCTAGTTTATCTAGAATGTCCTATTTAATTTCACCTAGCCACACACATAGACACAATAAACCACAAAAGAATTATATTTACCAATAATGGTGTAACTTCATGTCCATACTATGTCCCTTATGTGGTATTAGTTCATGACTAATGTCATTCCCATTCAACTCATGCTTAACCATTTAATCAAAATACCCTACCAATAAAATCAATTCAAATCAATTTCAATAAAACTATAATATTATTTTAATAATTTTCCACATATCCAAACCATATAAACATTTTAGAATCATCATTTTAAAATAATTCTTAAAATTTCACTTTCTGAAAAATAACACCCATTTTTTACAGTTTAATAAATAATCACCCAAGAGGATTTCTATCAACCATCACACAAAAATTTCCAAAAATAAATAAAAATAGTAAATTATAGATAAAACATGAATTTATTATAATTATATATGATTGTAGAGTCACATACCCTATAAACCATGGCCGAAATGAGGAACTTTATGAATAATCCAAAAAAAATCGGTTTGAATCCCAAAAAAATCCATAGATATTTTTCCATAACATCTACATAGCCAAATATGATAATTATTTGAAATAAAAAATATATATATATCCCCAAAATATCTAATCATGGAATCTATGAGTGTTGAGAAGTGTAAATCAATTAAAATACTAAGAACAGAGACTAACAAGCAATTCGTCCTTAAACGCACCATGATTTTACAACAGAATGCTTCTGGATAAATAGGGAGAGTCTCCACAACCATTCTAAGGAAGAAAACCCTTGTTAGGGTCTCCAAAAATGATAAAATATTTGATTAGATGGAATTCCAACTTATTATAAATATTTTAAGATATGATTTTTAATCATGAAGGGTAAATCGCACGATAAAGATAATCAATTGCTAACCATGAAAATGCCCCTCTCTCAAAATCCACAGTTTCTCTAACATGTCTGAATAGTTTGAAAAAACTGGGAGACTGATTTTTCACCTACATAGAGCCTTCTACCTCACTTATCACTGTTTTTATATGAGTTTCATGATTTTTACTAACTATTCTCTAGCCATAAACCACCATAAAAGATGTAAAAAATTCCAAAAGTCCCCCAAATTCTCCCAAAATTCACTCAAATTCATCACATACAAAAAATACATTAATGGAGGGATACATAATTATGAAAATTCATTCTATAGGAATTTATATTTGATATGTGGATGAAATTTTTTAATTTAGGTACAAATATAGGACTTCCATTAACAAGTCAATATAATGGGATGATTCTCTCCAATTGAAATGGGGATAAAAGCATCATCAAATTTACCATTCTTCATAAAAACAAGTAAAATATACATATGAATTGGATTAGAAATATGTTCCTTATCCACAATATATCTTGAATCTTGTGGATTATATACTCTTTTTTTGAGGGGAGGATAATCTTCTAATTACATTTTTATGGTTGGGATATTCCTATGGTGGCATTCTTTATTATTATTTGAATATTCTAAAATTCATTCTATTCATGTGTAGGTATATAATCTAAATTCATGATTTTCCAAGATAGAAATTTAATATTATCTTATTTTAAATGTTGTATGTTCCAATTAATCAGTGGGATATTGGATATAAACCCACTTTTATCTTCTAGTTACCATCACTACATGTCAACATGCTCCATGATCAATTGTGGTAACATGTTCCATCACCCAGGTTTCTATCAGGATATAGCAGAATTAACATTCTAATGACACTAAAATTTATAAATTTAATGATATTTTGGATAAGTAATATAGTCCCACCATCTAATGGGTGTCTGGATATGCTGATATAGTTCCACGGGTGCTGCCATTGTAGTCTTCAAATATAATGGTTGTTTAAAATGGTATGAGATTTATATTCGACCACTGCCATGGTATGTTGTAACAAAAATTTAATGTTTATAGGGACATGATTTTCCTCCTTTTCATTTGTTACACCATTACAGTTTTAGGATCTCTTAGATTCTCGGGTTTTAGTGACCAAAGTATTGAACACTTAGTTTGAATCCAAAGTAGGTTATTTATGGGTTTTGGATGCTTTTTGTTCCTAATGTTATGGGATAAATTGAATCCGATTAGAAAAATATTTATTTTAATTGTGGACAATTTTTTCCATCAAATATTCCTACTAATGACATTAGAGCATCATCTTGGTGAATTTTGGGGAAGAACTAAAAAAACCAAATTATGGTGATTTGTGCTACTTTAACCTGCATCTCCAATTATTAAAATCTTTTCTTGTGATGCATCATGTTCATTTTGGATTCACATTCTACCTTAAATTTTAGGACATTATCATTTAAATGGAACTCCATAGATGACACATTCTTATCTATTTTGTTAGAATTGTGGAATTGTTGATTGTTCCTTTCTATTTGACAGACCCCACAAGATCATTAGTGTCAATGTAATAGGTATTTAATCAATATGATTTCATTTTATTTGATTAAATGGAGATCATATATTTATATTCTTCAAAATATCAATAAAAATAAGAAACAAAATTCATCAATGCATCATCAATAGTAAAACCAATATTGATCAATCAGGTTCATTATAAAATAATTCATGATGGCTTCACCTTTTTCTTCTGACATGAACATTTAATTCATGATCCACTTCATGGGGAAATTTTAATTTTGAGTTAGGTAAGATGTTCATTATAAATTCATCAAGTCACATGAATATTTTGAGAAGAAGCTCAGTAAATTTTGTGGTCGATCTCATGGGAGGATTGTAGAGACACGAAGCTTGACGTACATGGACATTACATTAATTTTGCGTAATACTTAATACATAACAAAAAAGACACACAAGGATCGTAATAGTTTAGTGTCTTTGGAAACTCTGAATATAAACAACTAATCTTGTTGAAAGATCTTCAACATCTCCCATAATGATCTTCCCCTTTTTGTTTCCTTACCTAAAACCTTTCGTTATTTCCTGGGGAAAATAAAACATAAAAAGGGTGAGCTCAAATGCTCAGTAAGGGAAAACATAGAGAACATAAAACAATCCATAAACATTTGAAAGCAAAAACTTGAACATGAAATCTAAACATTAAAACCTTGAGCAAAGACATAAATCTTGGAAGTAAATAAGGCATATATCATAAAGGAACATCAATCGTGGTAAAATAGCATGGGAATAAAACATGTAATTGTGGAAACCATTAAGCACATGTTATTATTTCCGTAGTATCCAAGGTATTTCTGCCAAGACCATCTTAGTGGACAAAGTCCCTTTCTGAATCGAGTTCACTCCTCGTTCCAGTCCTGTATTACTGAACCAGTTTAACTTTCCGTTCCAGCCATGTCTTTCTAATGAGATATAAATCCTTACCCAATGCATTGGAGGGAGATATAGGTCACACCCATCTCATAATGAAATAATTCTTACATGTTCCACAAAATAAACTTAAAAAATTCATCATAACCCAAAGAATAAAATGTGTTTTATAAACATCATCCCACCATTTCATAGTCCATATAAAACAAATGGACATTTCATCATAAGAAAAATAAACCATTTAAATCATAGAGACATTAAACTTGAAACATACACATATCAAATAATTTCATCTTATATGGAAAATGGTTTTGATAAAACATTTGAAATGAATTCTTGAGGAAAATATCCTTTCTTCGTCAAAATCATTTTCTTTTCAAAAAATGCCATGAAATTTTAAAATAAAAATTATTTTGTTGAAAATAGTCATAAAATCATGTAGATTAATCTTCATGAAAATGAGGCGTTATGAAATCGTAAAAATCCGTTCACGCCGTATAAGTTAAAAATAGCACTTTCCTCGTACTTTTGTCGGAAAAGTCAAAAAAGTACCTCGTAACGTAAACAAAAGAAAGATTCCTTACGTACCACGTAGTAAAAGTCAAAAATGGGTAAAAAGGACATTAAACATACATGAAAATACTTTTATAAAACATGGACATGGATGATATAAATAACCCTAGTAAATACTTACGAATAAGAAATCTCGGATAAAAATGCGATTTGTAAAATTATCCTTTACCTTAGGTCCGATATGCTTTGTACGTATCTGAACCTCCTGTATAATGATTTAAATAATTTCATTGACTTATTATAGAATCATTTTTATTTTTATGATATCATATATGTTTTACTTATGACTTTATATTACCTGTTCTTTTGTAAATTACATGTTAAAGCAGTGTTTTGGGTAAAATCATTTCATTTATCGTATGTGTTTCGACTTGTTGTTCTTGATATTATTACTTATATACTGATTTAAATAATTCTAGAATGTAAAACATGATTTATATATAATATATATTCAGAATATATATATAAGGGATCGATAAATGGAAATAAATGCACCGTTCATGGAGACAGTAGGCCGTACGTACGCATGAACGCTGTTTTCGTTTCCCTGTTGAATTGAATGGAATTAAGTAAATGAAATATATATATATATATACACAAATAAAGTATCATTATAATGTCATATATTTCATTATTATTCATTATATATAATTTATAATCATTCATGAATGGTTAACATGGAGGGTGAATCTCATCGCGTCGTGGAGACGGTAGTTCGTACGTACGCACGAGCGATGATATCATTCCCATGATCGTGGAATTGTATTAAAGTGTATGTATAATATTACAGAATCAATATAACTTTAATATAATCATATATATTCATTACTTTCACCCTTATAACCATCCAAGTATGGTGGTGGTGGAAAATAGATTACACCACGGCGTGGAGACGGTATTCTGTACGTACACACGTGCGGTGATTTCGTTTTCCGTTGGATGGGTAGATGGTGAAATATGGTTGTTTAATAATTATAATAACATATCAGTATATGATTGATACTGATGTTATTACCTCAAAATGAAACAAATAAAAAAGAAGAAGTGGAAGAAGAAATAAATTTGAAAGAATCGGTAGTGGACATTACTTCTTCTTTGAAGCGCCTCTTTGAGACCTCCTCTTAAGGAACTAAAATTGGTCTTTGAAGAAGACCATGACCTCTAGGATGTTTCTATGGAAGTCTATAAGAGAAGTTGTCAGGGTTTTTCCGAGCATGAAGGCTCAAATTGGTGTGAGGATGAGAGGGAGGAGGTTCCCTTTTATAAGGGAGGAGAGGGGCACCTTTGGAATTCTAAAAAATATTAATTTGTAATATGTCTAACCCCACTTAAAAACCACCAAAAATGACTCATATCAGAATATTAGATTAGATAGGGTTGTAATCTCATCAAACAATCAAATTTAGACATGTTAGGAATTTATTTTAAACATTATCAACTTGATTGATCCTAATTTAATCAATTTAATTTTATTTGTGGTAATAACATTCTAAAATTTAAATTATAACAAATAATTATTTATTTGTTTTGAATTGTCCATAATTGGATAATTTATAACATTTTATACCATATAAATTTAAATTTATAATTTCTAATCATATTGTTGATTTTTAAACGATTTTATAATATATTATTTTTATAAAATAACAATAGTGTCAATTTTGACATTATTCATTTATTTGAATTTTAATAAAATATATACAGAATATATGATCGAACTAAAAGTTTTAATAGAATCATGAAAGGTAATATGTATCTAAAAAATTAGTTTAGAACATTAAATAGTTCATATAATATTTTTTTTATTATTTTTAAAACCATTTATTTGGTTTATCTCTTAATAAAATAATTACTACAACATTTTTGTATAATTATTTAATATACGTATTTGTTGCATAAAAATTAAAAATAAATTCCTATGATTAAGATAAATCTATTAACTTTTATAATAATACTTTTACTATAATTTATCATCTTCAAATAACAATATTTAAATTGTTATATTTATTAAATTATGAAGGTGACAACTTTGGCATCATTTAAAATAAAATAATTTAAGTGTCATAATCGCTTTTATAAGGCTCCAAATGGTCAAATATTTGACCACTGGATGATTATGGTTTAAATGTACATGACAAATAAGTTTTGGTCAGGGTTTTGGGCATTTTATGGTTACTATTAGTTTTATAAAAACTATATTCTTTATTTTTCACTAGGTAAACAATTTCTGCATCAATATTGTGTTACAAATAATGATAATTATATAATCCCTAAAAATTATAAATATATTCAAATGATGTAGATAATTTCATTAGATTTTTGGAGACTATTCATGTTCTAATTTTCATGAAGTTTATCACTAAATTAAAATTAATATAATTATAAGACATAAGAGAGTGACATGTTGTCACTTTCTTTGGTTTTAATGATAATTAAGTTATTTTCAAGGAAAAAAGTACATTAAATGAATCTAATCCGACCGTTAGGTGATATGGGTCGACTTTAGTGATCCAATAGGATTTTTCCCGGTGTTAGGGTAATTTTATAATCTTATATTTACCCTTAATTACCCGATTTACCTTTAACTATGGTAAATAAAATTTACCGTAGTTACTATTCATAATGCCCAAAAATAAAAAATAGTCTATGAATATAATTTGGACCCACTGATTCCAATTATGGAATCCATTTTCAAAATTCAATACACAGAAGTTGCAGAAATTAAATTAAAATTAATCCTGTTGTTGAAAGAAAACGGATTTTTCTTTAAAACATTGCAAAAGATTGAATTGATTTAACCTACGAATTCAAGGTAAAATCAATGCTAATGACATACATTATATTAAATTGTAAAAATATATTCTATTTATACTTTAAAACCATTCAATATTATAATTTAACAACCTATGTTATTACGATGAAAAAAGTTGTTTTCAATTAAAATATATCGTGTTTTTACTATTCATTAAAATATGAAAGTTATCAGAATAATATGAACAATTTATCCAAGTTAAAATTTTATATCCTGATTCCAAAGAATAATTTTATTTTTTAAAATTGAACTTATAAACATGTCAAAAACTAGATTTAAAGTGGGTGCACCATCAAAAGGTGGCAAAACTACATTTTTTGAAAAATAGTTATTTTACCCGAAAAATTAATTTTGTTCTTATACCATGTTCTAGAAAATTTGTTAGATAATAATAATGTTATAAAATTAAAAATTTAGTTAATACTATTCATAACGGCTAGTTCATAATAATATTATAATAATATATCGTTGTTTAGTAAAACTCGGTATTGCGTACAACACACGCTATCGAGGAAGGGGACGATTGCGTGTAATTCAAGCCATGTCAGGGTTCTGTGTTGTGCACGAATCCTTCATTGTTTCTTATAACAGAATCCAACCATATTTTATTTATACATTAAATATATATATATATAAACACACTCAATGTTGCGTAGAATGACTATTATAAAACGAACTTGAAATTGTGTGTAACACGTTCCAAGAATAGCGTTGCGTATACTACAAGCTAATACGGTGTTGCGTATAGTACAAGCTAAACTTGGTGTGGTGTATAATAGAAGACATCAATGAAATTAAAAGAATATTTTTCATAAAATATCAGGGTGTTACATTCTACCCCCCTTAAAATGAATTTCTCCCTCAAAATTCGCCGGGGTCAAAAATGGTTTGCTACATGAAAATTTCTTTAATAGAAACCCACATCATAAAAAGGAATTCAAAAACATGACTTTAAAAACTAATGTATGAAACGTAACGGTTACCCAAATTAAATAATCACTAGATTTCCATATAGAAGAACATAGGTGAAAATATGGATATGGAAGAGAAATCTAACCATCATGTTCTGATGGAGAGTGTTAGAGAACATGGCTATGAAAAAGTCATCAATCACAAATCCATAGATTTGTGATGATCTAAGGTACCATCTGATTCATCGGATATAAGAGCAATAGGAAAACATTTTTGGTTTTCAATATCATTTCCCTAAAGTTGAAAATTTTGAATTTGAAGAAATATTTCCTTGATTTTGGTACAATCTCACTGTTGTTCCTGCTTTGAACAATTTCCACTGTATCTCTTAAAGAAATGAAGTTGAATTTCTTATTCATGAAGCGTTAGCAGATCATGTGATAGAATGATGGGTTATGGTGAGGTTAATCATATACGATTACAAAAATTAACTTATACTTCATATATCATACTGCTAAATAAAATAAAACTATTTTCTACTAACCAGGGACTTCCTGTAGGCCAGTGGTCGGTGATAAAGGCCAGTCGCACTTTGGTTGTGGGTTTGATTCCCACAGCCTTGTCTGACGCAATGGGTTGTCTCCCGTCCTGCAGGTTTTCCTTTTTCTAAAACTACATTACTATAACATCCCATCAATAATATCGAAAAAAAGTTCTATCCTTAAACAATACTAACTTATGTCCAACATAATCCATTCCAATATTTAGGCTTATCTAAAATACTTCGATCCAAGCTCATAGTATAAAGAACAATATTACTTGAATTGTCATCAACCAAGCATGTGAATACCGTCATTTATCCCCCATATATCTTGTTGGTCACATTCCAATCATGTATTCTCTTGAAAAATGAATACCCATTAAACCTTAGTGAAAACATGAATGTTGTTAAATTTTAACACATTCCATATACCAAAATCCCAAAAATTCTATATACTCAAACCATAATATCACTTAGTCCTTATATCAGTCATGAGCTCATGAATACAATCAAACATCTCATTATCTTCTTGTCCCTTCATTATGCGCATATCATATACTTTCCAAAAATATCTTAATAACCATTCATGGATACTGGTACCATTAATAATACACTTTAAAAACTCCAGGAAAGACAATAGTGTAACAATCCTTAGATGTCTCTTTATTCCATAGTACCATGAGATTACTTATAAAACATTACACTTGATAAACATGTAATCATTCCACTGCCTTCTTAAACCATTGACCAAGCTTCAACAATTATTTCATCTCACATATCATTTGTATTCTCTTCATCATCATCAACATAAATACTACCCATACGACCATACTGATTCTCTTCATGAGACTTTCCTTTAGGTCATTGGTTTGCATAATGCCCGTACATTCCACATTTAAAACATTTAACCATTGTTTATGTCATAGAAATACCATTATCCTCATTCATGGTGTTAGCTGAACCTTTTCCTTTTCACTTATTGGATTTGTGTCCATCTTTTCCACACCCAAAGCATCTTCCAGTTCCCTTGAAACAATCTCCCTGATTCCTCTTCCCACATGATTTACATGAGGGAAGTTAAACTTTCTTTCCCCTATGATCATCATGAAACTCCATCTTTCCCTTATTATTTGAGTCGGGAAACTTACCAAAGTTGATATTATTGATCATATTATGAGATTTCTAATTAGGCATAATAATGATGTTTGGACTTCCAAATCCCGTTTCATTTTGTTTCTCATTTAGAATATCATTCCATTGTCCATCATATCCTCCATTATCATGAATCTTCTTGTTTCCAGCCATTTTCTAAAACCCAAAAAGAATAGTGTGAGAGGAAAAAATCATGCTAGGGAAAACAACATAGTAAAGGGGGAGAACCCTCAGTATCTAACATATTAGGTTAAATTCTAAGATCGTTACTGTAGTTCTAGGACTATATCCTATACGTATACGTATCCTTAGGGACATCCCTAGACATACCTTAGAAATATCTCTAGGTATCTCCCTAACATTTTCGCATCATAGTTTCCAAAGGTTGACTAATCCATTCCTCTGATACCAAATGTAGAGACCCGAAGCTTGACGTACATGGATATTACATTACTTTTGCGGAATACTTAATACATAACAAAAAAAAAGACACACAAGGATCGTAATAGTTTAGTGTCTTTGGAAACTTGGAATATAAACAACTAATCATGTTGAAAGATCTTCAACATCTCCCTTAATGATCTTCCCCTTTTTGTTTTCTTACCTAAAACCATTCTTTATTTCTTGGGGAAAATAAAACATAAAAAGGGTGAGCTCAAATGCTCAGTAAGGGAAAACATAGAGAACATAAAACAATCCATAAACATTTGAAAGCAAAAAACTTGAACATGAAATCTAAACATTAAAACCTTGAGAAAAGACATAAATCTTGGAAGTACGTAAGGCATATATCATAAAGGAACATAAATCACGATAAAATAGCATGGGAATAAAACATGTAATTGTGGAAACCATTAAGCACATGTTATGATTTCTATAGTAGCCAGGGCATTGCTGCCAAGACCATCTTAGTGGACAAAGTCCCTTTCTGAATCGAGTTCACTCCTCGTTCCAGTCCGGTATTATTGAACTGGTTTAACATTCCATTCCAGCCATGTCTATCTCATGATATATAAATCTTTACCCAATTCATTGGAGGGAGAAATAGGTCCCACCCATCTCATAATTAAATCATTCTTGCTTGTTCCACAAAATAAACTTAAAACATTCATCATAACCCAAAGAATAAAATGGGTTTCATAAACATCATCCCATCATTTCATAATCCATATAAAACAAATGGAAATTTCATAATAAGAAAAATGAACCATGTAAATCATAGAGACATTAAACTTGAAACATACACATATCAAATAATGTCATCTTAGATGGAAAATGGTTTTGATAAAACTTTTGAAATGAATTCTTGAGAAAAATATCCTTTCTTCGTCAAAATCATTTTCTTTTCAAAAAATTCCATGAACTTTTAAAATAAAAGTTTTTTGTTGAAAATAGTCATAAAATCATGTAGAGTAAGCTTCATGAAAATGATTCATTATGAAACTGTAAAAATCCGTTCACGCCGTATAAGTTAAAAATAGCATTATCCTCGTACTTTTGTTGGAAAAGTCAAAAAAGTACCTCGTAAAGTAAAAAAAAGAAATATTCCTTACATACCATGTATTAAAATTAAAAAATGGGTAAAAATGACATTAAACATACATGAAAACAGTTTTATAAAACAAGGACATGTATGATATAAATAACCCCAGTAAATATTTACGAATAAGCAATCTCGGATAAGAATGAGATTTGCAAAATTATCCCTTACCTTAGGTCCGATATGCTTTGTACGTATCTGAAACTCTTGTATAATTATTTAAATAATTTCATTGAATGATTTCAGAATCATATTCATTGTTATGATATCATATATGTTTCACTTATGACTTTATATTACCCGTTATTTTGTAAATTCCATGTTAAAGCAGCGTTTTGGGTAAAAGCATTTCATTTATCGTATGTGTTTCGACTTGTTGTTCTTGATATTATTAATTATATCCTGATTTAAATAATTCCAGAATGTAAAACATGATTTATATTTAATATATATTCAGAATATATTTATATATAATGGATCGATAAATGGAAAGAAATGCATTGTTCATGGAGACGGTAGGTCGTACGTACGCATGAACGCTGTTTTCGTTTCCCTATTGAATTGAATGGAATTAAGTAAATGACATACATATATATATATATACATAAATCCAGTATCATTATTATTTCATATATTTCATTATTATTCATTATATATACTTTATAATCATTCATGAATGGTTAACATGGAGAGTGAACCTCATCGCGTCGTGGAGACGGTAGTCTGTACGTACGCACGAGCGATGATATCATTACCAAGATCATGGAATTGTATTAAATTTTATGTATAATATTACAGAATCAATATAACATTACAATAATCATATATATTCATTACTTTCACCCTTATACCTATCCAAGTAAGGTGGTGGTGGAAAATAGATTACACCACGGCGTGGAGACGGTATTCCGTACGTACGCACGCGCGGTGATTTCATTTTCTGTTGGATGGATAGATGGTGAAATATGGTTGTTTAATAATTATAATAACATATAAGTATATGATTTATACTGATGTTATTACCTCATAATGAAACAACTAAAAAGGAAGAAGTGGAAGAAGAAATAAAGTTGAGAGAATCGGTAGTGGACATTACATATTCTTTGAAGCGCCTCTTTGAGACCTCCCCTTAGGGAACTAAAATTGGACTTTAAAGAAGATCAGGACCTCTAGTATGTTTCTAGGGAAGTGTAGAAGAGAGATTTCCAGGGTTTGGCCGAGCTTTAAGGCTCAAATTGGTGTGAGGAGGAGAGGGAGGAGGTGCCCTTTTATAAGGGAGGAGAGGGGCACCTTTGGAATTCTTAAAAATATTAATTTATAATAAATCTAAACCCACTTAAAAAACCCCCAAAAAATGACTCATATCAGACGATTGGATGAGATAGGGTTGTAATCTCATCAACCAATCAAATTTATATCTGTTAGGAATTTATTTTAAACATTATCAACTTGATTTATCCTAATTTAATCAATTTAATTTTATTTGTGGTAATAACATTCTAAAATTTAAATTTTAAAAAATAAATAATTATTTGTTTTGAATTGTCCATAATTGGATACTTTATAACATTTTATACCATATAAATTTATATTTATACTTTTTAAATATATTTGTGATTTTTCAACAATTTTATAATATATTATTTTTATAAAATAAAAATAGTGTCAATTTTGACACTATTCATTTATTTGAATTTAAATAAAATATATATAGAAGTAATGTTCGAAATAAAATCTTTAATAGAATAATAAAAGTTCATATGTATCTAGAAAATTAATGTATCACAATAAATAGTTCATATAATATTTATTTTATTATTTTTAAAACCATTTATTTGGTTTATCTCTTAATAAAATAATTACTACAACATTTTTGTATAATTATTTAATATACTTATTTGTCGCATAAAAATTAAAAATAATATCCTATAATGAAGATAAATCTATTTAATTTTATAATAATACTTTTACTCGAATTTATCATCTTAAAATTACAATATTTAAATTCATATATTTATTAAATTATGAAGGCGAAAACTTTGGCATCATTTAAAATAAAATAATATAAGTGTCATAATCGCTTTTATAAGGCTCCAAATGGTCAAATATTCGACCATTGGATTACTATGGTTTAACTGTACATGTCCAATAAGTTTTGGTCAGGGTTTTGGGCATTTTATGGTTACAATTATTTTAATAAAAACTATATTCTTGATTTTTCACTAGATAAACAATTTCTGCATCACTATTGTGTTATAATTAATCATAATTATTTCATCCCTAAAAATAATAAATAAATTCATATGATGTAGATAATTTCATTAGATTTCTGGATACTATTCATGTTCGAATTTTCATTAAGTTTATCACTAAATTAAAATTAATATAATTATAAGATTTAAGAGAGTGACATGTTGTCACTTTTTTTGGTTTTAATGATAATTAAGTTATTTTCATGGAAAAAAGTCCATTAAATGATTCTAATTAGACCCTTAGGTGATATGGGTCTACTTTTAGTGATCCAATAGAATTTTGGCAGGGGTTAGGGTAATTTTATAATCTTATATTTACCCTTAATTACCTGATTTACCTTTAACTATGGTAAATAAAATTTACCGTAGTTACTACTCATAATGCCCAAAAATAAAAAGTAGTTTATTAATATAATTTGGACCCACTGATTCCAAATATGGAATCCATTTTTCCAAATTCAATACACAGAAGTTGCAGAAATTAAATTAAAATTAATCCCTTTGTCGAAAGAAAACGGGTTTTTCTTTAAAACATTGCAAAAGATTGAATTGATTTAACCTACGAATTCAAGGTAAAATGATTGATAATGACATACATTATATTAAATGGTAAAAATATATTCTATTTATATTTTAAAACCATTCAATATTATAATTTAACCATATAACTTATTACGATGAAAAAAGATGTTTTTAATTAAAATATAGCATGTTTTTACTATTCATTAAAATATGAAAGTTATCAGAATAATATGAAAAATCTATCCAAGGTAAAATTTTATATCCTGATTCCAAAGAATAATTTTATTTTTTAAAATTGAACTTATAGACATGTCAAAAACTAGATTTAATGTGGGTGTGTCATCAAAAGGCGGCAAAACTACATTTTTTTGAAAAATACTTATTTTACCCGAAAAATTTGTTTTGTTCTTATACCATGTTCTAGAAAATGTGTATGATAATAATAATGTTATAAAATTAAAAATTTATTTAATACTATTCATAACGGCTAGTTCATAATAATATTATAATAATATATCGTTGTTTAGTAAAACTCAGTATTGCGTACAACACACGCTATCGAGAAAGGGGGCGATTGCGTGTAATGCAAGCCAAGTCAGGGTTTTGTGTTGTTCAAGATTCCTTCGTTGTTTCTTATAACAGAATCCAACCATATTTTATTTATACATTGAATATATATATATATATATAAACACACTCAATGTTGCGTAGAATGACTATTATAAAACGAACTTGAAATTGTGTGTAACACGTTCCAAGAATAGCATTGCATATACTGCAAGCTAATACGGTGTTGAGTATAGTACAAGATAAACTTGGTGTTGTGTATAATATAATACATCAATGAAATTAAATGAATATTTTTCATAAAATCTCGGGGTGTTACATTCTACCCCCCTTAAAATGAATTTCGCCCTCGAAATTCGTTGGGGGTTATAAATGGTTTGCTACTTGAAAATTTCTTTAATAGAAACCCACATCGTAAAAAGGAATAGAAAAACATGACTTTAAAAACTAATGTATGAAACATAACAGTTACCCAAATTAACTAATCACTGGGTTTCCACATGGGAGAACATAAGTGAAAATATGGATATGGAAGAAAAATCTAACCATCATGTTCTGATGGAGAGTGGTAAAGAACATGGCTATGAAAAAGCCATCAATCACAAATCCATAGATTTGTGATGATCTAATGTACCATCTGATTCATCAGATATAAGAGCAATAAGACAACATTTTTGGTTTTCAATATCATTTCCCTAAAGATGAAAATTTTGAATTAGAAGAAATATTTGCTTAATTTTGGTACAATCTCACTCTTATTCCTTCTTTGAACAATTTACACTTCATCTCTTAAATAAATGAAGTTGAATTTCTTATTTGTGAAGAGTTAGCAGATCATGTGATAGAATGATGGGTCATTCCATCTGTTTTAAAAAAAGTTATCAAATATACATAAGTCCATCTTTGGTGAGGTTAATCATATACAATTCCAAAACTGAACTTATTCTTCATATATCATACCGCTTAATAAAATAAAACTAGTTTATACTAACCAAGGACTTCCTATAGGCCTGTGGTAGGCGATAAAGGACAGTCACACTTTGGTTGTGGGTTCGATTCCTAGCCTTGTCCGACGCGATGGGCTGTCGCCCGTCCTGCAGGTTATCCTTTTTCTAAAACTACATTACTATAACATCCCATCAATAATATCGAAAAAATGTTCTATCCTTAAACAATACTAACTTATGTCTAACATAATCCATTCCAATCTTTAGGATTATCTAAAATACTTCAGTCCAAGATCATAGTATAAAGAAAACGATTACATGAATTGTCATCAACCAAGCATGTGAATACCATAATTTATCCCCCAGATATCTTTTTGGTCACATTTCAATCATGTATTCTCTTGAAAAATAAATACCAATTAAATCATAGTGAAAACATGAATGTTGTAAATTTTAACACATTCCATATACCAAAATCCCAAAAATTCTATATATTCAAACCATAATATCACTTAGTCCTTATATCAATCATGAGCTCATGAATATAGTGAAACATCTCATTATCTTCTTGTACCTTCATTATGCGCATATCATCTACTTTCCAAAAATATCTGAATAACCATTCAGGGATACTGGTACCATTAATCATACACTTTAAAAACTCAAGGAAAGGCAACAGTGTATAAATCCTTAGATGTCTCTTTATTCCATAGTACCATGAGATTACTTATACAACATTACACTTGATAAACATGTAATCATTCCACTACATTCCTAAAACATTGACCGAGCTTCAAAAATTCTTTCATCTCACTTATCATTTGTAGTCTCTTCATCATCATCAACAAAAATACTACCCATACGACCGTACTGATTCTCTTCATGAGACTTTCCTTTAGGGAATTTGTTTTCATAATGCCTGTACATTCCACATTTAAAACATTTAACCATTGTTGATGTCGTAGAAATACCATTTTCCTCGTCCATGGTGTTAACTGAACCTTTTCCTTTTCACATACTGGCTTTGTGTCCTTCTTTTCCACACCCAAAGCATCTTCTAGTTCCCTTGAAACAATCTCCCCGATGCCTCTTCCCACATAATTTACATGAGGTAAATTGAACTTTGTTTCCCCTATGATCATCATGAAACTCCATCTATCTCTTATTATCTGAGTCGGGAAACTTACCAAAGTAGAGATTATTGATCATATTATGAGATTGCTAATTAGGCATAATAACAATGTTTGGACTTCCAAATCCCGTTTCATTTGGTTTCTCATGAAGAATATCATTCCATTGTCTGTCATATCCTCCATTATCATGAGTCTTCTTGTTTCCAGCCATTTTCTAAAACCCAAAAAGAATAGTGTGAGAGGCAAAAATCATTCTTGGAAAAACAACATAGTAAAGGGGGAGCACCCTCAATATCTAAAATCGTAGGTTAAATTCTAAGATCGTTACCATAGTTATAGGACTATATCCTATACGTATACTTATCCTTAGGAACATCCCTAAACATACCTTAGAAATATCTCTATGGATCTCACTATCATTTTCGCATCCTAGTTTCCAAAGGTTGACTAAACCATTCCTCTGATACCAAATGTAGAGACTTGAAGCTTAACGTACATGGAAATTACATTACTTTTGTAGAATACTTAATACATAACAAAAAAAGACACACAAGAATCGTAATAGTTTAGTGTCTTTGGAAACTCGGAATATAAACAACTAATCATGTTGAAAGATCTTCAACATCTCCCATAATGATCTTCCCCTTTTTGTTTCCCTACCTAAAACCTTTCTATATTTCCTGGGGAAAATAAAACATGAAAAGGGTGAGCTCAAATTCTCAGTAAGGGCCAACATAGAGAACATAAAACAATCCATAAACATTTGAAAGCAAAAAATTGAACATGAAATCTAAACATTAAAACCTTGAGCAAAGACATAAATCTTGGAAGTACGTAAGGCATATATCATAAAGGAACATAAATCACGATAAAATTGCATGGAAATAAAACATGTAATTGTGGAAACCATTAAACACATGTTATAATTTCCATAGTAGCCAAGGCATTGCTTCCAAGACCATCTTAGTGGACATATTCCCTTTCTGAATCGAGTTCACTCCTCGTTCCAGTCCTGTATTACTGAACCGGTTTAACTTTCCGTTCCATCCATGTCTATCTCATGAGATATAAATATTTACCCAATGCATTTGAGGGAGATATAGGTCCCACCCATCTCATAATGAAATCATTCTTACTTGTGCCACAAAATAAACTTAAAACATTCATCATAACCCAAAGAATAAAATGGGTTTCATAAACATCATCCCATCATTTCATAATCCATATAAAAAAATGGACATTTCATCATAAGAAAAATGAACCATGTAAATCATAGAGACATTAAACTTGAAACATACACATATCAAATAATGTCATCTTAGATGGAAAATGGTTTTGAAAAAACATTTGAAATGAATTCTTGAGGAAAATATCCTTTCTTCTTCAAAATCATTTTCGTTTCAAAAAATACCATGAACTTTTAAAATAAAAGTATTTTGTTGAAAATATTTATGAAATCATGTAGAGTATGCTTCATGAAAATGAGGCATTATGAAACCGTAAAAATCCGTTCACGCCGTATAAGTTAAAAATAGCATTCTCTTAATGCTTTTGTCGGAAAAGTCAAAAAAGTTCCTCATAAAGTAAACAAAAGAAAGATTCCTTACATACCATGTAGTAAAATTCAAAAATGGGTAAAAAGGACTTTAAACATACATGAAAACACTTTTATAAAACATGGACATGGATGATATAAATAACCCCAGTAAATACTTACGAATAAGCAATCTCAGATAAAAATGAGATTTGCAAAATTATCCCTTACCTTATGTCTGATATGCTTTGTAGGAATCCGAACCTCCTGTATAATGATTTAAATAATGTCATTGACTTATTACAGAATCATATTCATTCTTATGATATCATATATGTTTCACTTATGACTTTATATTACCTGTTCTTTGGTAAATTCCATGTTAAAGCAGCGTTTTGGGTAAAAGCACTTCATTTATCGTATGTGTTTCGACTTGTCGTTCTTGATATTATTACTTATATCCTGATTTAAATAATTCCAGAATGTATAACATGATTTATATATAAATTATATTCAGAATATATATATAATGGATCGATAAATTGAAATAAATGCACCATTCATGGAGACGGTAGGTCGTACGTATGCATGAACGTTGTTTTCGATTCCCTCTTGAATTGAATGGAATTAATTAAATGACATAAATATATATATATATACATAAATACAGTATCATTATTATGTCATATATTTCATTATTATTCATTATATTTACTTTATAATCATTCATGAATTGGTAACATGGAGAGTGAATCTCATCGCATCGTGGAGACTGTAGTCCGTACTTACACACGAGCGATGATATCATTCCCAAGATCGTGGAATTGTATTAAAGTGTATGTATAATATTACAGAATTAATATAACTTTACAATAATCCTATATATTCATTACATTCACCCTTATACCCATCCATGTAAGGTGGTGGTGGAAAATAGATTACACCACAGCATGGAGACGGTATTCTGTACGTACGCACGCGCGGGGATTTCGTTTTCCATTGGATGGATAGATGGTGAAATATGGTTGTTTAATACTGATAATAACATATCAGTATATGATTGATACTGATGTTATTACCTCATAATGAAACAACTAAAAAAGAAGAAGTGGAGGAAGAAATAAAGTTGAAATAATCGGTAGTGGACATTACCTCTTCTTTGAAGCGCCTGTTTGAGACCACCTCTTAGGGAACTAAAATTGGTCTTTGAAGAAGACCAGGACCTCTATGATGATTCTTGGGAAGTGAAGAAGATAATTTTTCAGGGTTTTTCCGAGCTTTAACCCTCAAATTTGTGTGAGGAGGAGAGGGAGGAGGTTCCCTTTTATAAGGGAGGAGAGGGGCACCTTTAGAATTCTTAAAAATATTAATTTATAATAAATCTAAACCCACTTAAAAAACCTCCAACAATGACTCATATCAGAATATTAGATGATATATGGTTGTAATATCATCAACCAATCAAATTTATACATGTAAGGAATTTATTTTAAACATTATCAACTTGATTTATCCTAATTTAATCAATTTAATTTTATATGTGGTAATAACATTCTAAAATTTAAATTATAGCAAATAATTAATTATTTGGTGTGAATTGTCCATAATTGGATACATTATGACATTTTATACCATATAAATTTATATTTATATTTTTTAAATATATTTGTGATTTTTAAACAATTTTATAATATATTATTTTTATAATATAACAATAGTGTCAATTTTGACACTATTCATTTATTTGAATTTAAATAAAATATATACAGAAGATATGTTTAAAATAAAAGATTTAATAGAATCATAAAAGGTCATATGTATCTAGAAAATTAGTTTATCACACTAAATAGTTCATATAATATTTAGTTTATTATTTTTAAAACTATTTATTTGGTTTATCTCTTAATAAAATAATTACTTCAACGTTTTTGTATAATTATTTAATATACGTATTTGTTGCATAAAAATTAAAAGTAAAATCCTATAATTAAGATAAATCTATTAAATTTTATAATAATACTTTTACTCAAATTTATCCTCTTAAAATCACAATATTTAAATTTTTATATTTATTAAATAATGAAGGCGACAACTTTGGCATCATTTAAAATAAAATAATATAAGTGTCATAATCGCTTTTATAAGGCTCAAAATGGTCAAATATTCGACCATTGAATGATTATGGTTTAAATGTACATTAACAATAAGTTTTTGTTAGGGTTTTGGGCATTTTATGGTTACTATTAGTTTAATAAAAACTATATTCTTGATTTTCCACTAGATAAACAATTTATGCATCACTATTGTGTTACAATTAATGATAATTATTTCATCCCTAAAAATTATAAATAAATTCATATGATGTATATAATTTCATTATCTTTCTGGAGACTATTCATGTTCGAATTTTCATGATGTTTATCACTAAATTAAAATTAATATAATTATAAGATTTAAGAGAGTGACATGTTGTCACTTTCTTTGGTTTTAATGATAATTAAGTTATTTTCCTGGAAAAAAGTCCACTAAATGATTCTAATCCGACCCTTAGGTGATATGGGTCGACTTTTAGTGATCCAATAGGATTTTTTCAGGTGTTAGGGTAATTTTATAATCTTATATTAACACTTAATTACTCGATTTACCTTTAACTATGGTAAATAAAATTTACCGTAGTTACTATTCATAATGCCCAAAAATAAAAAGTAGTCTATTAATATAATTTGGACCCACTGATTCCAAATATGGAATCAATTTTTCCAAATTCAATACACATAAGTTGCAGAAATTAAATTAAAATTAATCCCGTTGTCGGAAGAAAATGGGTTTTTCTTTAAAACATTGTAAAAGATTGAATTGATTTAACCTAAGAATTCAAGGTAAAATCAATGCTAATGACATACATTATATGAAATGGTAAAAATATATTATATTTTTACCTTAAAACCATTCAATATTATAATTTAACCACATAAGTTATTATGATGAAAAAAGTTTTTAATTAAAATATAGTGTGTTTTTACTATTCATTAAAATATGAAAGTATTAGAATAATATGAAAAATTTATCCAAGGTAAAATTTTATATCCTGATTCCAAATAATAATTTTATTTTGTAAAATTGAACTTATAAACATGTCAAAAACTAGATTTAAAGTGGGTGCGCCATCAAAAGGCGGCAAAACTGCATTTTTTTAAAAATACTAATTTTCCCTGAAAAATTTATTTTCATCTTATACCATGTTATAGAAAATGTGTAAGATAATAATAATGTAATAAAATTCAAATTTTAGTTAATACTATTCATAACGGCTAGTTCATAATAATATTATAATAATATATCGTTGTTTAGTAAAACTCGGTATTGCGTACAACACACGCTATCGAGGAAGGGGGTGATTGCATGTAATGCAAGCCAAGTCAGGGTTCTGTGTTGTGCAAAAATCCTTCGTTGTTTCGTATAACAGAATCTAACCATATTTTATTTATATATTTAATATATATATATATATATATAAACACTCAATGATGCGTAGAATTAATATTATAAAACGAACTTGAAATTGTGTGTAACACGTTCCAAGAATAGTGTTGCGTATACTGCAAGCTAATACGGTGTTGCGTATAGTACAAGCTAAACTTGGTGTGGTGTATAATAGAAGACATCAATGAAATTAAAAGAATATTTTTCATAAAATCCCGAGGTGTTACAAGGATGGTATCATCAAATATATTTGAGGGGATTCTATGATACTTTTGGACTCCTATATAATTTTATATCATATATGTGAATCTTTATGATACACCAGAGTGGGAAATCATAACCGTATAGAAACGGTTGGTCGTTAACATATATTGATGATATCATTTATATGTATCATAGGTTATCAATATTTTTATACTAATATTAATGATTAATAATAGTGTATTATGGTTTAGTTGTATATATTTTGTTACTATATAGTTTATATCCCCCAAGGACGTTGTAAGTGTTTGTCATATTGAGTTTGGACAAAAAAGAAACACTTCATATGTATCTTTATAAAGATAAATAAAGCTTATGTAGTTTTATTTTTCTAAATAGAATACATCATACCATTTATGGCCATGTTGAATGGTCCAATATAGGATGATTAATGTCATGTAGTAAAGACTGTTATGAAAAATATTCTTAGAAATGGTTACTTTGATACATATGCAAAATCATCCCAGTGTTGCTTACATCCCATGTATTGTGTCCAATAATGTTAGGATGGCTTGGACAATAGAACTATGGCCCTTGTAGTTGAATATTGAATTGTAAAGGAAATATTTGTATAACAAGATGAAATATGGACATACAAATGGGAGTTAATTTTATCATGAATAGAGTTTAAAGAGTATATTTTCCATGGAATATGGCCCTAGAAGAAAAAAGAAATCTGAGCTTCTTGGGTATAAAAATAGCGAGGATGAACATAAGTGTATTCCTGAGGAATAAATTCCAATGGGAATGATAATGGTGGATTTATAGAGTTAGTTTTTTACCTCTGGGGGAATTTATTTTAACATAATTAAAATGAATCAAAGCCCATGTCATTTAAGATACATAGTCCAATTCCATGGAATCTGACCTTGTCGTTCAATTTAATATCATACAGAAAGGGGTTATATAAAAAACGTTCTTATCAATGGTTGATATAATATCTATGCATGATTATCCTAATGTGGTTTACCTCAAATATAATATGGATCAATAAGTATTGTTTTCTTTCATGGAGAATTACCTAGCGAGGCATGAGGTTGGTTTTGATAGTAGGAGTATTGATAAGGTAACATGAGAATAATTAACAATAATAATCAATCACTTTAGAAAAAAACAAAATTCATCTCTGAATATTAAATTACTATGGGTAATAACATTATATGAAAATATATTATTTTTTTACAAAAATAATTTTATACGATATATTTCTCATCAGGCAATAAAAAACATCATCAAAAATTGATATATTTAGATTAAATGTTGTAGTAAAGTACAATCATTAAATTATAAGAACAAAATTTGTGGGAATGAAAAGGAGTAGGATAAGTAATCAATATATGTACAAAGAAAATAAATGTTATCATTATATGTAAAAAATAAACTAGTTTAACTAAATTTAATAATGGTTTCCTTCATTATTTTGAAATGAAGTCTTCCAAAATATTTCATTTTATGTGATATGTCTTCATATATCATTAATAACATGATTATTGAAAATTTATTTTTTATATTAATATCTGATAAAACACAATATAGTTTTGAAATGATTTGAAATAATAATAGAAAAATTAAATATTTGAAAATTTCATTTTCTAATAAAAATTTGTTTTCATTATGATTTATTATTATGTTCAAAAATATAATTTATAATTTTATAATTTTTAAATTATTAATATTGAAATAATTTCCTATTTAAATGTATCTAAATTATATATTTATGATTTTTTAAAAGGTTTATAAAAATAGCAGTATTATTGTAAATATATGGTTTTAAGGAAATAATTATTTGATTGAATTTGTTGTTTTAAATAATTGACCTAGATGATTAAGAAACCTTCCATGTAATAAAATATGAACAGAAAGAATAAAAAAAATATTTTATATTATTCTATGAACTTTTTTAAAAAATTAATCATTTTTTAACCAATTAAAATGAAAATTTGATTAAAAATTTATTCATGACAATTTCCTTTAATCAAGTGTTTTCGAGGGATTTCCAATATTGGATTTCCATGGAATCCTCCTATCATCTTTTTGTTTTATTATTAATAAAATTATATCTATTAAATCATCATCCAAGATATTTTTTCTTATATATATTTAATTCTTAATATCATTATTTCTCTAAAAATAGTGTTTACATGATTATGTGTATTTATTTTAATATTAAAATTTCAAAAACATAGATATTTTGTTGGAAAAAAATTATTTTGGAATTTTATATTAAATGTATCAAACTAGGTAAAAAGTTAAATATTACTCATTTTCCTCAAATATAATTCTTAATTAAAAAACTAATAATGACAAGAAATGTAAATTGGGTTAATATATATTAACCTATTTTAAATTCCTAAAACAATCATTAGACAAGTCTTCAATTAAGTGTCTGAGATTATCCTCAACAAATTAACAATCCCCCAAAATTTAGTATATTTTTATTCCATGGGACATTGAAAAGGACATTGCATTTTTGAATAATGAAATGTTGGTTCCAAAAGTTCCCTTATATTCACTTATAAAAACATTTCACATCCACCAATAAAATATAAACATAACCATTTAATTCAACATTAAAACACAACATTTTATCCCATCCAAGAAACCCATACTATGTAAATAATCCCATAGTAATAGATTATTAGCCTAATCCCTATTAATTCCATGACACTTCTAAGGCAAATTCATGTTCCCAAAGTGAGTATTAGCAGTTAGTTAGTTTTCATATTAAATGTACCCATGAAAATTTTTCTCTTTAGAAACTAATATAATGATATAATTATTAGTTAACTATATTAACTTTACAATGTAAAGTGTATCGTCATTATTTTATGATATTCCCAACACATTAAGAAAAAATGATTTTTTTAAGAAATGCAGACTACCACTACTTTGTGGTAAATTTTTTTCTATTACTTCAACAGGTTTCAAGGATGTATATAATAGTGGTATTAAAGTTAAAATAAGATTTTTAGTATATATTTATATCAATGGGTTGAAAAATAATGAATCCTGATAATTATATGATAAACAAAAACATTATATCAAACATTTACAATAAGCATACAAAGATAAAAATATTATTCAAATTGAATAATATTTATATCTCCATTACTATTTGTAGAAAAATCTTCTATTTATGATATATCACATTAACAAAAATAATTATTCTAATTATATAATTGTAATACAACTAATCCAACTCAATGTAATTCATTAAATATTATCGGTCCCTGTTTGCATAAGTTGAACCACAAACCAAAAAAATACTATAAATTAATGTCACAGAAGATTAGGATAAAAAATTTACTAGTAAAATATGATTCAAAAATTTAAATATGTATTTCTCTGGTAGATGTTTTATCAATATTTAAATCATTATTTAGTGAAACACACATTACATGTAAATAACAACTAAACATAACTAGTTTCAGATTAAACTTTATTTATAATGAATAAAAAACACATCAATGAAGCTTGAAACAATATATATAATTAAAAATCATCCATAATAGTAAATCTAACAATCAGTTAATTAATAACATAAATAGAATAATGAATATAGAAACCATTGTAATGAAATAATTATATAAAATAAAAACTATAAACACTAGATGTGAAAATAAATTAAATTCATATAGAGAATGCATATTTCAAAAAGGAAATAAATGAAGATATTTAGGAAAAAATTTATAAAACATGTGATTATAAAAATATGTTTTATTTTTAAGGAGGTCATATTTATTACTATAATCCAAATTTCAAAATCATTGCGTATATAATAAATTTTTTAAATATAATATCAATAATTATATTATAATAATGGTATTTTATGTTCAATTAGAAGCCTTATATTTCATGGGGTTTTGAGTTATTTTTTAAAAAAACATGAACACTTTTTTTCCTTAATTCTCTTTATTATAGACATTAAACATGTTCTACACCACTATTACATAAAATGGTGTATTTACATATAATTAATGAATATTTATCATAATATTTTTATTATATTTTATTTTATATCCAAATTATGTTCCCTTATTCAATTTTTTATTAATTGGGTTGCTTCCTCAGTGGTAATGATTTTGGGTAACTCCAATTTTATTAATTGAGTTATGAAAATTCTATTGAACATATTATTTTAGAACATTCTCACATGATGATTGATATTGTGGTATTATTCCATAAACTTCCATTTATAAAAATTATTGACATAAATAACCATTGAAAATTATTTATCACTTCTTCAGAAAATCTTCCTATAAGTGATATAGGTCAAACGAATATTCTTCATTGAGTTATAATGTTTCATTACAAACATTATTCCCCCATAGTTGGGTTCACAAACCCAAATAATTTATATTATAATTATGAAATATAACATATATTTTTTATACAAGGAATCATTTAATACCATTTAAAAAAACAAATTCAATAAAGGTAATTTCATGTATTAAAATTCCCTTTACATAATCAAAAGTTTTGGATTCACATTAAATATTGAAAATTTTATTTCATATTTATCTCCCCATTATTATAGATTATATAAAATTTAAATGTTTCATTATTTTTTAATTCTCTCTTTGAAATTTTCATTTGGATGTGATCCATAACTTCCTCTTTTAGGTCAATGTTAATTTTTTTCTAAAATAACTTTTTTTGTTTTAATTTCCATTTCCATTTTCATTTCCAAAATTATTTACCCATATATGGTTTATGATTATATATTTATGATAATATATATATATATATATTATGGGAATGAAATAGTAATACTAAAAAATATAACTCATGATCTCTTCTTGGGTGTTTCTATTTAGATTTTATTTTTAAAGATGTTATCATCTATAACAATATATTGGTATGTTTCCTTAGTTACTTTGGGGATATTTTATTTTAATATTATTATCCTTATTCCAATAGGTGGATTATGGTCAAGTTATTTATGTATTAATATTGAAATATTTTAATTTCCCTATAACGTGTGAAAATTACATTTTAGGTTATTTAAACTAGAGAATGTTCACAAAGAAGGAATTTTATAACATTGACATTGGAGGAAATGATTGTGTTCTGTAATGTTTTTTTCCAATATGGAAGATATTTGGAACATTTCTTTCAAAATAAGTATTATTATATGGTTAATAATAATGTACACAAGGTAAAATTATGTGAATTATGTATATTATTATTCTAATATGGGTCGTTATTTCAATGTTGACAATATTTTTTTCAGATTCCACCATATTTATTAGGAAGAGTTGTGATCATGTTATTCCTTAAATTTATAATTTTATTATATTGGAATTAATTATAATTATCTACTAAAAACCTATTTTTTCATGTATTGATATTTATTATTCTTCATTACATGATGTTAAAAAGTTTTTTCAATAAGTGCATACTAAGGGAAATGTAGTGATAGACTTGATGACTCTTATATTGAATGCATTAAACATAATCCATTTGGGGTGGTCCTTGGAAGTATATATGATCTCAATATGTCATCATGAATCATGATGCAAATTATTATTGGGTATTTAGTGTATTCATGTCCAATTATTCATGAAATTTTAACTTTAGTCATGATAACAGGTAAATTTATTCTCATAAGAACTTGATAGAAGGTTGTTGATGTTTTTCATTATAACTTCCATCAATATGAAATTTATATTAGAGACTTCCATGTTTTCATTTATTTTAAATTATATATAATGATCCTTGTTTTATGTTGACTGTAGATACATATTGTTTACCTATTTCCTTCCATAATAATTATTCCATATTTATTCCATGATATCTTTTTTCTATATGTTTTCTCTTATAGTGAATTTGATATCATACATTCTTATGTTTCCATTTTACCATGTTTTTTTTGTAAAGTAGTACATGTTACATATAAAGAGGGATAACAAATCTGTAATAATTTATGGGATACATTTATGACTCCATATAGATTTAGATATTCCCTATATAGTTGAATAATGATTTCTCAATACATAGATATCGGCTATATTATTTTATGATATGTGATATTTACCAAAATTTATAATCCTAAAAATACTATTCGAAAGGAATATGATTAATAAAATTTAATGGTTTTTAAAATATTGATGGTTATATATAGTAATTACACCTAGTTTTAAAATAGGTATTTAATTTATGTGTTTTTGGAACCAAATACAGATGTTCTTTTCCATTAAATCACATTAAGAACCATAAATAATTAGTTTATTTAGGCACAACATAAACAAAAATATAATTTATGAAAATAATTCAACATCTCGAAACAAATTTGTTTCAAATATTACCATTATATGAAATGTCTTAATGAATTCCATTAATAATTACCCAGGGAAATGAAATAATAATAAAGGTTGAGATTATATGACCAATAAGTGTATACATAAGAGATGTTATTTGATATTAATGAGTGATCAAGAGATGAGAATAATGGTATGATAACATGGATATATTAAATTAAATTATACATAAAAATTTATAGAATATAATTCATGTATCATGGCATAAGTCTTTTTCAAAACAGAATACATCATTCAAAATATTATTAAAAAATAAATAATCTATCACAAGTCAACGGATCATACCATAAGTATAAGAAATAATTTTTTCATACAATTAATCTAACAAATATTTTTTTCATGGATATAGACAATGATATTAATCACATAGAAGGATTAATATAACCAACCATCTATCTTCTTGGGTATTTGATAACTACTCGTGTAACCTCTTTGTACTATTTAAACTACTCAGGTACCGTATTACAATTATACCCCCTAACCATGCACCCATTTATCGCATGAGATATAAAAAATTAAAAAATCACTATATATTTAAAATTGATCCACCTATCTCATAATTATAAATCATATATATGTATTCCATGATATCAAAAATCATTCATCATTAAATCATAGAATAATTAACCCATGGAAAAAATGATTAAATTAAAACAATATTAAATATTATTATCAAACTCCGTACATAAAAAACCAATTTTATTGTATAATAATATAATATTGGTACTAATGTATAAAAATATTTAGAATATTTTGAGACATAATAAAAATTACAATTAAAATTATTGGATATATTCATTGAAAATAAAAAGAAAAATCATTTTCAATAAGAAATTTTTAGAAAATGAAAATTTCAATATTTTTTCATATTTTATTTTATTTTAAAAAAAATTAGACAATGAATCGAAAATAATTCTTAAATAAAAAAATTTATGGTTCTAAAATCTATTTGTGTCAAAATAAATTAGAAAAATTCATTTTACACATTTGTAATGAATGTCCATGGTGACTCCTTAAAAAAGATAATATGAAAACTATTTTATATCATTCATAAAGATATTTAATTATATTAGGAAATAAATTTATAATTAAATTAAAATTATATAATAACATCAATAAAACAATTTTATGGAATATGGTTGTTGCGGAAAAAGATTCTCAACAAAACAATGAAAAATGATAATCTTTTCTAAAAAACGTTATTTTGGAAATATTATGTATTAGAGAGGGAAAAAACTGAAATATTATTTCAAAAAAAAGAGATATAACTAGAACATAATAATAATATATGGGTTTTATAAATTAATGAACATGAAATATCATTTAATTTAAATTGACACATAAACAATCCTAATAAAATATTAAATTATGGACAAACCCCTAACCTTAATTCTTGACATGCATCACGAAAAAAATAACCTCTTATAATAAATTAATAATTATTTTTTTAAAAAAAATATATCCATTAATATATTCATATGTATCATTCACCTTTAATTTCTAATTAACTATTTCTCAAAAAAAATGAAATTGATATCATTCTCCAGGTGTGAACTATTAGTATTTCCACAAATTGTACTATTTAAGGATTCTGACCCTTTCCCCTTAGTCAAGGTATAATGTATATATATATTTTAAATATGATAAAAAATTTAATATTTATTAATAATGTAAGCTCTTATAAATATCCATATAATGAGGTTAAAAAATAGTTACAATGCTTTTTGGTGCTAGTAGTTCAAACACATGCATGAGTGATGTTTTCTTTTTTAAATAGAAGGATAAAATGGAATATAAAATATAAATATATTTATAAAATAATTAATATTTTATAAATATCATATATATACATAAAATAAATCTATATAATTAGATACAATATAAAGAGATAAAAATGTATTTCAGTACTTTATGTGGGTGGTAGTTTGAACCTAGAAATGAGCGGCCATTTCATTTTTCTTTGGATGGATTAGAAATAAATAATAAAAATTATGTCATCATAATAAAATATGAGTATATTAATTCTACATATTTTATAATATAATAATGTATATAATAGATTCATAGAACATGTATCAATAAATTATCATCAACGAACACTGTTAAGGGAATTGTTTCTTCGTAAGGTTTCCTCGTTTGAATTTTAACTTAATCCTTCTTAGTATTGTGTGTTTATGAAACAAAAAAACCCATGATTTGCGGAGGATATTTGGTGTTGTTTTTTTTTTGATATTTTTTTTCAAAGTTTCTCAATGTTTATGAATAATTTGGTTGAAAATGATCCCTTTTATAACAAAGGTGAGTAACACCCTCATAAAGACTGTAAAATTTAATATAATATAGCCATTTTCCATGGAAAGTGGAACCACATAAGAAAAAAAAATTTACGGATTGATTAAATCCATTAATAAAACCATATTTATATATATCATGTTTTTTAATATAGTAGTCGTATCCCTCAGTTTTACTCTTTTTAATACATTTTAGCATTCTCATTGATGACATACATTTTACAATTGTAAAAATTTATTAAAACAAAAAATTACCATATAATAAATTTGACATGTTGATAATATATATTTAAATCATTTTAGAAGATTATATTTATGTAATGTCCTAGAAATAATGCTAATATTCCAACATGAAATGTGAAACCCATTTTTATAAATAATGAATTTTTCAGTAAAAAATGGTTTCATTTTCATTCCCCTGTTATTAAAAACCATTTTCTGGATGTTGATATATTTTAAAGAAAATAAAATATATACATTTCATTAATATTTTTTATCAATAGTTTTTAAAAAATGAATTTAGAAAAAATAAATTTTATATAAAAATAATTATTTTTTGGGAAATATTCCTTTTTTATATTATATTTTTTTATCATCATCTAAAAATAATTATAATAAATAAATGAATTGTAATTAATTTTTCTACATTTGTTGAAAAAAATCCATTTTTAATACTCTAAACGAAACATATTTACATTTATTTATAAAATATATAATAACACAATGTTTCTATGAAACATTTTGTTGAACGAAAAATTACAAAAAAAAATTTCATTTTCATTAAAACCCATTTCATGAATCTCATTATATTATTTTCTAAAATATTATTTAAATTTTATAAATATATTTTATGGATATCATTCCAAAAAATTAAACTATTCCTAAAAAATACTATAAAATTGTTTTAAAAAGATTATCAACCACATTTTATGAATTTGATTAATTTAATAATGAAATAAATTTAATCAATTAAATTTAACTATAAAATAATATATTTAATTTCATATTTTTAAAAATAAATATTCTCCAATATTTGTTTTCACATACAAATAGTTATTTAACACAACAGATTAATAAAAAATAAATACATAATATAATCTCATAATATCACATTAAATCCCATTCAAGGAATCATAATAATGAAATTATTTTATTACAATAAATTAGTTGACGATATTTACACCTTATTACATCTTTACTTTCCAACATAGCTTCTTAGATGAAATTTATAATAAAAAAATTGACCAAGTCTTTGACTTATTCCGCAAACAATTATCACTTTTACCTATAATCTTCATTAGTTGTTCCTCAAAAGAATGATAATTCTTAGGTACGATGTTCTATGAGTTTATGACATGTGAAGGATCATGTATATACTTCCTAAAAATTCTTCACTTTAGTAAATCATGAACATGGGTGGGTATTGGTGGAAGAATCAAGTTAATATATACCAGCCTATGATGATAAGTAATCTTAGAGTGAGTGACATATTTGGTGCATAACTTCCCATTCATAGTAAACGTCATAAATTTCAACATAGGTGATATTCATTTGAATATCATATCATAGATTTCTTCTCAAGATCTCTCTATTGATTATGATAATACATTTTTGAGCACCTTTTAGATACTCAATTATGTAATTTCATACCTATGTCATTCTATTACATTTACTTATCTTTATTAAATCTTTATATATTTCATTATTTAGCATCATCTGAGAACAATAGAATTATTCAATTCTTATAGAGGTACTAATAAGGATTCACCTAAATTATTGAATCCTATTTATTTCTATAAAATGATATTACTATAATAATTTCTTGATCAAACCACCATTACAATCCATTTAAATGGAAATCGACATATTTTTAATGTACTAAATAGTCCAATAAGATATACCATATATCTGAGGATGATATTCAGTTCTAAATCTCATCTCTATATTCCATTATAGTTGATGAAAAATCTGGAGCTTTGATGTAATCCTTAATCTTTTACCATTTAGAATTGATAGTGGTACACAATGAAACCATACAACTTATTTAATATATATCTTAGCAATTGGATATACTGATAAAGTTTCCTTGATAATAATGATATTTTCTTGCATCATATGTAAATTTACTACAAAAAATAAACTAAATTATACATTAACGTTTTGTAAAAAATTAGAACATGATGTATAAAATTATATATAGAACATCAATCTATAAAGTAGTGGGACCCTTAGGCATTGTCTCTTACAATATTAACAAACACAAGTTGGGTGATCCTTTTATATTAAATGTGATATAATAATTTTTTGTATTATACCCAGATGAAAGGATGTCTTTATACTTGGTTTCGTCATCACATGTGTGAAGGAGTTTCATTGATTTGTAGAAAAATAATAATCTATAAATCTAGTAGATGAAAACATATGGTTGTTGGAAGTATCCTTAATAGAGCTATGGGTAATATATGAATAAGTTTCCATAGAATCAAGAGTAATACTAAAAGTGTGGTTCATCTCAAGAAACAAATTCATCAAATACCATTCCTCTATATGATATTACCCCATCTATAGAACCAACAAATATAAAAAATATTTTATTTTATTTTTCATTTATCAATTCCCCTCCCTTATTAAATCATTTATTTCAATGATCCATCAATATTTATTCTAATCCTACTTTCATTAGGATTTCAATACATCCATTTTCCTTGAATAATACAAATAACATTAATGCCTTTTGATCTCTTAAGGGGTCTTGTGTTGAAGTTTATTTTTTTGATTTCCTACTTCTATATAAGTATGGGAAAGGATTTCATCATCCCCATAGACATTAAACATTCAAACATAACTTATTAACATAATAGGCTTCAGTATGCAGACTCTAAGATGTCCATTTCCAGGAAAGCACAATAGAAATTTCACTTGATATCTTTATATTTATTTTCACATATATGATGTGTATTGAATAATGGGATATGTTATTAATCTAATAGATCAAAATATAATTTTTCTATTGGAGGGAAACATTTACAGTTTCATAATTTCATCATTCCATCATGGTTATAGTTGAGATCTAAAACATTCCATACAATCTTTTACAGAACCAAATGTTCCATATATATCTCATTAATATTCACATTGAAAAATGAATGAAGCTTTATTTGAGAGATGTAGGATTTATACTCTTTTTATAATAATTCAATTTTTATCTTTGGTTAATAAATAGTTCTAATATCCATTTCAATCCTTATTATGGGGAAACAAGCATCACCATTATTATTCAATGTATTATCCACATTTTTTCCATTATAAGGTTGTAATGTATTGAGTGGTTATAATATTTAATCAACTACTAATATATCATTTGGAACATATTCAACTATTTATATGTGCATATATAAATAAATAATTTATTATTGCGATATATATATCACATTATTCACCATGAGGATAATGAATCTATATTTTTAATTCAAAAATTTTAATAGATATCCCAGAATCTTGAGTCATGTAACTTATATCAGAAAACTTCAATTATCATAAGGCATATTCTGTATCTATTTCATTCCACATGATATACCTCCAAACTCATACATTGATTTGTCACTATATACCACAGGCCATTATTCACTAATGTATAGTGTAAGCACATTTTCACTGAAAAATTATATCATTGGCTTCTAGAAATTTTATTCACATTTTTCAGTTCAATGGAACATGGATCCCATACTAGAAAACATACTTAGTTGATTTGGTAACCATACATAATTTTTTACAGTAAAACAATAGTATCAATCCAATATAATAAATCTATGGAACTCAGTCATAGTGGTTGGTCTAATGAAATCTATCATTGAAATATCCATTGATATATCATTTCATGAAATTATATTACCTAAAAATTATATATTCTATAATAATAATTCATGATTTATAAATTTAAAATAAAAATTATTCATTTTTATGCCAATCAACATATTCATAAAATAATATTTTGGATCTTACATTCTATTTTAAAAAAAATGAATATCATATATAATTACTACAACAATATAATGAACGTATTATCCAAAGAATATATTCATTTTACCAATGAAGATCACAGAGGAACTAGAATATCCAAATGTAATCACTATATGTTCATAGTATACACACCCCATTCAATAGTTTCTCAGGGTTATATCATATCTTTTGAACCTTGACTAATTATATCCAAATGGAATATCATTCATTAAAATTTATTGAAATTCGTGTTGCAGGTAAAAAAATGTATATTGTATAGAATTGCAGACTAGTTCATGATGATATCCTTTTGATGATCCTAAAAATCAATGAAAATATTCGATTTACCATCCCTATTATTTTTTAAAAGAATAGGTGTACAAAAAGGTGATAGAATAGTGGATATGAATAATTTTTTAGACTCTCTACAATAGTTTCATCAATTCCTATAACCAACTTTGCAGAACACTATATGTAGTATTTCAAATGGTTGTACCACTATGTATGAGTTCTATTAAAAAATCAACATCATGTTTTTGTGAAGTACTAGAAAACACTTAGTAAATTCCATATCATAATCTCAGAAAATTAGAATATCTTTATGTTTGTGTTTCTCCAAAACCATTTGAAATAAATACACAACATAAACAGTTATTGACTCCCATAGAGCAAATGATATTTCTATAAACTTTTCCTTATTAGTCTTGCACTGAAATTGGATTGTAGGATAATTTGGAAGAAATATTTCATCCCATAATCATAAATTGATAATGGATCTATATATTTATATCCCATCCATTCCCAAAATCATTTAAAATTCAACATTAGGGAGAATAATATGATTTTCGGGATGAACATTTCTATAAAATTTTGTTGTACAAGGGCTGTAGAATTGAGATATAATCACTATACCTTTCATATTTTACTCTGAAAATTTAATATATAACAATTAATTTAATGTTTTGATACAATTATAAAATTCCAAAAAATAGATAAATGTGCATAAAAGCATAATAAAATCACAATTTATTAGTTTTAGACATGATGATAATTTTACTTTCCACCACATAACTCCCTTGAACCACTTGAATATTTTGATTTCATTAACCATCAATTTAACCTTTGAATAAAGAATATTATTGGTATAAATTTTCATCATTAACCATTTACTTGGGGAATTTAATGAAATAATGATCATGCTTCTTAAATTGAACCCTTGAAGAGTGGGTGGTGCTGTTGTATGAGATTTTCATTACCCATATATCATCAACATTTTTGTGCATGATGACCATTTATTCTACACAGGGTGCATTTACCAATCTCAAAGATATAATTATTCTTACGATTCATCCCAAAATTTTTACAAAATGGATTATTACTTTTCATTAATCTACGTGTTTTACTATTTAAAACTCAATAAAAATCCATTCTTTTCTTAAAATTCTCAAAGCTATTCTAATAATGACAGTCAATATTCCATATTTCATTCTTGATAGAAAAATAAATCATTTACTCATGCTTATAAAAGATTATTATGAAAAATTCATTTCAGATTATTGGTATTAAATCATTAATGAATTGATAATTTTTTCCCTTTTCTTTGATGATAAAATAAATATGATACCTTTAATTTTAAAGAAGATTATCCTCATAGGTTCGAGTGTATTATTCATTATTTTTTTAGGTCTAGTGATTAGTTCATTATATTAGTATAAAGTGATTGAGAAAATATGTAATGAAAATTACATTTATAAACTCAATATATTTCATCGGGGTGATTTCTTCATCTTACATAATATGTTTATAACATACCACAATAGATTAAATTCAGCATTCAAATAATACTCATCCAAAACAAACATTGGGTGTTATGAGAATTGGAGAATTGAAAATATATCATATATACCAAGGATTTCATTCTCATAAATAAATGGATTAGAAGACCCATGTAAGGTGATGGATGTTTATGAATAAAATACTTGATAGTGATTTGTTCTTTCCTTTTTATGTTTTTAGTTTCATCATGATTAATGTTTCTATTCATAGAATGAGAGGTTTCAAAAACAATATCCATATGATTTAACATTCGAACTCCCATTCAGTTTTATTTCCCATACATAATATCATTTAATTTTTTAAATCATTCATTGTGATATGATTCTATATGGTACTAACCATTGATTAAAAATATAATATTTTGAGTATCAGAAATATGTAATCGGAGTGGGAAATCAAATTATAATAAATAAAAGTCCCATAATATCCAAAATTATGAAACTTTTTTCCGCCTATGAATCCTCAGGATTATCCAATATCACATTAATTTATCATATTTTTTCATTTTTTCCATATGTTCATTCCTCATAATTTAATATATAAAAATATCTAAAACAATCTCTAATGTAAACTAATGATTCTTGAATTTAAAAATATTCTTCTATAAAATTACCCTTTTTAGATATATACCATTAAATACATTTATTCATATACTAAGGATTCCAAATAGAAGAAATTGATATCTTTATTAAACAGTAAGTGTAAATGTGTGAGATTTTAATTGATAATTGTAAGTGAGCATAAGATAAGTAAAATCATATGAGATGATGATCATAACCTTCAAAATCATGCCCAATAATTAATAGACCAAAAATAAAGATTCATATAATTAAGTTCTGTCATAAAAACATACATGCGTATTATGATTATATAATAATCATTAATCAATCATGATCCATAAGATCTTATAAAATATATGAAATATGTTTAAGGAATATGAATAATCATAGAAATCATATGTAAATAAAACCCCCAATACAATTATCACCTGGAATTCTTGGTCTAACAACTTGTGTATAATATTCACTTTGGATAACATCTGATGTACAATCATAGGATTGGTATAAGTTCCAATATACAATATTGAGTTTAGGATAAATTCTCATGTACCCTTTTAGACCATGATATATACAAATAACCAATTATTTCAATTAATATAAATGGCCCACTTATCACATATTGACATGTCAAACATAAATATGCTATAGGTTCACAAAAACATATATCATTTCATCATAGATTAATTAAATTGTGGGAATGAAATCGGTTATACAAAAATCATTTCAAAAAACATAAAAATATGGAATTTAGTGAAATTAATTGGATGTAATCTTAATATAATTTCCTTAGTGTAGTATAAAAATCCATAAATTGTATTTTCATTTTCAAATTAATACTTTTACAAAAAAAAAATTTATTCAAAAAACGATATGAAATATTATTTTAATTTTTTTGAAATTTAAAATATTAAAATTCCAAGAAAATTTAGAATTTTCTTTTACTTTCAATAAAATGTAAATTTTATATAGGATAATTCATGATAATGAAATTTTATAATGACATGAAAATTATTTCCTTCTCATAATGTTTACAAATTATCTTTTCTACACTTTTTTAATTAATAAAATAATTACTCATTATTAAAATAAATTTAATATTCCCTTAAAATTGGTATTGAAATTAAAAGATAGTAGAAAAATAACTTTAAATATAATTTAAAAGTAGATAATAACAATTATAACATAATTTTAATGACATGTATGTGGAATAAAAATATTCCTTACCCAAAAATGGGAAATATGACCATTTTTCATTGAATAATTCCTTAATTGTGTTTGACTATCAAAGAGGTAAAATAATAAATAATAAATTAAAATACTATAAATAACCATAAAATAAAAAACGTATCATTTTAGGGAGATAAAAAATATAGAAACTCTAAAATGGAAATATGAAACATAATCAATATTTATACAAATTGATATTGTAACATTGACCTTTTGTCAAGTCCATAATTTCATCACATGAACATTAACATGAATTATAATTAATTTAGAATCATTATAAATGACACACTAAAGCATATTCAAACTTAAATTACAATATATAATTCCCATATAATTATATACTACAAATTTACTAATATTTTTCATTAAAATAATTATTCTGGTGTAAGCTATTATTTCATCCGCATAGGTTTCGGTTCATCGATTCTGATCAAAAAACCATGGTCACATATTCATCATATATAGAATCATATCCATGTAATAAATTTCATATTTTTAAATTATATACACTTTTATAAATATCCATCTTTTTCAGTGATGACAAAATAATTATATCACGTGGAGGAGGTGGTAGTCTGCAGGTACACACATGTGATTTTTTAAATTTTTTCAATGGATAGAATTAAATGATGAAAAAGTATTATTTATTTTTATAGAATAGTAATTTTGATATTAATATCATATATATGTATATATATATATATATTAATTCAATAGATAAATATCACTTTTTAACAAGTTCAGTTCTTATAAATAAATTACATCAGATCATAGAGGTTGTAGTTTGAAAATATAAATGTGTGAAACATTCATTTTCCACTATATGGATGAGAATTATAAAATATTTACTATAAAATATGATAAAAAAATTTTCATAATATTATGATAAATGTAATATTTTTATAGATGGGGGATGAATAAAAACCATGAAATGAATTTGTTAAGAAAATTACATCTTCTTAAAGAATCTGACATTGGATTACACCTCAAGCCTTCATTAGATTATATATTATATAGAAAAAATACTCTAGTAATTGGGTAGGAGTTTTAGATATAATTTTGGTAGATACTGGTAAATATAATGTGCATAAGATATGTGAATAAGTACTGAGGGTGGCTTCCCTTTTCTATGTGGGGGAGAGGAACCCTTTAATTTACCCTTTTGATTAAAATAATATAATTTTATTTTAATTGTAAAATTATAGAAAATTAGAACAATTTAAAATAATATATAATATGCGGTATAAATCAATAATAAAAATCAAATAAATATATATTCATTTTTGTAATATAATTTATACCAATTCTTTTAATACCTTTTACCCACTACTTTGATGACAAAACATTAACCATGACAACAATTCCATTTGACTAAAAATGAAATCTTCCATACAAATAAATATTTAAATTATAATTCTAAAATTTTTATATATGATATAATATTCCATTTTATATAAATTATTTCTAATATTATCAAAAAAAGAAAAAATCATTTATTAAATATATATATATATATTTAAAAAAATGTTTTTATCCTTCATTTTCTCAGAAAAACTAGTAGATGGATGTTAATTTATTTTACAGAATAAATTATATTTTAAATTCAATTAAATCAATTATTAGTAAGGATACATTTTATTTATTTATATAAAATACATTATATATATTGAAACATAATTTTCTAAAAAATATATCATTTTTCTTCAAATGATATTATTATTATTTCTAAGTAAAAATATGAAATCTTTTATTGATCATTAAATATTTAAATATATATATAATAATTTTTATATATTATTAATATTATAAATAAAATAAAAACCTTTTAAAATGAAACAAATATTATTAAACATTTTTTCCCATAATTCTGAATAACCTTGATTTAGTAAGTATGTATTCCTTATAAATAATTAAGGATTTCATTGATTTACTTGACTAATATTAATAATTACTACCCCAATTTAAATAATAAATTTCATTCATATCATTAATTAAAATTATTAAATTTAACAATATAGTTTATTTCAGCAAAATAGTTCAAAATATTTTTTTATAAACATTAATATGATTGATCCATTTCACTATGTAATTTATTCATACAATTTCATTTATTTATTTCAAAATATATTTAATTTTTTGTAAAAATAAATAATTATTCACTGATGTTCAGTTTTTTTATATATCAAAATATATTGACCTGATAAATTTTTTAATGCGAAATATATTATAAAATAAGGTGTTATTACAATTGCATACTAATAAAAACATGCTTTCAGTTGACATATTTACTAATGAAGTAAATATAATGATACATAGAGGGAATATGGATCTAAATGTGTGGAATATTTTGATTTATAGTATAGCCGGGTGAAATAGAATTTTATTAGGAATATATCCTTCATTAATATAAATGGGTGACTTATTGGTAATGTTCCCTAATGACTTATATCATAATGATCTACAAAGGATATATAATACTATAGAAGGATATACCTAATCTATATGGGAAAATAAAACCATATGGATTGATTTATAGGGATATTTATGTTTTCTTTTTATCCTCTAGGATGTTTCATATGTATCCTCTTTATGAGGTGTTAGAAACATTTTAGTTTATGCGTCACAATTTATGGTTTTATAGTAGGACTATACCATGTAGTTTAATAATATACATAAATGATTTTATTGTGTAATGTTACTTCATGTGACCAGAATGTTTACCTTATAGTTTGACATCATGATATAGGGAAATTCAGGTAATGAAAGGTGTGACAACCTAGGATTGAGATATGATTAGATATATGAATGCACCCATTTTAAAATATTGATTTTCATTTTCTAAAGAAGCTATCCATAATTATACAAATGGGGGGACATAAACCTAGAAAGAATCCTTATTCTCATTAATGATTGATTATATTTGGGTTGTAATCGGGTTACCAAGAGAATTTTTTAAGGAATGGATTAGCTATGATAATTTTTGTCAACAATGAATGATCTTCCAGAAATACTCACAGGAGAGATTAAAATTATCATGGGAATAACATATCATTATTCTTAGAGGATCTTATGAGTATAGAAGTCATAACGATGAGATTCTTATTTTGATATGGTCATATGAGAAAATGGGTGTTGATGGGTTTTATTTCACTAGTATAATATTTCTGATTCCTTTGAGGGATTCATTTATAATTTGAATCATCAATAGGATATGTTGGAGGATAGGTGCTCTTTCATCCAAGAAAGGATGTCTATGCTACCCTAATATATGAACTGAAGAATGTGGTTCACCCTTGTCGATGGGAGTGACTTCACCCTAGTGAATGAAAGTAATGAGGTTGAAAATGGTTTTTAATACCTAGTTATGAATACCTTGGTGGTTCATCCCAAAGAAGGTGAGAGAGAAGGTTCACCCTAGCAAGTTACATTAACATGGTTTTGCGTAGTGTATTTTATAAAGATGATTCGAGCGAGACATATATTAGTGAAGTTTCACCCTAGATGGACAAGGATTAAATGGTTCTTAAGGAGACAAAACAATGTTTCATGTTCACCCAATTAATAGTGGGCTCCATGGTTCTTTTGAACGAATATGGAATCAATATTTTTCATAGAAAGGCCTCTTCTCTATAGTGTTGATCAATTAGGAGTATGTTATTTCCCACAAATTATTTTTATGTATTAACCCCCAAGAATCACAATATTTTCAAAATTTAGAAAATTTACTATCCTTTTATCCTTTAAGAAGATACACTAAGATATTTAAATACCTTTTTTAAACTATGTTGAGATATGAATTGAGATATCCATTCTGTAGGATCTAATAGTATAATTATTCTGATGGAAATAATGTTTAGAAATTATTCTTACCCTTCCTGAACTACCTAAAAAATAATATAATAGTAGAAATTTGGGGCTACTCAAATGAGGAAAGATATTATAAGAATAAATAGTTTTCCTTTTGTAATGATTTATTGATATAAAATTAATTTTTATATCTAGGAATACAGAATGTAATATCATAAAAAGTAATGGAGAAGTGAGAAGAGATGATATCAAGCCGTTTTTCTAAAATTATTTGTTAATTTAATTCTCACAATTGAAATTAGATCAAATTTATTATCATAATACTTACTAAATACTCTTCCTCTACCTCTTTAATTATATTAGAAAAATGTAATCCATAAGTTCTATTTTGTAAATGTAATATATTCATAGTCTAATTAAATTATATATAATTTGAATCACAGTCTCCATTTCCATTAATCCCATTAGCTACCTAACAATAATTAACATCACTAATTGAATGTAATTTGGTATAACATTTAAACTATAGTAATTCTAAGAAAAATTAATAATAATATTTAAAACGCAAAAAAAACATAATGGTTTGGTACTCATTCACATCCAGTGACTCCACCATCCCCCACTATACTTATCCACCCATACTCGATATATTAATCAATGTTGAATATATTATAAGTTTTATAAGAGGTAATTAAATAGAAAAATATCTTGAAAATATTAAAATATTAATTAAATTGATTAATAAATCCACATATATAATCCACCAGCAGATAATGAAAACAAAATGGATGGATGGAAATCCTAAATAAACGAACATGATGGTTGATAAAGACCACATCCTTCAAAATTATCTTTAGCCATCAAATTATTTACTATTATGAGGTTATAGAACATCCCCCCGCATGAGGTGATAAAGTGTAACCCCCCAACATTTTGTAAAATATTTTTATTTCAAATTAATTTATTATTTTTCATATTTTATATTTCCCAAAGTACAAAATATAGATTTAAATACTAATGAATTATGTTACACTTGATTGTGCTACATGAAATACATCTATTATCAAGTGCTACACAGAACTCTATATTTTCATTTTCTTACCCAAAAATACTGAGATCCTTCAATAGCATGCATAACATGGTCATTTTAGTTTTTATTAAACTACATTATACTGTAGAAGTTATTATTAAAATATTTTTAAAGAAACCACCTAGCAAGTATAATGGAAGATACAAATATAATTAAAAATTTATGAAAATATGATGTAAACATGTATATAAAATTAATCATTTGTTTATCAATTGGAATATATAAATGTAAGATCTGTTTGAAAATAATGAAATTATTATTCGATGAAAATTAATTTCATATGTAAATGGATAATTTTATCAGAATAGACTAATAAAACCAATTATAATTAAATTTATAAGTAAACTTTGTATATAATATATTGAATATATTTTTTTTATTTATCTATTATATTTGATATTTATAAGATAAGAGTAAATCAAATTCTATTAATAAAAATAAATATTCTTTTAAAAAGTTATTATTTGGCATTTTGTTGGAGACTCCATTTAAAAGAAAATTTTTGAAACATTTTTTTATTTTATATGTTAAAAAACTACCGCATTAAAATAGGAACATAAATTTTATCGTAAAAGTTATTTTTATATTTTTCATTAATGTTTTATTTTTTGCTGAATGGTGAAAAATTCTGGATTTTAGTTGAAAAATAATTTTTCATATAATTTATTTATAAGGATAAATATGATTATTTTTTGGTATTATTGTTTAATTATATATATTGTGTATAAAGAAATCAAAATGAGGTCATTAAAATCAATATGACATTTAATTTGAAATAAAAACATACCAAACATTTAATCATTTTTACTTTAAACCCCTTCTTTGTCCTCCTATCTGTGGAATTAAATTTGAATTATCTTCAACCACATCTATTATTGGAATTTTTCAAAATTGATTCAATATTTGGAATCAAAATGACATATTTATTCAAATGAGTTATGTTTTTCATTGATAATATTATTTTTGAATGTAATTAAAATAAATTACAACGATTAATGGGAAAAACTGATTAACAAGGGACTAAACCTCGCACTTAAGAGCCAAAATGACATAGGAACTTGTATAGAATATACATTATGGAAATATATAGACCATATCCTAAATTTTATATTTTATTATTAATGGATACAATTTTACTAGAAAAAATGTTTGTTGGAAATCCATTTTAGAAAATTTAAAAGAATCATACTCCTGCTCCACTATAAAAACTAACTCACCACTATCATATATTAAAAACACAAATTCCATTTTTCTTTCACCAAATTTGATCAAATAATCTGACAATATCCCTACCTTAATTCTTTAGTCAACCCTTTGTGCAGAAACCCAACCATGGAAGCCCTTTTGTGCAATGAAAAATGAGTAACTCAAAGAAGAGGTAACATCTTTCCTCAAGATCCATTATTTTTTCCCACACAACCTAAATTATTCTTAGTACATGATTATATAAAAAAATGGTATCATCAACATAATTATAATTTTTATGTGTTTTTTCCTTCTCATACTTGAACATTAATCACATTGTCAATGAATGTACCATGCGTGTGTTTGGGAAACTATCACCTTATGAAATGATGTTGTACTTTTTTCCATTACCACCTCTCATGGTTGGTAATTTTGATGATAAATATATTTTTATATATTATATATGTTATTTATTTTGTATTTATACTTCTTGGGTTAACATATAACTAATACTTTCATGATTTCCATTTTGTGTAAATAGGAAAATTTCATTTAGGGATGTGTGGACTATCACATCCTCCCAGCGATGTGATTCATTCACACCGTACATGTAATAAATTAATGATGTGTTTACTGATATTATATAATATATATAATAATTATTATATTGTAATTACTATATATATAAATACATATATTTCATTTACATTCTTTCTTTTTATACGACATTAAAATGAAAACATCATTCGTCCATCTGCACAACCTACTGTATCAATAAATGAGGTATTCTATTTAATAATTAGATATTATAAGATTATTATAAATACATATATAATGAATATATATGAAATTTATTACAATTTTAAAATAAATAAAATTAAATAATGATCAATTCAGGAGGAAGAAAAATTAAATGTCAAAACATATGCATAAAATATAGAGGATATTACATGAGACGTAGAATTAACATGAATTTGTTAAAAAATGGGTAATATAATGTTTTAACCTAGTAATATAAGGTGTTATATTTAATAATATGTTTATCTTATAGATTTAAAATGAGCCAATATTTATTATTTAAGCGTATTGAACAAGTATGATGAAATTCAACACATAAGCTAAGTGAATTTCATCTAGGATTTTATTTCATTGAGATAAATGTGTTATTACCCACTCATTTCATTTTGGTGGTGTGTGTACTTCTCAAAGAGGTATTGTGATGTTTTTATACTAAAATTATATGATATTTATATATTCATTTAATGATCTCCCTTTCATGGTGGTTATGTTTCAAAATTTACTAGATCAATAATGTAATTTTGTATCAACATTCCATCTATGATACACAAGTCATTCTTTACATAAATATTTTTCTATGAGGGGTATATACTCCCTTTTGATATGTTATATCATGAATATGTTTATTTTCATAATATTTTATGCTTCATGTACTGTTATACATTCATTCTTATAATAATTAAATGTTACCAAAGTGGTAATGGTTTGTTGCTGCATTCTAATCGTTTATTATGATTCTTTATAATTATGGTTCCAATTTATGAAATAACAGGATAGTTCAGGACTCCAGAAAGCTCATTCCTAAAAATTTATTTAAGAAAATAAAAGTTCAGTAGAACACACTAAACATGAGGCGCAAAAACACCGCCAAATATGCACACAGACGCACAAGGTAACCCCAAAACACCAAAAGTTCAAAAAACCCCACATTAAAGACACTCAAACAATATCCATAAGGCCGAGAATCCACCTGAAGCCCAAATCTTCAGCCCCACCCATGCCAGCCACGCAGCCATGCCGAAAGCGACGCATCACCGCCAATGCAATGTTTCTAAAAAAAATTAGAAATTATTTAATATTATGTTTAGTATAAATTTTTACCCAAATATTACCTTTTTATAAAATTCTTTTAAAATGAGTGTTGCATTCATTTTATGATCAATGAACTTTTATAAACATTTATGGTATAAAGGGAATTTTCAGTATATAAATAATTTTCCTTTCTTTATGACTATCATTTCATTAATGGTTGTTTTGTATGTTTTCAATATTAAATTTTTAAAGAAATTATTTTACTAATATTCCAAAAATATATATATATTAAAACAAATTTAAAGGAAAAAAGAGTTTTCAAAAAATAACTTCTGTTTAAAAATTATTTTTAATTAATTTCAAATGATCCCTTATATGTTTTCAAAAATTTGTTTTCAATGAAAATTATTTAAAATATTTCAAATACGCTTTTATATGTTTGAAAAAAAATTCCAAAAAATTCCAAACTTTTTTCTATCTTACATATATGTTGTCAAGGATATTTTCAAGGAAAATGATATTCATAATATTTTAGGTATTAAAATCTGGGTTATAAATGAATAATTTATATTGTCTTCGTGAAATGATTTTAATTATTTATTTAGGATCCATTTATAATTTTTTTTATTTTTTCAAGGAAATTTTTTTTCAAAATGTTATATGTTATAAAAAGTGATTTTCAATTAAAAGTTATATTCCAAGTGGTGTTTCAAAATCATTCTTCAAATATGATAAAATAATTAACTGTAGTTAATTATTAAATAGGGATATGATCCAATTATACAATTTATTTTATATTTATGAATGTTCTGTTTTTTGATGGATTCATGTTCATGAATCATGTTTCTCTTAATTGGAATATACCATGATAAATTCATATGAAACTGGTTTCTATTCAACCAGGTAAATGAGGATAAATGATTAAGAAACCCATTACAATACACATGTTGTTATAATATGGAATGATTATTAAACCTCAGTATTATCAATAGGTTATGATATGATTATATTTTTATGATACCCACTTCGTTTCATGGGTTATGATATGATGTTCATAAAAATAATATCTTTAATGGGTCGAGAAATGATGAATGTTTTATTATCTTGTGGCACAAGTGTGTATGATATTATTATATAATTACTTGGACTTACATATACCTCAAAAAAATTGGTTAATGATATATATCACATCAAACAATACTTGTATTAAAGATGATTGTATTGATCCACTCTGGGATTTGTGGGAAACATGACTCACTATTGGAAGATAAAGAAAATTTATCCCCTATGAGAATATGGGGAAACAAGATCAAATAGTGGGATATGGGGAAGTTTAATCTCTTAGATGGAATTTATTGTGAATTAGAATGGTGGTGTCTCCTACACAGTAGAAGTAGTCCCCCTAAAGTGCTCTGATATGTTTTTGGAAACAAGACATGATTTTGGGGAATGATACAACATATTTATGTTTGTTCCAAAAATTATGCATCTTATTCTTATGATATTATCACATGGTTCATGTCCTAGATTACGATATGATTGAAGTCATATGGACTAAAAATATTTACTTCACACCTCATGTTTCTGATCATTGAAATTTAGGGTATGATCTTCAAAAGTCACTCTCTAGTTTACTTACCATTATGCTCATTTAATGTTTACCCTTACTGTGAATTTGAGCTCAACATTTTTAATTTTTCCTTTCACCTAGTTTTTATTAAGTATTTTAATTTAGATTTACTAAGTGGGAATAACTTTTTGGGAAATATTAAATATCATTCACTAATTTAGAATATTTTTTTAAAAAAAATCTTTAGAAAATAAACTAACATAAACATTGGGAATATTTTTTATAATGTATTTAGTATTATAAAAAATGACATAATATCGATATACATTAAGCTAGGGTTATTATAGTTGGTATAATAAAGAGTGTTTGGTGAAAAATGGAAAATAAGATGAAAATTCTAAAGTGATATGCCTATATATATTTTTTACGATATTAATTTGGGGTCTATAAAGATATGTTTAATGATGATTTAATGTTATTGAAAATGTTATATCATTTAGTTAATGGATATTGTTTGTGGTTTCCTATCATTACATCCATATATAGATACAACATGTTGATGTGGATCTGGAATAGATGTACGTAGAAGTAACAGCTTGGACATGGTGTGTTGGGAATGACTCGAGGTTAACCTGGTACATGACAATGGGCTTTACTGGTCATTCAGTTTAACACTCCCAGTGGATATGATAATTAATGTCAACAAATATATATGAATAATTAGGGTTTTATATGAATATTTTAGATACCTGGTTTTTGGGCTAATACGACTTTGAAATATTTTAAAGAATATTTCTAGAGCTCGGTGCTAAGATGAAAAGAAATCTCGAGGCATGGTGTGCCAGGAATTAATTTTGTAAAAATGTCATATGTTTTATAATTATGAACTTTCAGTTAACTAATGAAAAAGTTATCTCTCTTAAATGGTTGTTCGAATCAGAAATATGAGACCACGGTTAGGTCTGGAATGTGGTGTTTTCCCTGGGCGCGCTATAAAATGAGTCGAAACGGGACGTTCGGACCCCTTACTCATTGGTAGTGTGTTAAATGGATAAATAAGATCTTTAATTTATTCATTTAATAGATGAGACTAGAATATCTATTGAATGGGGACATAGAAGGAGAATCTGAGACCACTGATGAGCTCAGAACATAGTGTTTTCCCAAGGAAGAGTATAAACTTTGTCGCTGTCTGGAGGATGGCATGTGTGCTAGTGTGGATAATTAATTAAATGACTAAATAATTATTTATTTAATTATTTGATTAGTATATTTTAACCTAATGAGAGGATAATTATTATCTATTTATAGAGGTTTTCTAGATAATTGATTTTGTCCAATGACAAAAAATCCTCTCTTCCTCCCATCTCCTCCTCTTCCTATTGACGAACGACAATGGATAATGAGGAAAATCTTGTACCAAGGTAGAACAAGGTGCAACAAATGAATCAGCCTCTCCCTAAAATTGCACATGGGTGATCTTCTTCTTTGATCAATCTAAACATAAGGTAGGATTTATCTTTGTGAATTCCTTACCCTGATTGATTTTTTTTGACGAACACGAATTAAATGAATTAATTCACATATTATAAAATACAAGGGGTTGAATCAATTTTCCTGTTGTTTATCTTGGAATTTAAAATCATGTAGTAGGATAAATATATATATGTAAATTCCTCATGTTCATGATTCTTAACGATTATTACCAAACAAACATGGCAATCGATCCACTGGTAGACCAAGATCCATTATATTTCATTCTTCGTGTGTTCATCATGTGTTCTCCATCACCAAATAATTTAAGCTCATCAAGAAATCAATGTTCCATTGCCCTCTACCTAAAAACAAGGAGATATTTACCTGAGGATCACATAACAGCATCCGTCTCTTCATTATGAGTTAGATCAAATCTGGAATGGTGTGAGGAAACATTTTGTGGCACAGGTATGGTGAAGGTTCTCACGGTTCAAGGAGGAGGTTTTGGTGAGGTGAGTAGGAGATGAAATTGGTTGGAAATGTGGCTCTGGTGGAATGCGAGGTAGATTCGCCGATTCGGGGAAGTGTTGAAGACTGGGTGGCATGGGGTGGCAATCCGTTCATTTGTGGTTGGCGCAGCTCCTGGCTGTGAGGTGTTGCACGAGCAGCAAACGAGGGGGGTAGGGTGTAGGGGCTTCAACCGACGATGAGGCAGAGCAGGCGGTGGTGCGAGTAGGAAAACTGTTAGGGGCAGTCTAGCCATGTGCGAGGCGCAGGTGTAGTAGGTTCCCATATCATCTACATGGCGGAAATCATTGAAGAAGGAAAGAGTTAATCGGGGAGAGAAATAAATAAAGGATGGGTGTTTTAGGGGTTTTTGGATGCGCTTGTTAGATTGAATGTTTTGAACGTGGGTTTTTTAATTGAAGGACAATAAAATTGTCAAATAAAATAAAAATAATATAATAATGTTCTTATTATTTTCGTTGAGAAAACCGTGTTTCGACCATAACTTCTTTATGTGATCATAGTTTCCAAAACCATCAGCGATAGTATGACCCTGACTCCAAGATAGAAATTTCGAGTCTAATATTGGATGTCTTTTTCAGGTTTTTTAATTGGGTACCCAAATTGATCAGGAAAAAATATATTTAATATTGTTAATAAATCTTTGACCCGTCATAACTCCTACGTGCGATGTCCGATGGACATGCCATCAGTGGTGACATGATCGTGTCATTAAGACAGTCTATTAAAGTCAAATGTAGAATATAAATTTCTAGTTCGTTGCTCGGGTCCTCACTTATTTAGTATTACTCTCATGTCTCTGAGTAACGACGGGGAGTGTGTCCTTAATGGTTGTTGGTGTTCCCTCGACTACAAGACACAGTTACGGGGAGTGGGCCCCTCCAATTGATGCAATCAATACAAAGGTAGATGTTATAGCTCCCTTTATGGACTGAGGTGCCGGCCAATTCATACTGGAGAAACTGAGACGTTGTGTGTTATATTGGAGTAGTGTTCACCCAAATGAATGTTCTGTTGAGGAGTGGGCCACTTCACTTGATTTCCCTTGGTCTTTCCTCGAGTGCAAGACTGTGCCAGTGAGACCACATTTTCCAAGTAGTAGAGTTAGTTATAGAAAAATGATTCTGATGGAGCACATCCTCCCAGATGTACCATTAGGAATGGTTTAGTTATACCTTCTAGATTACATTTCTCATATGGGTTCCATCAGGGATGGCCAGTTCATGGAGAGCGTACTCCCGATCCATGAGTTATGGTTTGATCCTTCTTTGGAAATACTGGTAATGGATTGAGGTTAGATGATTATATTTATTTTTACCTAAGATGAGTATATATGGATTCCCTAGGTATATGTATGGACATATACCTGGTGTGAGATGTGATATGGAGATTCCCTTGCTCTCTGATTTGGGTTTTAAACGAGCATATCTACTATTGGGTGGAGCTGTACTCTATTCATTTATTGTTTTTGTACCTTTTTCTCCCTTACATCTCTCCTCTTTAATATCTCTATTGCTACTCCCTCAAGCCTTCGTGACATCCTACTGAGTATTCTTGTACTCACCCCTACCTGGTCTTTTCCCACAATTGGTGTACCCTACAGACAACGGATAGGTTGATCATGATATCAGAGGTGATTAGGGATACGGGGTGTATGGACCACGTGCGGTAGTCATAGAAATTGATTAAGGAGTGGGACTCTTCTAGTTGTCTTAATTTTTCACTTGTAGCTGGGTTTTGGAACTTTTCTAGTTGGGTGTGTACTTTTTTCCCTTTCCCATTTTTCTTTACTTTTCTTGTGCTTGTTATATTTAGAGGTAAATTAATTTATCTTTGTTCCCATTTTATTGTAGTGTGGTACCTTTCTTTCTTTCCTCTACACATTGTCATTGAGATGGATCCATGTTTGTGTATAGGTTCTTAGGAAAAGGCCTCCTCGAGTTTGTTGTGCCATCAGTGCTAGTCGCCAGCCCCTGGTCTATGATGGCGGGCTTGAGGAAGTTGCAGCTCGAGGCAGGTACGGGTCGGGTCATGAAAAAGTTTCATCATAGTTGGTTTGACCCATGGGACATTGTTATGTAGTTTCCCTAAATAATCTTGGTTGGGTTTTGGGAAACCGTTTCAAAGTGTCTCGAGAGCCGCTCTCAGGCCAAGGAGTCTAGTGATGGTACGACTGGCCGACATCTCCATTCACTGGGACCATTATTATCTTCTTGTCGATTGAGCACCATAAAACAACTATTATAGGGAACAATAGTACACGAATCGTAGTGGAATGAGTGTTTGACTAACCTTCTTGAGTTAGCTCCCCAATGTTGAAGATGTAAAGATATTCTCATGAGACCGCCCTACTCCTTGATAACATTCAAAATGTCTCCATGATGATAAATATCTAAGATACTATCTTAGGTTTGTGATGAATATTTTTCAAGAAATAAGTCCTCAGTTTAGGACCTATCATGTGAGACCCTTTCTCTAGGTGGACAGGTAGAGGCACCCCCACCTATTCAGTAGTAATCAACCCCCTTAGAGAAGGTTAGGGACATGCGTAGGCTGAGCGCACTTCACGTGATCCAGCGCTGGATACTATTGAATTTCCACAGTGAGCTATACCCTCTGACGACGATGATTTGGCTAGAGTTGGTGGTCCACCTTTTCAGGCATATATGGACATCGACAGATCAGATTGTGACTATTGCAACTGAACTTTTCCCCAGATCAGCCAGACGTTGGTATAGATTAGTTCCTCAACAACACGATGGGTTGGAACTATCATGGGATGACTTCCTACAACTTTTTTGTGAGGAGTTCTACCCCTCTTATTTTCACTCTGTTTGGATCGAGGAGCTTCTCTAGTTACAGAAGGGAGGGATGAAAATGACTTAGTATGTGACTAGGTTCACAGACCATGAACACTACTCTCTGGACATGATCTATAACGGATAATTCCATGTGTGGGTGTTTGAGTAGGGACTCAGCAGATAGATCTGTGCTACCATAGTTCACTTTTTTATCCCCACATATACATGGGTGCTGGATCAGGTGTTGGTGACATATAGATTTTTGTCAAAAGAACGCCATACACCTGGGTGTGGCTGTTAGATCAATAGAGGTGAGACGCCTTTTTTTAGCAGATTCCAGACGATGAGATCTCAATTTTGGATATATTCTCATGATTAGTCTTAGGTATAGGGTCATAATGGACTCAGATATCACATTGGAAGCATGGTGGAATAATCCCTCTAACATGTGCACTCAAGGTGCAGTTGTGTAGAAGATTCCCTTAGCGGGAAGTGCAGGAAGTCCTAGAATCACCTAGTATGGGAAGATTCAGAGTAGATAACTTCCCTACAACTGACCCCGGTGGAACATGAGGGTATGAATTTTATTCAAATGATGGTGTTTACTCCTTCTCCTCTCAAGTATGTTAGAGAGTCTTGGTTTTAATTCATCGACTGTGAAATCCTATGAGACTATATATTCTTAGGTGTTTCACGATATTGATATTTTGAAGGAGGGAATCACAAGACACTATCATAGTGAAAAATGGTGATTCCATTTGTGACCTAGTATGTAGAGGTTCGGCCAGGGAGGCAAACTATTCCCTGAGTTCTATCCGGTCGTTCGAGATTATTCAAATAGAGGGAGATCTTGCTTGCCGCATTGCATTACCCCAAATTGGTGGAGTCGTTACATGACTTCTTTCATGTTTCGCAACTGAGAAGATACATGTATGTTCCTACACATTTCATCAACATAACAAATCCTTATGAGAGTAGACAACCCCTTTGGTCCACATTCTTCGGCTGCAAAAGTATTTACAAGTTTCTTTAAGTGCGTTAGAGCTATGTGAGGGGTCAGTATCTTGAGTGGTTTCCTTGGTTTTTCTTTTTAATGATGAAAATATTGAAGGATTGAATAATTTACAGACCCAATTGTTGGCCTAATACAACTTTTAAATATTTATATGAGTATTCCTAGAGCAGGGCGCTGAGACGGTGTGCAATCCTGAGGCCCATTGTGCCCAGAATTAATTTTATAAATATGACATGTGTTTTCATATTACAGTTGTGTAATTAACTTTAGAAAATGGGATATCTCTAAAACGGTTGATTGGATCGAAAATATGAGACAACGGTTGGGTTCGTAACATGGTGTTTCCCCTTGGAAAGGCATAAAATGAGTCGACACGGGATGTTCAGACCCCTCGCTCATTGGAGGTGTGTTAAATGGATAAATTAAAACAGTAATTTATTCATTTAATATCTCAAACTCTAATTTCAATCATATGAGTACTTAGATGAAATATCAAAGACCCCAAATGATCCCAGAACATAGGTTTTACCCTACGCAGAGTATAACCTATGTCGGTGTCAGGAGGTTGGCATGTTTCCCAGCATGGATGGTTTATTAAATGAATAAATAATTTTTTGTTTAATTATTTGATTAATCTCTTTTAACCTAATGAGTGGTTATTAATTATTTTCTTAGAGGGTTTTGGCCTCATAATTCAATTTGGATATAGATGAAAAAGCATCCCTTCCTGTTGACTCCTCCTCTTCCCATTGATGAACAATGTAGGATGATGAAAAAATTCTTAGACCAAGATTGAACATGGAGTGACAATAATAGAAGAATCTCCCATATATTGTGCAAGTTTGATCCTCATCTTAGATCAATCCAATAATGAGGTAGGATTTATTGTTGTGGATTCCTTACCATGTTTTAATTTTCATGTAAAACACGAAATAAATGAATTCATTCACGGATCGAATAAAAAAATGGGTTGAATCTATTTTATTCTTATTTATCATGAAATTTAAATTCTTGAAGTATGATAAATTTGAATTTAAAAATTACTTATGTTATTGTTTCTCAACAAAAATTCCAAAACAAACATGGCCACTGATCTGAACATAGACCGTGATCCTTTCTATTACATTCTATTCAAATTCTTCGCATGTTCACCATCAAAAAATAATTTTAGCGCTTCAGGGACTCAATGTTTCATTATGCATGACATTTTTACAAATAGATCTTGACTTGACGATCACAGATCCACATTCGTCTCTTCATTCTGAGTTACATCGAAGCTGAAATGGTACGCTGAATGATTCCATGACACCGGTCCCATGAGGGTTCGGGTAGTTCAAGTAGAGGTACTGGTATGGAGACCAGGAGATTGTGATGGCTGGGCAAGGCGGCTCTGGTGGAATGGGAGGTGGATTTGGGGATTTAGGGTGGTGTGGAAGACCGAGTGGTGCGGGATGGCGATCTGGATAGTTGGGGTTGGCTCAAATCTCTGTGGTAAGGTGGTGTGCGTGCAACTAGCGGGGGGTGGGGGTTATGCTACCGATGAGGAAGAGAAGGAGGCGGCATAAGTATGGGGTGCGGTAGGGGAAATATGGCCGCATGTGAGGAAGAGATGTAGTGAGTTCCCAATTCCTCTACAGGGGTGAAAATCATGGATGAAGAAAATATTTAATTGGATAGCGAAAGAAATAAAAAAGAAAATAAAACTAAAGGATAAATAAATGATAAAGGATGACTGTTTTGGGGGTTGTGCACTGCACATAAGAGATTGAATGTTTTGAATTTGGGTTTTGGAATTGAAGCAAAATAAAATGTTTAAATTAAAATAAAAATAATATACTAATGTTCTTATTATTTTCATTGAAAAAATAGTGTAACAACCATAATATCTTCATGCAATATTGGTTCCATGAACCATCAATTGTAGTACAACCCTGAATCCGAGACAAAAATTATGATTCCAATATAGTATGTATTATTCAGGTTTTCGTATTGGGTAGCTAAAGTGCTCGAGAAATAATATATTTAATATTATTATTAAATCTTCGACCCGCTATAACTCTTGTGTGCGATGCCCGATTGAATTATTTTCAGTGGGGATGTGAGTATATCATTAAGATGATCGATTCATGTTTAATGATGAATATTAAATTCTGTTTCATGGCTTGCATCCACAAAAAAACAAATAATAATATTATTATTATTATCATTGTGTGATCTTGTATCCGACATATCAACCTCATACGGTTTCGAAATGATGAACCGTCTGCGGTGTCGAAACCCATAGGATGAGGCTGTCCTTTTGAGATACTCCACGTGTCTTTCAGATAAAGTTAGTGTTTGGCAGGGTTGGATCGTACATGAATCCAAATGGAACCTATACACTAAAATCCCTATATCTTTTAGACTGAATGTCTAGGTGATTCGTCATCTATTGCGTTGGAACCCTTTTGACATGATGAATTATTGAGTTACTCCCTTTTATATCTTCGTGGAGGTTGAGGTATGAATAATAAACTAAGGATTAGAACTAGGGTGATTATTATAGTGAGATTTAGTGTGGATACTTCCTTGATGACCCAAGGTGTGGTTATTTTTTACTCCTCTGCTCTGGTAGAGACGAGACTCCCCACGTCCTGAGTGCGGGTTCATTTTTCCTCTGAGATGGTTTTCCTATCTTTAGAGTTGGTAATCCCATATTAGAATAGGTTGGGGGTCCTCCATACTTTTTTCACATATAGTCAGGTACTCCCCTACCGGGTAGGGTGCATGTCCTCTATTTTAAGAGTAGGTACTCCCTATCAACCCAAGGTGTGGGTCCTCCTTATGTAGTGTTACTGCAGATATTGGGACAGATTTGGTTACTCCTTTAATTTACCATGGCATGGGTATACTATTCATCATGTTGTACTTCCCTAAGGATTCAGGGTGTGTGTCCTCTTTACACTTCATTCTTGCAGAGTTGGTACTCCCCTTCCATGTCAGGGTGTGGGTCCTCTAGCCTAGGGTCGGAACATCAATGTCATAATAAGGCAAGGGTCCCCCACATTGAAAAAACTACCAGAGTTGTACTCCCCCTACATGGTAGGGTTTTGGACCTAAATTATGGAGTAGTACTCCCCCGTCTCCGAGTTTGGACGAGGAGGGGGTCCTTCAAGGGTGTTGGCACTCCCTCGATTGTAAGACACAGTTACAGGGAGCATTCCCCTCCACTTGCTACAATTGATAGCAAGGAAGAAGTTAGTTCTCACTCAACAGACTGAGGTTCATGCCACTTATTGCTAGAGTGACTGAGACATCGTGGGTTAGACTTGAGCATTGTTCCCCCAACTGAACATACTGTAAAAAAGGGGGTCTCTTAACTTGCTTTCATATGGTCTTACCTCAGGTGCAAGACCGTGTAACCAAGACCTCTTATGTCGGGAACTGGAGGAAATTCTAGTAGAATGTTCCCGATGGAGAACGTCCTCTCGGACGTACCATATTTAATGGATAAGTTGTACCTTATGTTTTCCATCAGGGATGAACATCTATTGGAGTGTGTAATCTTGATTCTTGAGTTACTCTTCGGGCCTTATTTTAAATTCTAGTTAATGGATTGAGGTCAGAGCCTCAATATTCTTTGTGTAAGATAAGATTATATCTAGATTCCCTTTGTATATGTATATGCATATTCCTGGTGTGAGCTGTCAGATGGAGATCCCCTTATTATCTCATTTTATTTTCATTGAGGGAATATATATAATATTGGGTGGAGATATACTCATTTGATTCAATCTTGTTGTACCTTATTCCCTTTTACTGCTCCCCTCTTAAGTACATCTCTTGCATTTCCATTGAGCCTTCGGGTCATCCTACTAAGTATTCTTATACTCACCCCTGCTTGGGATTTTCCAGTATTTGGTGAGCTTTGAAGATGGCAGAGAGGTTGATCGTGATATCAGATGATCTTAGAGATACTGTGTGCTTAGACCACTAGCAGTGGTTGTATATTGGGATTCAAGAGAGGGAATCTTAAAGTTGTTTTACTTTTTCACCTATTTCTGGATTGTGTCACTTTTCATGGTGGGTGTGTATTTTTTCCATTTTCCTTTCATCTTTACTAGTTTTGTACATGTATTATTTATATTTTGATGCATTTAGGATGGTCACCTTTTTATAGTAGTGTGGTACCTTTATTTCTTTTCCTATGCACTTTTTCTTGGAGTTGGATGTGAGAGTGTGTGTGTTTATATGTTTTTAGGCACATTCCACGCTTATTTCTTTGCACCTTCAGTGCTAGTCGCCCGCCCATGGACTATAGAAGTGGGATTTGGGTAGTTGAGGCTCGAGGTCAGTATGGGTCGAGTCATGAAAAATGTTGTATAGGAATAACTTATGATAATGTTATGGTTTCACATATTAAGGATGGTTTCATAATTCCAACATCCTAGAAGTTGTTTTAACTGAATATGTGGTTCCTCAATATGGTAATGTTTTCTTACTCAATGTATTGTGGTTTCTGTAAACGAAATGAATGTGAAGGAGATGGGTTAACATTTATTGTTACAAAAAAAATTGATGATATGTTAAATGGGGTGGTCATTGGAGTGATGGATGTTTTGATTATGCCAAGTCAGTTTTCATGTAACATGATAAACAACATTACTATAATAACTCTCAATAGTACCTAGGGAGAGAAGAAATTAGTTCACTGGGATTTCCTATAAAGGGGATTATAGAGGAAATATTAATAAGTTTTCTTTGTGTCGAATAATTTGAAATAATCAAAAAAGTCATTGTCATTAAGGAACAAGAAGATGTTTTTATTGATGAAAAGAACAAGGGATAGTAGGTAACTGGAAAAAAATTAATTTTTTGGTTAATGAAATGTATATCAATTTTACACTCCCTAAGACATCATCAATGGTTAAATTATGTATGTGTGGAATGATTTAACATTATAAAAATCTTTTTTTAGGGGGGAATATCAAGAAGTGAGTCACCAAGTTTGTATAATTAATGGTTATATTGATGATGATGATGAGACTAAAGATTAAATGTGAATGGAAAGTGGTAATAACTAATTAGATGAAGTAGTATTCTTATGGATTATAGATTATGTGTAATAATCAAATTTTACTTTGTTTCAATCCCTGATTTACGTTATATGAATGTTGAGATATAAAATGATTGTTTCTTTTATGTTTTTCTCTCATGACATACATGTTTATGAATAATGATTTCAATGGACTAGAAAAGTGATTTAATGGAATTGGGATATATTGATTAGGGGATGATATCCATAATAAGTTGATTAAGTTAATAAAATTGTTTTGGATAAAGATATTTTGGATATGAAAAAATAAATTGGATGGTTCTGAATTCCATGCAACTAATTTTGATCATGTTGACAAGTGGTTATTCTATCATTAATGATGTTTATCAAATTTTTTGTATTATGGAATATATAAAATATATATTTGAATAATTAAACATTCATGCATTCACTGTGGAATTGGGGTAATTCTGATTATTACCATGTTCTAAGGTAATAAATGATTAATGCATTCACATGTTTGGAATGGGACAACTAAGAGATACATTTTGATATATAGGGGATCACTTCTATGTTATTTATGAGAAATTTTGGAACCTTATTTATAAATATTTGGGCATTCATATCCTATAAGGGTTATAAAGTTAACCATTTTTTGAAATGATTATGTAAAACATTGGATATGGTTTTGGAGATTTAACTTGTATCTTAACATATCAAGATTATGAAAATTGGATAATGTGTGTTAACCTTCTTTTGTGATAAAACAAATGGATTCATATTTCATTATATTCATAGATCTCATGATATGGTACTGCTTCAGGAATGAAAATTTCTTCTTTAGTTCATTGAATGATATATGAATTGTAAGTTCATTAAGTAACAAAAAAATGTAAGATGTCCTGAAAACATGTATATTTATCTTTCAAGAAAATTCATCACCTTTAGGAAAACAATTATGAAATAAAATTTAGTCCGATTGAATATGTTTTTGTTGAACTAATGGACTTTTATATCATCATATATTTATGACATTGAGTCCCTCGATGTTCCATTCATCATTATCTTCTTTTTTATTGATGACATCAATCACTCCGTACAAATATTTATTTTTTCCCTTGATGTCCTCATTTTCACTTCTCACGTATGTTCTCTTATGTGGAAACCTAGTCACAATATACATTCGGTAATAGTTATACTTTTGACTTTCATTTTCATAATGTATGTTTTGTAATTATTTTTACAATGTGGGATTCTATGAATGAAACATTCAATTATTAAAATATTGATAACTAGAATGGATTTAAAGGGAAAAAACATTTTATTGGTTGTAAAATGAAACACCTCAATATGTTTTGAAATGTTTTTTTATTTAATCATTTTGATATTTTGAATTTCATGCAACACTAAATAAATATTTTTATATATTAAATCTCTATGTTTCGGATTTGTGCACTACATGAATGAATTATATTATCTCTTAAAAAATGAAACCCAATATTCTTGTTGTGTTACACACATTGTTGAGTTCCTTCGATAGAATGTCTAATAAAAAAGGCCCATTTTTTAATGAAAAATAATATTCTATTAATAATAGGATTAAATATTATTATACATTCCATCAATACATTCTAATGGAGGTAACAAATATAATTAACATAATTGTAAAAATATGAATTACACATTTATATAAAATTAATTTTTTGGTTTTAAATTTTTAGAATTAACTTTAAGAACAATTTGAAAATAATGAAATTACTTTTATAAGAAATTTTTTAATTTTTATTGACAATATTTTAACTCATATAAATTAATCAAACTAATTATGACTAGTTTTTTCAGAAAAATTTAAATATAATGTATCCCATAAATATTTATGATACATATAAAATATATTATATAGGTATAAGATAACAATAAATCCTATATTATGAATAAAAAGAAATATTCTTCTAAAAAGTAATATTACAAAATTTTAATGGAGACCTCTATTTAAATCAAATATTTGGGACATTAAATTTTCTTTATTTCAAAATTATATTCATATTTGAAAAAAGAACATCATAATCATATTATTGTGTATTTTTGAAATTTTCTTGTGATTTATTAATTCAAATGAATTTTGAAAAATACGAATTATTAATTTAAAATTTGATTTTTCATCAAACTTATTGTTAGGGTAAAAGTAAATTTTTAATAGGATTTAATGTTTTATTAGATCAGTGTTACATAAATTAATAAAATTTATTTCACTAGAATCAATTTCACATTGAAATTATATAACAAAACATAACAAGCATTTGAACATTTTTTCTATTGAATGTTGTTTTTTCTTCCCATTTATAGTATTGAATTTGAATTAATTTTTTCCACTTCTGTGATTGGAATTTTTATAAATGGATTCTATATTTGGAATCAAAATAATAAATAATTTCAAATAAGGTCCACTTTCATTTTGAAATAAAATATTACTGAATGTAATTAAAATTAGTTATAACGATTAAGAGGAAAATTGGATTAAATGTTACTAAACCATACACTTAAGGACCGAAATGACCTAGAGTCCTATAAAAATATATTAGATGAAAATATTTCAACCATGTCCTCCTTTTATCTAATTTTGTTTATTATTAGAGACATGTTTCATTGGAAAAATGTGGGAGGTATTTCATTTTCAAAAATATTCTGTAATGCCACTCCTCTACTATAAAAAGGAACTCAAACCTCACACTTATTAAAAAATATAAACCTCTTTTTCTCTCTAAATATTAGTTAGATTCATCTTAATTAATCCATAAATTCAACCTTGAAGCCTCCCTTTCGATCATGGAATTTTTCTAAACTATTAAGGTACAAATAAAATGTTCGACATGTATAGACAACCCCACATTCTTGAAGGTCATTTTCTTGATTCTTAAATTTTATGTTCACTAGGTTATTTTATTAACGAAAAATTGTGTCCTAATATTATTGAAATTTTTTTATTTTAAAATGGTTTCTTAAGAAAAACTATATTCAAAAAAATATTTTTTATTTAAAAAGTGTTTTTAATGATTTTCAATGTGTAATTTATATTTCAATAAAAGGTAGTTTTCAAAGAAAATGATTTAAATGAATTAAAATATTATTTTATATATTTACAATGTATTTTCATAAAAATGTTTTTTTTAAATAAATATTCTTAGTACGTTTTGAAGATTTTTTTCAAAGGGTAACGAATATTTTAATCATGAAATTTTTAAAATGATTTTTTAATTTTTCCATTATAATTTATCAATGTTTTTTCAAGGAAAATTAATTTATAAAGTGTTAAATGTTTAAAAAAAATTATTCAATGAAATTTTTTGTTCCAAGCAATCTTTCAATATACTTCACCAAATAAGATTACATCCATGGTTATTATTTATGATTTACATGAAATATGATTGAATATTACCATTCATATTACTTCATAGACTAGTATGTGTTTTGATGGATTAATGTTTATGAAACCAATTTCACATCAAAGGGTATACAATGATAAATTCAAATCAAACTTGTCTCTCTTCAACAAGAAATACCATTTATAATTCTTATTAACCCCATTTCCTTTAACATGAAAATATAGGATTAAATGATACTGAGACCTATACATTTTATATTGGTTATTAAATGTTCAAATTTTTATGATACCCATTTCATTACATGGGTTATGATATGTTTTTTTGAAAACATTCTCTTATTATGGGTAATGATATGATGGAAGTTTTATTAATATGTGGAACAAGTTTGTATTAATTTATTATATGTTGAGAGGGACATATATCTACCTCCAATTAATTGTCTAAGGATTTACATATCATGAGAAAATGATGGGAAAAAGGTCGGCTATCCAGATCCACTATGGGAAGTAGGAGAAAATTGATCGATAATGATATGATGGGAATACTTGATCTACAGTGGGAATATTGGGAAATTAGATCCAACATGAGATGATGGGGAAACCTAATTCACTATGGAATAACGGGGAAACTTTATCCCTTACACAAAATGGAATCTGAATGGGGATGACGGTGTGTCTACCTAGAAGGTGTAGTCTCCAAGAAGTGTCCTAATATGTTTTTTGAAACAATCCTTAACTTAGAGGGAATGATATTACATTTTTATGTGCTTTGAAAAAATTTTGTGTCATATTCATGTGATATGCTTACATGGTTCATCTTCTTGATTATCTAATGATTCCTGTCTTATGGACTAAAAATCATTATAGCATATATCAGTTTTCTGATATTTGATATGAAGAGTATGGTAACAGAATGTTTTTTTCATTTTCATGTACACTTATGTTCATGTTATGGTTACCCTTACTGAGAAATCATGCTCACATTTTTTTGGTTCATTTTCCCATGTTATAAAGAAACGTTTTTAATTAGAATTACTAATGGATGTAATCATTGTTGGAAACATTTAAGATCATTCATTGATTTAGATTATTTTTATATCATGTATCCGAAATAACTAATCTAATATTGTCTTTGTCAATGTTTTAATAATATATTTGGTATTCTGAAAAAATGACGTATTGTCTATATATGTTAATAATGGTTTTTTATAGAATGTCTCTAATTAAAAAGCTTATTACCCTACAATGTATATGAAATATATTTTATACCCATGTCATTGTTTCTTAATTTCATCTACCCTTTATTTTCTATAATTATATTCATTTCATATCACCTTATATATTTTATGTGAACCTTCTATAATATACTCCTTAGATTGAGATGTATCCCACATATCTCCAAATCTTATTATTTCACCAAATTTAATGAAACTTTCCTGGGAAGTGAATTTCTAAAATTTTAATATATATTTAACATAATATATCTCACATAATGTTTTGAATTTTTTTATCTCTAAAAACTATATATATTTTATATTGTGTGGTTTTTTATTCTTATCAATCGTAGTTAATATATCATCAATAATTCACTCCTTCAAACTCCTACCAAACTATATTATTTCACTTATTTGAACTAAATTTTTGGATTTTGGATACATGTGTGTGTGTGTTTGTGGGTGTGTTATGAAATAGAGATGGTCATTGGGTCAAAACCCTATTATTCTCAAATGTCTATTTGAAAGTCCATTAATGCATATGGGGAAAAATATTACCCATAGGGAAACTACATCTCATATTATTCAATATCTATGCCAATTCATACCCTTCCATGTGGAATATAATACACTATAGATAAACCTTCATAATTTTACAGTCTACAAAGTTTCATCTCCTTAACTAAAGTGTATTATTTTAACTTATAACATATACTTTATCTCATAGCAACATCATCCATGAAAAAAAATAAAAAAATAATGTTAAAAATATTTCTTCATCTTTCTCTATCATTCTACAACTATAGTGAAATTTCTAGGCACATGGTGTATCATTCCCTTACTATTTTGAGATCCATGAGTCAGTACAATGAATATCGAAAATTAATGCATTTCTATACTCAGAACTCCAAAGTTTCATGAGCTTTCCATCGATTTCCATTGAGGTACCATGGATAAAATAGTGGAAACAAAAATATGATTGTTCAGGGATGACTATAAGAGAGTAAAAATGGGAGAAAACTATTTTTATATGTGGTATAGTAACCAAAAATGAGGCCATAAAACATTAAAAATGTTGGAGTACGTCCACTAACTAATAATTGATCATGTATTTTTGTCGTTAAATGAATTATGAAAGGGGCTTGAGGAACCCAACTAACATTGTGTTTCACTCCACCCTGAGGATGCTATACTCCCAGAACCACACATACCTAGCCCTCATGTGACAGTGAAAGAAAGCCTATCGATACTCTATATAGTATGTGATAAATCCAAATAATTCTTAACATATTCTCCCGCCTGTAGAGTTTTTGTTCATATTTATCCATTAGATGTGGGATAGCTCTTAATATCCATATTTTATAAAATCATCATAGAAATGTACATAATAAAAAATTATAACATGAAATTTTACTTTTTTTGTCTTCCATATTTGTAAAATAGATTCTAATATATAAAATACATATGAATTAATTAAAAACTATTATATGGAACAAATGGAATTATAAATATATGGAATTTATTAATTAAATTTTCAATATCCTGCATAAAAATTTAGTTATCGAATCTGTTACACATAGATCATTCATTCCGTCCAAAATATTTCTCATCTAATAATGAAAATGTATCCACCCTTCTACCAATATATAAATTTCAATCAAAATAGGATATACTTATTATCATGGTGAAATTATATTTTTTTATTACCATATAGATATTTTTCATCTAATACAAACATTACAAAGACACATGTCAAGTATTAATTTTATTTTCTCTCATTGAAATTGATGGGTACTCTCCACAAATACATTAAATTTTATTAATTTAACATTATTAAACATGTCATGTTATGGTCTACCATGTTATTTTTTCCTCTCAAAACTAGTTTTAACAACATATATGGGGATGTTCTCATTCCTTGAGTACATGAAAAAATATTTACTTATAGATGACATAAATTCTCTAATTTGTAGAGGTATATGTCATATTTATTAATGAGGGTGTTGAAATTATAATCATAAAACACTATGGATTATTTATTCCTAGGTATGGATGTATAAAAAAATTGGATAATCTTAACTCTATAGAATAATGAATTATAATAAAAATATACTACATTGTCATTTTCCTCTCAAAAACTACGTATTCCTCAAAAGAAATGATTTACATAATGGCATATTGATTGAATATATCCTCTCAAATGTGGAAGAGTTCAATGTAATCACCTTCCCTGATGTGGTGAGACAGGATATCCTATTCGAAGCTATGATAGCAAGAACACTTGAGGTGGCGAATCTTCCTCTGGCCTTGGGATACAGTGAAAAAGATAGTGATAAGAAGAATGGGAAGCCGCCTAATGCTGGTGGAACTGGTTGAGGAATCAAGAGGCCTTCAGACCTTCATTCATCTTCCTCACAACGCGATGCCTAGCTCTTCCATGAGTGCTTTATGCAGGGGCACAAGCGGTTGATGTGCTCAAATTCTATAAAACCCTACCACACCTGTGGATGTCTTAATCACTTACTGAAATTAATACGAGGTTTTTCTAAGAATCATGATGTAGCCAGACCTGGCACATCGAAGGTCACCTCAGCATATTGGAAAGAGTTGGGTGATGTTTGGGGATAGGTTTGGGGTTATCACATTTTAGTGTTTATTGGATATAGTAGTCATCACATGTATCGTTCTGTGGGGTTTGTTTTTCTTTAGGTGTCAGAATGGTTATTGTTGAACCTCTTTGTGACATTTATTTTTTTGGAAGTGTGTTTGATGAAATTATATTTCGCGTGTTATGTTTGGAAATTTTTTAATCCGGACAGAGTGGTAGGAGATGCTTCAATCATTGATGATCCAGCCATTGGTCCCGAAGTGATGATGGGACGTATTCCGGTGAAGCCCATCGGTGGAAAAGGGCCTTGGTTTAATCTTCACCCTTAGTGTGGTGTGGTTTGTGTTCTTATGAGGGTGTGATGATGTTAGTGTAGTGGTAACGATATATTTAACACTTTATCGATTCGTCCATTCCTTCCCCTACCCTTATTGTGATTTTTTGGGTCCATGTGGGAAGCATTCATGTTCGATAAATCTCGTTAGTTCCTATGGTGGGGAGATCTCTCGTGGGTCTCTAAGAATCCAATTTGGTTTGTTTCCTATGTTGGGGATTCTGTTCAGGTCTCCCCGTTTCAGTATCATAGTTTCATTTTGGTGGTTTTTAAAGTGTTCATGTTTTGAGGATGAGTTTCATTTCATGGGAGTTTTGTGTTATTCTGTAACGATCAACTGGAGGAACTAAAACTTTTGAGGGTGAGTGACACTTAAGGACATTAATCATGGGTATAGGTATTGTTATGGCTTCCCAAGGGTGGGAAGTGTTATTGTAGGGATAATTTTGACACCCTGATATATCTATTTTTTATTATCTTCTTTGATTTTAAAATTTTGGTCGAGGTTTAGGTTCAATCCAAAACAATATTTTTTATTTTTGTCAAAAAAACGCGTGTTTTTTAGCTGACTTCAGTCAACGCCAAGGTGGAGCGCATTTTGGAGACCTCGTGCGGCTTCGCCCAGGCAACGACATAGTCCTTTGGTCTTCAGAATATTAATATGGATAAATAAATGTTAATTGCGTTATTTAAAATTTTTTATTGTTAATAATTTTGATTATTATAATTGTTGTAATTAAGGTTATTATTATTATTATTATTATCAATAATAATATTATTAATTTTATTATCTCTATTATTATTATAATTGTTCTTTTTTTTATTCTCATATTTTTATATTTATTTTGGTTTACTTTAACTTTTTTTCATTATTTCTTCTTCTTCATTTTTTTCTTTCTATTTGTTCCACATGGTCGTTCCCCTTGTTCCACTTAACACACTCCAAGGCCACCCTCCCTCATTGAAGTGGCCATATCATCAGCCCTCTGCCCACTCTCCCTCACCAATCGCGTAACCAATCGGTCACACCTCCATTGACCAGCAGCCCATGTCCTTCTACTCCCCTTTGTTAGTGGAACGAACAGGCCCTCACTCCCACGGCTCCCCAGAACCCTTCTCCTCCTGGAATTCCTACTTCCTGCTCTGTCTTCGCCAAGCCCCTACTTCCTACTCACCCACACCTAGGTCATACATGCTCTCCCGCTACGCCCGATGTCTCTATCCACGCGGGCCTCCGCTCCTCCCAACTCACAGTGCCATTACACCTCGCCCCCCTTCTCCCCGCATAGTATGATGCCCCTGTCCTCATCCTGCATCCAATGCACACCCCTCACATCCCCTCGAATCTATGATGTCGCACCATCCCAGGACCAGCCGCCCTTCCCTTCAGGCCTACATGCCACCATTCTGTCCAGGTCCCACACCCTCTTCTTGCTTCATCCGGCCAGCAGCATCCCCTCAGCATGCCCCGCTCCTCTTACTTCGTCTGACCAGCAGTAGGTCAATGATCACAAGTTCCCCTTCCATTTATTTTGAGTATCTTGGTGAACCTCCTATCGGTGCCACTAGCCTTGCAGAACCTCAGATGCTACCTCTTTCCCTTGCGGCATTCAACCAACCTGATCCATCGATCTTCCTCCTTCTCAGTACACGCAAGTGTCGTCCCCTTTCCATGTTCTGGCTAGCGTGGTGTGGCACAACGCCCTTACGTTGTCCGACCAGCCGGGGTACAACACCCTGACTCCCCTTCCCATTGTTCAATTTACTCCCCCTTGTATCTACACCCTCTTGTGTGTTCATGCTACATAGCCGCTATCCAGTCGACCCCCACCTATGTGTGTAACTACTTTTCGACGGTTGTGTGACCCCTTTGTCATCCCTCAATCATCGCACGAAACATCGCAACCCCCCACCAACTTCGACCAGGTCCTCCATTATTCGCGTTGGTCTTCACACAACCTTTGATAAATGTTGGTGACCAATACAAAGCACCATGACACCACACCCGACCATTCTTCCTTTCGTGAGACCCTTTATGTCAAGAGTGGCTCCGCACCGAGGTGACATTTTTGATGTTTCTTCATTGGATTTCTGTGAAATAGTTTTTATTTTTTTTACCTTTTTTGCTGGTGTTACAGCGTATCAACGTGGTTTTTCTGTAGTATTGTAGACGTCAGCTTTCCCATGCTTATTTGCATGTGCGAGGCCTGACGCACTAGATTGTTCGAGCTGTGAGTCAAAGTATTTCACCACTACACTTGCAATTATATTTTAAATTTCCTAATTTCATGTTATTTCATTAAATTTTAGATTTATGGTATATAATATTAAATAATTAGATTTAGAATAAATTTTCATTGTGACAGATAGTGGTTCTCTATTGTTTTGAATTACCTGCAATTTTTTTCTTTAAAATGTCCATTATTAGTGATGATAAAACGCCCATATGGCCTTTATGTGTAAATTGAGTTTCTTTTAAAGAATTGATTTGGTTGAAAATGTGTTTGTATTTCTAAATTGGATTTCCTAAATTAGGTTTCAAATGGTTTTGAGATTGAAAGTGATGTTCCTTTGAGTCTTTGGAAATTAGTTGGCATGTGTTGGTTCTTTGCGAAATAGTTTGGTGTTGATTGATTGGTTAGGGCTTGTTTGGAACATTAATGAAAATAAATATTTTTGAAAACTCTCATTGGGGTGACCCAGTGGTGGTATTATTGTTTAACTAGATTTTTTGAGTTGTCTGTGTTGTTTGTGAATTGAGATTGGTTACTTGATTGACATTGATGACTCAACACTTTTATTGCATAGGTTGACAAGGGAAACTGGCATAGTAAGAGAATCTTCTAAGAACGATTACTGCACAATTTTAGACTACGCACTGGCTAGTGGCCCATAGTAGAGAGGTGTTCTATTTTCATTGATATGGGATTGGGCCATTCGGTTAGGCCATGTCTAGAAACACTGGGAATTAGGGAATTTTGACGTTATTAAGTAGGACATGCCTTCAAGATGATTCATTTGTATTGTATGTTCTGGATTGTTCACGAGCTGCAAGATTTGACCCATCTTTTCCATAGTTCTTATTTGTATGTGGTAGACGATTGAGAGGTCTAGTCTGGTTACTGGCCCTTAGGTTTCACTTTTTCCTTTTCCCTTAGTGTGCATTGTTTATTGTTTGTGGTTTCCCTTTTGACCAACAACTAAAATATAGATTTCAAAATTGTTCACAAAAATGTTCTAAAATGCAATGCACCAGTTTATTTCAAACATTTAAAGTGTTTTTAATTTAAAAAGTGAAATGGAATATTATTTATTATAGAAATAAATGTGCGTGTATGGAAACCCATATTTTATATAATGTAGTTCAATCCTGGAATAAATAATTTTTTTATTTAATGGTAGTGCATTGAGAATAGTTTTTTGGGCACACCTACTGTGTTTTAATACTCATGACTATTGTGTTTTCCAGTTTTTAGTTTTTCTGCAGGTTTGGATTGAGCATACTGGCTATGGGAGAGAGTTGGTTGTGGACAGATGATGACTCTTGGAGTCGCGAGGAGTTTTTGTCGTGGTCAGGTTAGTTAGTTTTGGTTGATCATTCTTTCTGTTCTTGTGGTTTATTTACTTTTCATAATTCTACTATTTCCACTACTTTATTTAATTTCATAGGGAAAAATCATTCGCAATTGTCTTCTATTGTTTCCCAGGGGCTTGTTTCCATCCCATGAGGATCAAGAATGCCTCTCAGTCCATGCCATAGACTAGCTTGGGGGATGGGTTCTGGGTCGACATGAGTTGGTTTGTGACATTAATTACAAGATAAAATAATGACAATAAATAGATATAACTACTTACAGATGTATCAGTTTCTTAAAAATGTATTTTAATCAAATGCTATGAATTGAACTACATAGTTGGTTTCGTGGTTCACCTATTATTATTATTTTCATAAGTCCAAAAATAGTCAATAACGTCTTAAATTGGATTTTATGTCTATAACTCCCTTTTCATCAGAAGTTTTTGAAATTTTCATCCAAATCCCGGAATAAGTTTCTCACAATAATAACAAAATATCATTTATTATTTTGGGGAATCCACATTCTGAAGTGTGTAATACAACATATGTCAAGTAGATATTCAGTTTTATTATTATTTTGGAATTAAAAAAAATTGTATCACATACTTAACTTGTATCATTGGAATAGGTTCCATATGATGGATTTCACATAAAATGTCATGGGAATAATCTCCAACACAAATAGTATGCCTTTAAACTACTTATCGTATTATATAGTGGACACCTTAATGGTATAATTTAGTTCTATTTGGATATTTTGTATTGTATTTATATACATCTTGATAAATTTCACCAACAAGTGGCGTATAAGATGTTGACATAGGGGTGATTTGAAATACCCGGATCCACAATACAAAGATATGAAACATGATATCCCCAAATCATTACACCAATTCTTATATTCATGGGGATGAGTGAAAATATTTTTCTCATTTGAAAATCTAAATATTTATACTCAGTATGTCTATATATGAACATAACATCGTTGTATGAATACATATATATTTGTTGATGTATGTTTATACGAGTGATCTATTTATAACTATTTGTATTTCTACCTATAGGGGATGCCACTAGAAAATTATCTCAGAGTGAATGTAGTTATCTTTGTGAAGGAATGTATTATTTTAACACTCCAATTATATGAATTTATGTTTTTTAGATGATATTAACTCAAAAAATGCTTCAATTTTGATCATTTTTTTGTGCATTTTTTATGGAAACAAAATAATTTTGATTATAGTTTTATAAATGAGTCGGCATGTTCATATATGTGCCTATTCTATAACTACTTGGTCAATAATCTAGAATTAATTCACTGGTAAATATTTTACAGTCACCACTTCTATAGACACCTCAATAGACATACATCCACTATGATACAACATTATATGTACTTAAAAGTTCACAAATTGTTTATGGTATTTTTCATATGATTATTGAACATTACTTATATTGAAATCAATTCCTTTTTAAAAGAAAAAGTTTTCAATTGAATAATATTGGTTTCTTTGGTGATGATGTATCTTCCTTCTATTTTGATGGATTATATAATTTATGTTGTTTAATACTCACTCAATTTTACATTCATTATGAGAGTTGGGGGATTTATTCATTCGTGAATTTTTCTTCATTCCCATTTTTGTCATGTTATTTCATATAACATTCTTCTACAGATGTGTGATATTAAACTTTTTGGAAAAAACAAGTAATGAATATTCTCTATTACACTGTCATTAAATAGTATCACAACATTTACCATCGACCTAAGATAATAATCACTATGTCCCTGGGACAGGGTAACAATCCTCATATTTTAGTGCTTTTGATTTTTTAATGGAATATATTTACAATACATAGATTCTATAACTACAGTTTTTAAGAGATCAAATTCATAATAAAATTTTCTTGTGAACAAGATTATTGTGTCTAGATAATGGAAGGGGTGATGATATAATTTTTAATATAATATTAAATTTTATTTCATTATAATTTTTATTAAATAATATTTCTTATAATCAATGAGTTTATATGATGTGTTCCTTCTCATTTAGTAGTTAATTAATAGTTATATGAAGGAATATAATTGGATCATGAGTTATGTATATGGGATTTGTTAAAGAAATATCAAGATAAAAACCCTAGTGTAATTGGAAATATCCCACTTTCACTGGGATTAATTTCACAAAATGGTAAAGACATGAAAAATTATGTATCTAATAGTAGAAAAAAGTGACATCTTAAACCACAACAACAGAAAGATTTTAAATATTTGTGGAATTGGACAAACATTACTATTATATATATATATATATTGGCATAGTAGATAATACACATGGGTATATTCTTTTCATTATTGAATGACATGTGTGGGCCAATGAATGTGGAGAAGGTTTAATGTCATAGCATGGGTTGCTACCACAAATGGTCAATGCATATTAGTAATGGATTTATAGTAATGAAAGAGAACTTATATACTGTAGAATTTTTTCATGGGACTCATTATATATGGATAATATTCAATATATATGGCAATTTTGTAGAAAAATTCAAAATGAAGTAATGATGGAAAAGAATATTTTAGTCCTATAATTTTTTTGAAGATACCTGAACTATAGAAAACATGCCATTACATTATTAACATACTTATGAAATATGATTTAGAAGGTTACATCATGAGATGATATATGCATCATGAAGGATGGGTGAGATAATTTCAATGGTACTATAATTTTTAAGATAAATTCTTCATAATGAATTTTTTCATCATGTATCGTCTAGAGAAACAGGTAAAAAATCACAATATATTTGTTTCACCTTAGATGGTTTCATTTTTGATATATGAAAAGATTATAATTTGTATAAGATTACTAGATTCCATGAATTACTAGGTTGAATATATTATAATTGGTCAAGATTTTGTTGAAATAAAGTGATTATTTCATTGGGATACTCGATGATTTAAAAGAATGAGTTGAATAAAAATATTTGAGATACATAAATGGGGAATTAAATTCCATAAAAAATGAATCAAATCCAATAATATGGGGTCTTATAAGAGACTGCATCACAAGAATGGATGTTACACTACAAACTTCATTGGAAATTGAAAACCAAAATCCACATTTATTTCAAATATAATGGGAGGTAACCAAAATAATTGCTTGTTAATGGGTGGTTTAAGGATCCATTAAGTGTTCATATGAGGAAAAATAATTATTTCTGTTTTCTATTATAATTTATTAATAATTATAATGAAAATATATAATAGGATGATTATGGATTGGAAAATGTTAGAAAATATCAACAAATTAATATTATAGAACAATATCAAAAATTAGGATAAGTTATTCTTTTGAGGATCTAACCCTGAGTTATAAATATTATATTTATGAAACACCTTTTCCTAGTTGGGTGTATAATTTTTATTATGACTCATTATAATAAATTATCACATGAAATAAATTTTTATTATTTCATTATCTCAATTTATTGTACAAATAGACATTAAGAAAGAGCGCCCAAAACATGGTAGTGTGTTCTATATAAAAAATTTATAGCAGTCACATTGTGTCGATTTAGTCCTTGGAATATTAAAATGCTACTGGCATATAGTACTATTAACAAATCATTATGGTGAAATTATTAAAATATTTGTATACATACATTAATTTTCTGTCTAAATTATAATTCATTGATGACTGATAGGATTTCATTTTACTAGTAATAAAATAACAAGATCAAAAAAATACAACAAGAATTGTACAATCAACCCCCACCCCCACAATCTCATATGTTGTATTGGTCATGTGAGTGAAAAATGTGATATAAGATCCACCACGTTCTTCAAATATGAATATGTCTCTGATAGGTTCACAATAATTGAATATATATATATATTCCAAATGGGTTTATTTATTTTAAGGATACCACATTTAGAAAAAGAGAAAATGTATGAAATTTTAAAAATGATCTCCAAATAATGATTTTCATCCTACTACATTACATACAATTTTAGCCACTGATCTCCCTATAATGTCAATGAATGGTGAAAATAAGGAAAATTTTTATTTTGATACAAATGATGTTATATTTTTTATACAGAGCCTTATGAAATTAAATCTATATAAATTTGTTGTGTTATATATTAGTAAAATATATATTTCTCAAGAAAGATAAAATTTATATAGAGGATAAAAATGTGATGGTGGATATGTTGAAAGTGTTTCATTAAATGTTAGATGATCTAAAGATGAGAACAAATAAAAAAATCATTGATTTATTGAATCATGTAATTGTTGTATCGAAATTATAATGATTGTAGTATCGAAATAATGATGTAGATGGTCAATATTTAAGAGGGGGTTAAATTTATTCTTTAAAAAATTCTTTTCGAAATTTTAAAAATGGTGATTTTTAACAAAGTTAGACAAGGTAGATTCTAAAGACCTCTTAGTTCTACAAACATTTTTGATTCTTGAAATGTGGTTCTGGAAATGAAACTTAAGAATGGTTTAGAAATATAAAGATTCTACCATAAAGAGTATAGAATCTCATTAATCAGCCTACCAATATAAGAATGTATAATATAGTTATACTTTCCTCAACAACCATAATGCAGTGGATAACATGAACCAATACAAGTAACAAGTAGTAAATCTTTTACCCCAAATATAGGGGTATCCAACAACCATTGATAAAGGACCATTGATTTATACTTTCATGAATGTACGTCTTTCCCACACCAGGGTAAGCCCTCGATACAAATATCGGAGTCCGTCTTGAAATCCGCACAAGTCCTTAATCTTCAAGGTAGTCGACACATATGTCTTCATATCCCCATAATCCTTCAAATTTAATTAGCAACATTCATAGTCACACAAAAAAATTATGAAAAATATGTTCAGTACACACAAAGCATGAAAGCCTCTCCCTAGAAATCACTTCACAACATGTAATATTTACAGTAGTAGAACTGTTCATCAATGTTGTGAGCTCTTTCAAATGAGCTCCAATTTATAGGCACGGTTTCAATGGTCGGCTCCCTCCTCGAACATCCATATTTTACCTTGAATTTCATAGGTACATGTACATGTGTCACTCAAACAAAAGTTAGTTAGTATCTGAAAGCACGACATCATTTTATATCTCAATAAAGAGTAAAAAAATATAAGGTTGATTAAACAAATCCATTTTTCAGATTGTAAAGAAAATAAATGTTCTGAGTCTAACAAAAAAACTCTTAGGTTTCTATAATAAGTTAATAATCGAATTCTGTCTTCAAAAGAAATCGGAACCTGAATTCTATTGAATTCTTGAGTCTAAAATAAGAATGTTCGGAGTCTGAATTAATAATAATTTGGAATCTGAATTCATAGAATTTGGAGTCTGAACATAGAAAGATTAGAGTCTAAATTTAGATAATTTAGTGCCTGAACTCAAATAGTTCAGAGTCTGACTTCAAAAGAATTCAGAATCTGAATTCGGATCCTGAAAAAAGAATGCTCTATATGTAAGTATTTATAAGATTCTATGGTTTATGTTATGAAACCAAATTTTATACTTAAAATAAAAAATATTTATATTATAAAATGAACAATGAAAACATGGTAAGGATTCATTTCCATGGGGAAGGAAAATTTCCATTATGAAAGCATAATTGGTTAATCGTAAAATTTTCTTGATGAAGGAAAATTTCCTTAAGGGAAAATAAATTTTCCATAGGATAGAGTGTTTGTGATTTTCCAAACAATAAGGAATATAAAAGTTATAATGAAATTGTATTGACTCAACAATATACCCCTTTTTGGAAAGCACAAACATCCTTACAAAAAAGAATATATAGATATAGAAAATATTTTTATAGACTTTTAAAAAAAATTGTCTCCCTTAACACATGGGAAAAGATGAATATGACTAACTCCCCCATAGGCTTTGGAAACACTGTGGATCATATTCATGATTTCTAGAATGAGACCCTCCATTTTAGTGGATACGAAAATCTTCGTGGATAATAAATCCCCCTTAGATGAACTCCCCCTTACATAGGGAAATTTCCACTTTTACATTGTATTCATTTTTATCATTCCTTTTTCCCACTTTTTGATTTTCATCTCTAAGGATTTGATTTATTCTTCTTGAGCCTTAAGATATTCTGCCTTCCCCTTTAGAATTTCATCTTGCATATCAAATTTTTTCTCATGTTCAATTCTAATACCGCTATATCTATTCCAACGTTAAGAAACTGAATATAAATTCCCATTCAGATCTTTCAGTTCTTATTTCCGAGAATTCTGTTTCAGAGTCAGATTTTCCTCAAAATTATTTGTGAGATCCTTGATCTCCACATCTTCTTTGTCAAATGAATCTTTGAAACACTCTTGCAACTTATAAAGAATTATAATGTCTTCTATAGTTTTCTTTGACCAGCTAGTGATTTTCATGCAAGATCTTTTTTGGGATTTGTAGTTTATAAAAAATGTTTCGAAATAGGCCTCATGCTTGATACATTTATCCATTAACATTGATACTGAATCTGATTTTCCATTTAAGGAGTGTTGAAGCATCTGGAATTTTGAGTCTATATTGGGAAATATTGGAATAATTCCAACATGCTTCTTCAAAGACTAGACTACAAAATCATGTCCAAGAGAGGACAATTCCAAATCAGAAATTTTGATGGTGAGGATTCTTTTTCATTATCAGAAGCTTTCTACTTTGAAGAACCACCAACCGCTTTCTACATTACCACAACCTTGGTAGGTGTATTATCAACCACCTGTGATCCTTTATTAGCTTTCTGGATTACTTATTCTTGATTCGGTTATTCATGTTCACTATCATATAGCTGAACGATTTTGTCTTTAATGAATTTTTCATTTTCAACTCCAGTCTCAGCATCCTCTAGGTGAATAAAATCTTTATTGATGCATTCATCATCAGATGGTTTTTCTACATCTTCTTCAGCCTTCTATTCATCCTCCCTAGGAGTAGCAAGCTTTGATGATTCATCATGAGATGTTCGGAATGATAATTTCTCTGAAGGGCATGCCTTATCATGAAAAACCTCTACTTGCTTTACCAAATATTCAGTATCACTACTCACTTCTTCTTCTTCATCATCCACTACATTTTATAGAACTTTTTCTAGAGTTACAAACTTATTTCCCAGAGTCTCTAATAAGGGTTCTATAAAGAAGGATTCTAGAACATGAATATTCTCGGATTCTTTCTCAGCAGCCTTGAGAAGAGATTACACTATTTCTTCCTTAGACAACATCTCTTTTTCCTTGTTTTCATTCTCATCTTTCTCAACATTTTCAGCTGCATTTTCGTTCAATGATTTTTCTTCAGCAGGCTCCATGCCAGACTAAGGCTCTCCTTCTTTCCGATTTCACTTATCTTCTATCAATTTATCCACAACCTCATTGGGATAGGCTTTTTTCTTTTTTGGCTTCGGTGGTGAAGATTGGGTTTCCTTAGCCATTAGGGTTATTGCCTTTTCTTCCACATCATTCAACTTCCTCTTTCTTCAACCCTTTTTAGAGGTCTCATCCACCTCATGTTGATTTTAAAAATCATCAAATTCCTATTCAGGTATGTTTTAGAATTAATCAGATTCTATGGAAAATACAACATTCATTCTTCTCAATGTTTCATCACTTAACCACATAACATTGAAATTCCTCGACTTAGATCAGAAAGGAATTTTGAAGGATTCTAGACACCGAAAATTCATCTTTGAAAGAATCATTGGATACATAATAATATGATCCTTCATATTTCCATTTTTGTTTCCAATCGTAACCAAGATATGCTTAACCAAGTTTATCTTCCTTAGGTTTAACAAGAAATCTAGAATGTACTTATCACTTTTCGTCATAGTATCCTTATATCATTTTCTCAGTATGCTGAATCCATGAAAGGACAATCCATGAATCAGATAATTTGTAATCATGTGAAGAATATTCAGATTCATTACATCTGAGAGACCAAGGCAATCCATTTTATTCACCTTATTAAAAAATCATTGAACATCACACACCTTGTGAGAACAAAACTCATCTTCCACTATATAAGGAATACCAACAAAGCATGCATCATTTTTGTAAGAAAGTGAATATGTCTTTCCACAACACTTTAAAGAAATCTCACACCTCCATTATTCCTTGAAGAAAATTACCGACTCATAAGAATTCTATTAAAAAATCCGGATATACCAAAACTTGATCTTTTTCTTTTGAAAGGAAAACACTTTTCCAACCCATTCAGATTTATATTATTAGAGATAATAGAATCATATTTTTCGAGAAACATTGGATCAAATAACCTTTCTCTGTATATCTTCCATTCAAGTATTGGTTTGATAGTTGGAATACCATTTTGAGAGGAGACATCGGAAAACATCCAGAAGTAAGAAAGATCTGAGAATTTTTAAACGGGCTTACATAGGAGGAATGAGCTTCATCACGCAAAGGCTTGAGTATCGATGTGGGAAAACCATCAGGGGGTCCTTTATATAAGAAAATGAGGCGATGGTTCAACTTCCATACTCAATCCAATGGTTGAAAAAACTTCTGATTAGATATGATGGTTGGGATGATAGCTGGAAGGAAATTTTGATAGAATCCGATCTTTTGAGGTTTATTTGAGGAAAAGCATATGGATTTCAGAAAATATGAATATAAAAATTATAAAAAATGATGAAAATAACAAAATGTAAAAGATGAAAAGAAATTAAACATACCTTTTAGATTGCTAGGAATGTTATTCATTATAAGGACAATTCTTCTTGAAGAACATTAGATTCCAAAAATTTTGATTATGAAAATTTTCTATAAGAAAATCTCCATTACGAAAATTATAAGAACAAAAATCTACATTACGAATATTTTAAGTACAAAAATATTTATTATGAAAATTTTAAGTAAAAAATCTTTCATTATGAATATTTTAAGTATGAAAATAATTTTTACGAAAATGTTAAGTATGGAATTCTTCATTATAAAAATTTTGACTTCAAAACAAATTTAGATTACAAAAAAAAATTAGACTATGAAAAAGTTTAGACTACGAAAAAAATTTCTAAATCTAACAAACAAATGTACTCCCCCAACGAAAATGAGTATTTCAATGTAAATATATTGGGTTCAATATGAAGTTAACAAAGAAGATTACCTTACGGTTATCATTCCTAAATTCTGTTTAATGTATTCAAATCTATAAGATGGTAATGATTTTATGAAAATATTAGCAAGTTGATCTTGTTTTCTGATAGATTGAAGAATGATAACTCTTTTTTGTGTGTTATCAATAAGAAAGTGATGCCTAATATCTATGTGTTTTGCATGAGAGTGATGTGCAGGGTTTTTACTTAAGGAAATGGAAGTAGTATTACCACACAAAATTTGTGTTTTGGTAAAACTCATACCACAATATGTTAGTGTGTGTTGCATCCATAGCACTTGATCACAACAACTTCCAGCTACTACATATTCATCTTTAGTAGTGGAAATTTATACTGATTGTCACTTTTTCCATGACCAAAAACTAATGAATCTCTTATGAAATGACAAGTTTATGATGTACTTTTCAAATCCATTCTATATCCACCAAAATCAGTATCCGAGAAACTATTTAAAAAAAAATTTCCAGAAGTGTAAGAGTCTTAGATCCATAGATCCCATTAAGTAGCGAAAAATCCTCTTCACTGCATTTAAATGGGATTCCTTAGGATTTCATTGATATCTTAAATATTATCATACTAAAAACATTATGTTTGGACAACTAGCTGTCATGTAATGTAGACATCCTATCATACATCTAAAAGCTATTTGATATACTGGTTTCCTATCATAATCAAGATCAAGTGAATTTGAGGATCCAATGGCAGTACTTATACTCTTAGTGTGTTCATGTCTATAATTTTTAAGAATATCTTTAATAAACTTATGATTGGATATATAGATTCTTTCTGGTTTTTGAGAATTTGAAAAACCTGGAAAAATGTTTACTAACCCATCATACTCATTTCAAGCTCAGATTTTATTAGATCTGCAAATGAATATGCTAAAGATTGCTAAATTGAACCAAATATATTGTCATAAACATAAGTTTGATCAATCGAAATATATTTCCTATCATTCTTTATAAAAAGGGTTGGATCGTCATTTCCTTTAACATAATTATTTTGAAGCAAAAATTATATAAGTCTATTATACTAAGCTCAAGGGTCTTGGTTAAGTTCATACAAAGCTGGGTAAGTTTTTATACATGTTCATGATGTTTTGAAACATAAACACCAGGTGGTAGTTCCACAAAAACCGCCTCTTGTACAAAACCATTAAAATAGGCACATTTAATATCAATTTTAAAATGTATGCAATTAAATAATTCTTTAAAGGCAAGTAGAGTACAAATAGATTGAAATCTTGCAACTAGAGTATAGGTTTCTTCATAGTATATTCCATCTTGTTGATTATAGACTTTAATAGCCAATCTTGATTTATTTCATACTTTTATTCCATTTTCACCACATTTGTTTCTGAAGACCCATTTTACTCCAACAATAAGAGTTTCCTTAGTTCTTTCAACCAAGATCCTGACTTTAAACCTTTTGAATTCAATTTTCTCATCTGGAATAGCTTTTATCCAACCATCATCACCTAAAGATTCATAATTGCTTTTTGGTTCTAATTGGGAAAGGTATGCTACAAGTTCAACTTCATTTCGTAAGAAACTTATAGTCCTTATAGGTTGATTTAAATCACCAATGATACTAAAAATGGGATGATTCTATAGAAACAACTGATTTTTGTTTTGTAAAACCTATTCATCAACACAGTTTAGGAAGTCTTCTGGGGTAAATTCTTCAAGAAATATTTTCTTGAAAATTTTCCTTATCAAAAGGATCATCTAACAAAGGATGATAATTAGATTTTTAAAACACATCTGAAGATGTAGGTTGAGGCTTTTTTTAAAAAATTGACCAGTTTCATCAAATTTAACTTGTACTATTTGATCAACAGTACATGTTTTTTTATTGAAAACCCTATAATCCTTATAAATAGTGGAGTGGCCTATGAAAATTCATTCACGAGATTTTGGTGAGAATTTTTGTAGATTATCATTATTATTCATAATGAATTCCTTGAAACCAAAAACCATAAAATAAGAGAAGTATTGGTTTTCTACCATTCCAAAACACATAGGGAGTTTTATTAGGAAGATCTCTAATCAAAACATGATTTATAGTATAAAAAGTAGTATATACAGTTTCAGCCCAAAAATGTTTGGTTGTCGAATATTCACTCAACAAGGTTTTTTTATCTCTTGATGAATTCTATTTCTTATTTCAACAACACCATTTTGTTGAGGTGTTATGGGTGCTGAGAAGTTACGAGTAATTCCTTTTCTACTACAAAAAGTTTCAAAATAAAATTTTTGAGATGCTCCTTCATGATCACTATGAATAGTTATTAAAGGAAGTTTTTTCTCATTTTTAACATGGGCTTTAAAACTTTTAAAATAAGATAAATCTCCATATTTCTATGATAAATAATAGACCCACATAAATCTAGTATAATCATCAACTAAGAAAAATACATAATATTTGTCTCCAATGCTTCCAGTTTGTGTTGGAAAAAAAAGATCCATATGAACCAACTATAATGCATCAGTGGTTGAGGCTTCACTAATTTATTTATAACATGATTTATGTTTCTTTCCATATTGAAAAGTATCAAAAACTTATGAAGAATCAAATATATACTCTGGTAGATCCTTAACTATTCTTTTCATATAGAGTTTTCATAGGTTCCAAAGGATACAATGTCCTAAACTTCTGTGACACAGCCAAGAATGATCATGCATTTCACTAAGGCAAGGTATGTCATGGATCCTAAGGACTTCTATGTTTAGTGTGTTAACATTCTCTTGCCTATGGAAAGAATGAATAAACTCTTCCTTGGAATTGTGTACAATTAACTTTTCATTCCTAAAATTCACAAGGTAACCTTTATCACATAATTGACTCATTCAAATGAGGTTGTTCTTAAGAACCTTAACAAATAAAAGATTTGAAATCAATGTTTTTACAAGAATAACAATGTTACCTATACCAATAATTTCTCCCTTAGCAGTATCTCTAAAAGTTACTTTTCCTCCTTTTGTCTTGATAATCTTTTCTAAGAATATTTTTTACTATTCATGTGCCGGGAATATCCATTATCCTTGTACAATGTATTTTTATTGGTAATTTCTTTACTTTATTGAAAATAAGAGTGTTAGAATTTCATAACCACAACTTTCATGGATCCAGAAACTTTAGAAAGACAAATATAAGGAATCCACATTTTCTTTGAAAAACAAGATTTATAATAACATAAAGCATGAATTTTGTTTAAAGAAATATTTTTCTCCCAATCCCCACCACACTGACACTTAATACAGAATGGAGAACATTAAGGAACAAAATAATTGTTACTACAAATTAGTTTTGAACTTGTATAAACAAATCCATATTTTTTCCATAGAGGTCGAATTTGGGAATACATATTATTAAAGTTTTCCTTACCTAAGGTATAGTTTGACAAACACTTCCTAAAAGAAAATATTTCTGACTTTAGTCTAATAACTGAGTTCTTATCCTAAAAAACATTAGGTTTAGTACTAGAGTCTGGCTGGAAAACATTTTTCATAGAAATTATTTTTACTAGATCTTTAGAAAGTTTATCCTTCTTTGAATTCACTTCTTCAAGGTTTTTTGAAACACATTCAAAATGAAAAGTTTTATTATTATGATATTTAAAGGATCTGATATTTCAATAGTGAGAATAGAAATCCAAGAATTTTCTATATAATGCATTTTATAAATTTTAGAATTTTCATTCTCTATAAGCATAGAAAATTGAGAACTTCTTTATATGTAGTAAAGTATTATCTTCATTAGAAGAATATTCTTCATCCGAGGATTCGTATTATTTACTATCACTATAATTATAATTCAAGGATACATTGGTGATGGATTTAGAATTGAGTACTTTAGCCATTAAATAATGATTTTTAATAGGTAGTCTGGCTAATAGACCAAGAATCTTCTATCTAGAAGAATCATAATCTGAGGATTCATCAGAAGAGTCTCTACCACTGGAACTCCAAGTTTCATTATATTTAAAAAAAATTAGTTTTATCTTGGAAGTACTTCTTTAAATTATTCTCAGAATGATTTTTCATTCTATCTTTTCTCTTAAGCATAGGAGAATCTGGACTTATATGTCTAGGTCTTATACATTTATAACAAGTGACTTCAGATTCCTTCCAATCCTTTATTTCTTTCTTCTTGTATCTATACTGAAAGAATTTATTCCCAACTATATTGTTCATCTTTCGATGAATATTATCTATTTAATTCTCAGAATGTTCACGTTCCCTTCATTCAGTTAAAACTATAAACTTCTTTGACGTAGATCTTGTAATTATCACCAGAGTCTTGGCATTCATATGATTTGAAGTAGTTTTAAAAGAAACAATCCCATTTATATTCTTCTTCTTAACATTGTTAGCATCTCTCTTCATTCTAGTTTCATGAAGAAGACGTGTTCCATAAAGCTCGTAACGAGTAATCTATGAGACTTTCTTATTCACATATATAGTTGTTCTCTTGGATTTCCACTCATTAGGCATGATATCTATAATCTTTTCTAGAAATACCTCATTATCCAAACCGTTTTCACCCATGGATTGTAAGCTATTGAAAATTGTCATAAATATCTATTGTACCTTACATATAGGTTCCACATAAGGAATGAAAAAACCATAGTATATAGCTCTAAGCATAGCTCTTCTTATTTCAATAACTTTGGATGTTCGAAAATGATTGACCTCCAATTTCATCCGAATACATTTTTCAACTTCACAAGAAGAAATAAGGCTATATATATTCCTAGTCATAGAACACAACAATGTATTTCATACCTTATTGTTTAGTTAATATTCAGAATTTTCTTGATTAGTAAAAGTTCTGACTTCCTTATCAGTAATCTTGTAATCTCTAGTGAGCATTACAAAGTGGTCCAATATAGTGTTAATGACAAAAGTATTCATACGATCTCTCCATTATTTGTAATCATTCCCATCAAAAAAAGGTGGTCTAGTTGAATTTAGATTATCAATTGAACCAACATTCATTCCTTTCATCTCAAAGAACATCTTTCCACACAAACATGTCTATAATAAAATTTTGTAAACAAGGATAAAAATATAATAAGCAAGGAAAATATAGAACAATGAAAAACATGAGAAAGAAAAATTATATGTGAATATAAGTATTTTACAGACCTCTTATAATACTAATTATAGGATTGGTTTAGATTATGTGGTAACCAACATTGATACCAATTATAGGATCACATTGATACTTATTGTAGTATCAAAATAATGATGTAGATGGTAAATATACAACAGGGTGGTGAATTTTATACTTCAGAAAAATTCATAAAAACATTTAACAATGGGGATGTTTAACAATGTTAATCAAGGTAAATTCACAAGACCTCTTAGTTCTAAAAACATTCTTGATTCTGGAAAGGTGGTTCTAGAAAAGAAACATAAGAAAAGTTTACAAAGATAAATATTCTACCTTAAAACATATATAATCTCACTAATCAATGTACAACTATACGAAGATAAAATATAGTTTTATATTCCTCAATAACCAAAAACCTGCAGAAAAATTAAAAAAATACAAGTAAAAAGTAGTAAATTGTTTAACCCAAAGAGAAGTGTATCCCACAACATTGGATAAGGGTCCCTTGATTTATACTTTCAAGAAGATATATATTACCTACTCTAGGATAATCCCTCAATACGAATATCAGAGTCTTTCATGCTATTAATGCAAGCCCTCAATATTCAAGGTAGTCGGCACCTCTGTCTTCCTATCCCTGTAAGCCCTCGAATGTACATCGTAACATTTTGAGTAGCATGAAGAAATTCTAAAAAATATGTTCAGTATGCACAAAGCATGGAAGCCTCCCTCTATAAATTACTTCACAACATGTTATCTCTAGGGTCGTAAAACATTCTATCAATGTTGAGAGCTCTTTCAAATGAGCTTCTATTTATAGGCACATCATTAATAGTCGGCTCCCTCCTCCAACAGTCATATTTGTACATTAATTTCAGAGAGACATGTACACATGTCACTCAAAAAACGGTTAGTTAGTAATTGAAAGAATGGAATCTTTTTATAACTCAAACAAGAGTATATAAAAATATTGTTGCTTATCCAAATCCATTTTTCAGATTCGAAGGAAAATAAAAGTTTGGATTCTAAACAAAAACCCATTCGGTGTCTATAATACATGAATAATCGAATTCTATCTTCAAAAGACATCTGAACTTGAATTCTATAGAATTCTGATGTCTAATCTCAGAATGTTCGATGTATTAATTCATAAGAATTCCGAATCTAAATTAATAGAATTCGGTGTCTAAACATAGAATGTTCGGAGTCTGAATTTAGAGAATTAAATACCTGAACTCAGAAAGTTAAGAGTCCAAATTCAAAAGAATTCAGAATCTGAATTAGGATCCTGAAAACATAATGCTCTATATCTAAGTATTTATAATATTCTAAGGTTTATGTTACGAAAAAAAAATTTATACTTAGATGTAAAATGAGTTAGATTATTATATGAGCAATGAAAACATGGTAAGGATAAATTTCTTTGGGGTAGGAAAATTTCCCTTATGAAAGTAAAACTGGGTAAGGATAAGATTTTCTTGAGGAAGGAAGATTTCTTTGAGGAAACTTTTCCTTATCATAATAAAACATTGGGAAAAAGAAATTTTTCATTAGATAGAGTGTTTGTGATTTTCAAAACAAGAATGAATTGAAAAGTCATAATGAAATCTTATTGAATCAACAATAATTGATGTTGAAATATCCATCCATGGTTTGGTGATCTCATGAAGGATATTGATATTATGAATAAGATTCTTAGAACACTACCTCACTTGTATAATTCCAAGGATTCATCTCATTAAGATAAATATCTAAAAAAACTAAAATTACTACATTAATATATTTTTTTATTTTTAAAAGTGAGTAAACTCCTTAATTAAAATTTCCCAAAAATTAAAAAAATGATCTCTCTTCTAATTGAAGAATATTGAGAGTTGTGAATTTAAGATAAATGATGAATATATTATAATTATTTTCATTTAAAATTATCAATAAGAAATATAAGTTGAAATATATATGGAGGTAAACAACTATTTTCACATTTCAAATATTGGAACTATGGAATATTAGAATAATATTTCACAAAAATGGATAATAATGGACCCAAAGATGATGTTGAATCAATATGAAAATTAATTTTTTTAATAGAAAATACTAAAATTTAAATTCTCAATTCGGCAGATATTCCATTAAGAAAATATATTAACTAGAGATAAAGAAGAGGAAGAAGAGATGATTTCAAAAAGATGTAGAATTTTATATCATTTCAAATGTAGAAGAGTATATTATGAAAATAGTTGTCGAAAATACTCAAAAAATGAAAAATAAGGGAAACTTGGATGACTTATCTATTTGAAATCCTTACATGATGTAGAAAATATTGAATTAGGAATCTATAATAGTAAAATCTAAAATATAGCTAGTTCTATTAGATAAACAATGATTTATGTTGATCATTATGAATCTAAAATTACAAATTCAAAGTAGGTTGTACAAGATCATTGGGTTACTAAAAATAAACCTGATGATTTGATTGATATCAAAATATAAATTCTAGAAAAAATTAAATTAAATAAAAATTTAAATACTCAATTGTAAGGAATAAGGATGAGCATTGAATCCTTCAATGATGAATTTTTTGGTATAAAATAATTGTAATGATAAATGTAATATAGATGGTGATAAGGTTAATTTATTGTGAAGGATATTATTTAAAAATGATATAATAGTAATCTCGAGAAGTGGCGGGAGAAATAATAACAAAATTATAAACAAACATACACACAATGATATGGGAAATGTTGGAATCAGATGTGAATATGATAAATCCATAGCTTTTAAAGTTATTATATGGGATAAGGGTGGACAATAATTTAATAGAAACACTAAAACACCAACATTAATATAGAAGTCATAAAATTACAATAAAACTATAAAAATTTTGGGATAAAGTGATGAAATGATATTTTCAATGACAAAACTAAAATTATTTAGCTTTATTATAGATATTAGACCCAATGGAGTGAAGTTTATAGATATTTTAGAAGTAAAGATTATTTTAGTCAATAATTATGGATTATATCATAAATTATATATCAATGAAAATATTGTTTTAGAACTATTATTATATCTATTCAAACTTCTGTCACAAGGAGATAACACTATATCAAAGAAGGATTCAAACTCACTTCACTCGGATACAACAATGAAAGGTAGATGAAAAATCATTTTAGATTATCATGAAAACAATTTTTAATGACTTGGAGAAAGTGGACTATGATCTAAAATTGTATAATAATGAAAATAAGGGGATATCCACCTATGTATCTTAAAAAATGAGAATCAATTGGATGGATAAGAGGTAAAATCTTAAGGTTATCTTAATAGAAATATTTCCCAATGATTGAAAAAATAAGATTACATAGATCATTCTCAATTGGTTATCTACATATTTCATGAAAAATATAAATCTATTGAATAATTTCAATAGTTATATTGATGAAATTGTTAGATTTGGAAATGAAATATCACTCAAAATGATGAGAATAGTGATGGTGAGTCTTTTTAAAGATGAAATAAATAATAAAAAATATATATATGTGGATATTCATTAGCATAATCATTTGTGTGTGATTACACTCCATGCCTCTTAATTAGAGGAATGATATCATAGAAACTGTTATTCTATCATATGAATACGTGAAGAACATTTATTAAAATGATATAGAATTAATATATTTATTTTTCAAATATAATGTAATGAAACTAATACATTCATTATCATGTTGGAAGATTAAAAAATTATTTTTCATTGAACTCATAGGTATATCAATAAATAGAGTAAGGCTAATTTATCACCACTAAATTTTTTCACTAATATTATAAATATAAAATGAGATCATTTGAAAACAATTAATTATTTTTTGTGTGGAAAACCATTGAGTAATTTTTATTTGACTAATACAGTGGGACTTAACAATGATTATTTTTTCTATCCTATTGTGTGTGGTCCTATGGATTTTCTCAAAATTTACGGTGATACACAATCCATCTTATTCAATAATTATAATATTATATTTTATTATTATATTTTTATACAGACAAAGAGAGTGGTGATTAAATTCCAAATGTATTTTCATTGTAGAGCTAAAAACTAAACAAGATGAACCATCAAGGTTATTTGATATTCCAATGGAACATAGTATGCCTCACTGGAATTGGAAAATGAATTATTTAATTATGGGATTACGCAAGATTATTAATTAATAAGAATATCATGGCGATATAGTGTAGTGTAAAGGAATAATATGTTGGTGAATTCCATGCACAAAAAACTTCTCAGTTAAAGTTGAATCTCTCCTAAAAAGTGGATGTATTTAATTTTTTTGCACAAACATTCAGGCTCTACTAATTCGTTGAGGGAAGAATACCTTATATCATATGTATAATGGAAGAAAAGAAACATTGAATCAAAATTATTTATGAATATATGGTTTAATATTTGGAACAAGGATGGGATATGATGAAAATATTTAAATACAGTATATAATGGGATATTTCCTAAGTTACACATTCACGAGTAAGGCCTACAAATGTATCAGAAAAATGGATTAAAAGAATTTTTGAATGAATAAATTGTAATATTATTGAATAAAAATCATGATACATATCTAGAGTTAATAATATATCTTTTTTCATTGAAGGAAATATAGTACTAGAAAAAAACCATATTTTTTCTCATAGAATAATATTTGATGAATGTTTGAAGCATGAAAAAATCGTTGAATATGGAATATCAAACCGAAAATACAAGATCAGTACTAAAAATGAATTCATTAAAAAAAATTTATATAATGTGAGATAAACCTATAATAATTTCATACCCATTCTTTAAGATAAACAATACACCTAAAAAATAATCACACATTATGATGAATTAATGGCTATGTGATTATAACTGCAAGTTGTAAAGGAAATTTCAGAGAAAAAACTTTCGAAAATTCCTTTTTAATTGAACCAAACAAATATCTATTCTTGGTATATCATAAGTTATACCCATGTTTATAACCTTTAGAATTGAGACATATGAAATTCATGATCTCAAATGCTCAATAATGGAGTATATATTAAAATATCATCAATGGTAGGGCCATGATTATATGAGAAAACCTAAAAAGGGTATAAATATCTAATTAAAAAGGAATATAGAAAATTTTGAGTTATAATATAAATTTTTTTTAAATGCTCAGTTTTATATCGTACAAGTTACGCAACATACATCTTAAAAAAGCAACAAAATATTATTATCTAAATGTGACCATTATAACCTATAAATTTAATTAATCAATAATTAATATAATTAACCACTTAATGAAATATAAATTTTCTTAATAATTAATACTGAATAAATTATCTTTTTTTTAATAATAAAAATATTTGTAATGTGATTTTTTTCATCAAAATACGTACTTTTAAAAAATGGATTCTATTATTTTTTGTGGGTGAATATTATAATTAAATTTATTGAAATATTTGAAATTGTATTTTAAAATAATGATATAATTTTTAAATCATCATTTAAAAATCATCTTGGTTTTTTTTTTAATTTTATAAAATGATCGATTTTCATTGACTCATGAAAATACATATTTTTATCGAAAATTCTATTCTGTATTCATTTATTTACATAGTAAAATTATATTTTTGTATTTATTTTAAATTAAATTAGTCTATTTCAATTTAAAATATTCGAAGTTTTTTTAATGAACTTTATAGATGATTTTTGTATAAAAAATATATATATAAAAATGGAATTTCATTAATAACATGGTTTTTCACATTTTTGGGGATTAATAGTAAATTAAATTATGTCACACCATTATTTTAAAACTTCAAAAAAATAATTCCATTTTATTAATACATGGGTTACAAATTTGGTAAATATTTCCTTTTTATTTATATTCATTATGAATAGTAACCATTGAAGATAAAATATGTTTCTCTGGTTAGGGTAAATATACTTATTATTGGATAAAAATAATATGATAAGGACTAGAAAATGACCCTAACATATGCATTAATTATATTTAATGAATCAATTTCAACTATAATAATGTAATATTCAGTTAAATGACCCGTTTTTATCATTTCGATATTTTTATTACCATATAAATATTTAATGTTAGGAAAAGTTAAAAATACCATAATATTGTCATAAAGCAGAGTAGTATTTTTTCTTGTAGATAAAAAAAAGAAATATTTTGTTATAAATATTCAACATAAATATATATTTTTTATATTAAAAATTGTATATTAAATTTTTATACAATATATAATTACCTTAAATGATTATCCAAAACTAAATTAATAATTATCTAATTATTGGTAAAATAAAAAAAATTGTATTAAAATAATTAAGAGTAATATAATCATAAAAAATTATCCAGATCCATAAATTTTATAGATACATAAAACTTATTTGGGATATGTATAGCTTTTAGATTATGATTTCTTTTTTTATTTATTAATTAAAATGCTATATTAATGGAATACTGCAAAAATTTACATTAATTTTATTTTATAATAAATAATACATTATTAAATGAACTAAAAAAATTAAAAACCTATATTCAAAAAATATATAAGGATATGGTTGATAACATAAATTAGTCTACATTTATGGTTTGTTATTTATTTTACATTTAATATTTTTACACTAAGAGTAAAAACATTGAAATCTTCAATTTGTCAAGAGGGTTAACAAAGGGTTTAAAAGAAAATAAAATGGTTAAAAATTGTCAAAATTGTTCAAAACCTTATTTTATGTTATTATATAGACTCATTATAATATTAAATTTTAATAAAATTAATTGGGATCCATTTTCATATCATAATTTATTTATTTAATTTAATATTTTTTGACATTCGATGAGTTTCCTAACACACTCTTGAAAAGGGAACATACTATCCTTTTTAGATCATAATTGATAAATGGTATGGTTATGAATTTATATCCCAAAATATATTCCTAAAATTCAACCTATCAACCTAGAGGCCTCTTTTTTATCATAAAACAATTCATGTACAACTTTTGGTGTGAACCATAAGAGGTTGTCAAAAGAAGAGGTGTGGTTCTTAACCGAGATTTTTTGTTATATTTCTACGTAACCCTTCATAAAATATTATTAATAGATTATTATATAATAACATTAATATATCCCATACATCAATAATTTATTATGTTATTTTCATAACTAATATACATCCTTAATCTCAATCAAATGGTAATGGAATTCTTCATTCATGTGTATAGAGGAGTACCATCTGACGTACTATTTTAATTCATTTTCCATCATCACCACTCAAATATGATTATAATGGAGGGTTTAAAGTATTTATATGATATTAATGACATAATTATCAATATTAACCGATATTATATCATTTAGTTTCTTAAAATTTCATTCAATAAAATAATGTCATGACGTTCATCCATACATGTGGAATACCACCTCTTGAGGGAGCATTGTGATTAATTTTTCATCACCACATCAAATGGATGATATATGAATTTTTATTTACATAAATAATATTGTAATTTTTAGAAAATTATAACTCTTTAATCGTAAAATAATTCATAATATCTTTCTGTAATTTTAGTTTACAAATGAAAATGTTACTCAGGCCAATGTACGTCCCTCTATCTATGTAATTGTAACATAATCAATTTTTCATTGAAAACTATAATTATTGGTATTAAAAAAGATAAATAAATACAAATGATAATAATTTATTGATTACTATTTTTAATATGATGAAATTATGTCTATTTTGATTATTTTTAACGGGAATAATTCATTTGGGACATGTGAACTGAATATCATCAAACTGTCCAACATGAACCCAATTAATAATATAATTTTTAAAACAAGGTAATGAGTTATATTAAATGAATAATAAAAACAATTAAGTTATTAGGAAAGTAAATTATTAATACAGGTTTGTTATAAATTAATTAAATTAATGTGAATGAGGAGTCGGATAGATGTTATTGTCCAGTTTTATTATAAAAGTATTTATAATGTTTTTTCCAAAAACAATATCTTCTATGTCCGTCTTCAAATAATTTTTTTGTTAAATTTATTTTATAATCATAAATAGTTAATAATGGTCAATGTTTACCAGATTTTACTATATATATATATGTGTGTGTGTGTGTGTGTGTGTTTTAAGAAGATAAATCATTTTAAAGTTCAACATCAATGAATTGCTACTGAAAATTTACATTTAATGTTTCCTTTGGAACTCTTTTCTTCCATGTTTATGATTTTTTTAAAAATATTTAATGAATTAATATGTGAAAAAATAATTATAAGGGATATTTTATATACATTTTCACTTTCAAATAAATATTCTCAAATATATATTTTTATAGAATTTTTTAAATTTTTTACAAAGGTCAAAAGGATTGTTCCGTTTTAATGTTTACAGAGTCAATGATTTTTCCCACCACCATAATATTTATTTGAATTTTGGATTCTTTTAAAATCATTCATGATTCTTCAAAGAAAAATTATATTTCCATTTTTATATTTATTTTTATATTGAAAATGGGATTTTATAAAAAAGGCTTTTTTGATATATGAACGTGTTTTCACACGGTTTTAAAATAATTTTTAAAGGGTTTTATTTATTATGTGGCCAATGTATTGTGTTTAAAAAGTGTTACATCCCATTATTTCACCTAGGGGATTCAAATATATCTCATATAATAGGGGTAACCATATAGATCTCCAATTAATGATCAAATAATTATGTTCTCGGAAAAATTATATTAGATATGAATAATAAGGTTTTTCAATTTATAAGGGTTCATGGATGGGTTATGTAACGTTTTAGGATAATGATGTAAAAAATCACCAACATGAATTTTCTATACATACTAATATGTTTTCATATAATTGTTATGATTTTAAAATTTAATATAATGATCAGTACAAAAATTATGATGCCCTTTATTGTCAAAATGTTTTCTTTTTCAGAATATGTTTTTGATCGGTTTTCATGATTTTTACTACCCTAATAATTTAATTCATGTTATTAACTTACTAATATTTTTTTATACCACATTTTTAATTTATTTTCCATCAAGTTTTGGGATGGTTAATGAATCATATTATTAAAATATGAATGACAGAAATTATTTTCATTAAAATAAATCATGCATTATTTTAAAAAATTATATAGTGGAAAAAATGGATGCTAACCAGAACTTTCCACATTTAAAAATATAGTTTTGATATAAAATAATTACAACATATTATGATTTTTTACTCATACCATTGTTTTTTAAATTTAATTATATATTAGTATTTATTCTCTTCAAAATATGGTATATTATGATTTTTTACTCACACCATCCTCTTTTATATTACTAATTGGACAGATCTAGCATGAAGAAAAATAAAGATAAATGTGATAGAATATGTGTTGGTTTTATGAATGAGAAAAGAATTAAAGGGAGTTCCAATGAAGACTCTTATGGTAATTTATAACCATATATCAAATGTTATGATTATCAACCTGAACATATGTGAGTTTCCTAAAGCACAGAATAATAGAGAAAGAAATATATGTTGAAGTTCAAGGGGAAGGAATTATAACGGTAGAAATATTCCATGATTTTTCTGTCAATAATGAGGAATAATGCACCCAAATAATGTAATAAAACAACAATAATATATTATTAAGGTTATAAAGGAGGGAATAAATAAATAATCAACCATGTAAATGGGAATCATTCAGTTGATTCCATGAATATGAATAAATTTTATTGGAATGGATAATTTTAAATATTTAAATATGGGATTTAAAGAAAAATATGAAAGTTGATAAACTATGGTTAACTCTCTTGAATTGTATCATAATGACCATCAATATGAATTTTCATAAATTCCTAATGATGTTATTATTAAATATGAGGAACCTATAAATTATATTTTGAATGTTATTCACTATATCATGACATATGTTTCTATATTGTTCGTCCATGAAACATGATTCATAATTTTTTTTAAGAATTATGTTATTAATAATAAGTAATAAAAGCATGTTAAATATATAATGATGAATAATGAATGATTACAATATCTATATATATAAATATAACGGTTATGATGTAGCGGTAAACATAATATTGGTCATAAGTTAAAAGGCATAGACACAATTTTCGGTTTTACTTAATGGGAATACATTCGGATATATTAATTGAATTTAGGAATATTTGTAATATATATGTTACCATTACGTTTAACATTAATTATCATTAAGAAATATATCATTTACATTTGTGATACATAATATTCATGGTATTGATTACATTTAGGGTTTTTACTCTTTTATATTGAGGTAATTGAGGTTTATTACTGTTTGTGATCATATGTATTACCATATACATGACCAAGGGATTAAAAATTAATTTAAAGATTTTATGATTCATGATATTGTGAAGATAATCCCTATATTTTTTTGGAACATTATATTATTAAGGTAAATAGAATATTAAGGGATTTTATGTGAGGAGTAATGGATGAAATTTATTTTTAAAGATTATATGGTTTTAATGTTGATATATAGTGATATGTGTTATTTAAGGAATTAATTATCATCTCCTAAAGATTATATGGTGAGGATATATACATTGTGATTTCATACTTTAGGAGTGGTTGAAGTTACTCAGATATTATTGTGTAATATATCATTGTATATTATGTGATCAAATCATTCTGAACTTTTTATTTCAATATTTTTATATATTTTTATGGATGAATTTTAAGGATATTTATTTTTAGAATTATTTAGTTAGAACATAATTTATTATTGTTTTATTTTTCATTTTACTACATTATAGATTCGAATAATAGTATTTTCTTTTTGGGTAATTATCGAACATTATGATAATAATTTTTGATTTATTTCATGTATAAATATAAAATAAATTTATTCTTATCCTTCTTTATTAGAATACTATCTCATGGAATTTGATTAAATACTACTTGAGTAATGATAAATTTGAATAATCATAATTTTGTGAAAAAGTTGAGATTGTGGTTGAAATAAATTAAAAGTACCAAGTAAGAATATTTCAAAATGGATTATGTATACATGGAATATAATTCCTCAAATCTAGTGAAACTAATCGTGAAAAAAAACTTTCATCCTACTTTATTCATTTTTGATGAATTCATAGTCTCTTCATCCTTCATAAAATTTAAACTTTGTGGTTCTAAACTATCACCTGAACATGTTTTTATCAATCTATATCAGTCCATAAGTGTTATTTTTCTCTTCCATTACCCTATTATCACATCCCACCAACAATTTACTACATATTTTTCTATTTATGTGTTATTATAGATTTACTGTATTTATTTCATTCACACTTATCAAGAGGATGTTTTGTTAACCCTTTTTACGATGTGTGATTTCAACAATGGTATTTTAGAATTTCAATATTTGATTTATAATATCTTGTTCAAATTGAAAGGAAAAAATATTTTAAATTTTTTCTAAGTAAATATACTCTGATTTTGAAAAATAATGAATGTGTTCTATATCATATAAGATATGAAACCAAGATATTAAAAGAAAAAATAAATATTATTTTTTAAATATTACCATTATATCCTAGCTTCTAATTTTGAGGTTTTTAATCATATTGAATGAATTATAAAATATTTAATTTTCATACTCATTACGTATGTAATAATTAATTTAATAAAAAATAACTCAATTTTTAGAAAAATTATTCCATTATTAAATAATAAATTTTAATTAAAAAATGTTTTTATTTCTTTTTGTGAAAAAATTTTATAAATTATTTTTAGAATTTTAATAAATGTTATAATTTAATATTGATATAATATTTTAATTAACAATGTCAAAAATTATCGTATTTTTAATTAATGAAAATGTTATGAAGAGTTCAATTTTTCAATGAAGAGTGAAAATACCAATTTTCCTTAAAAATTAAATTTTATTTTCATGTATTTAGAAAATAAATTTTTATTTTTTTTTTCTGTAAGATTTAATCTATTAAATTAATTTAAAATATTCAGATTTTTGTTTATAAATTAATTTTACAATTAAAATTAAAATAACAAAAATACATTTAAAAAGATCCCCTTTTGAATAACTGTTTTAGGTCCCGTTGATCAATTTTAACATTAAACCAAATTATTTTACTTCTTCATTTCAAACATGAAAAACGGGCTCCAAAATTAGATTCATGGGATTTAAATTTTTTTAAATATGACCCTTTTATTTATAGTCATTATATATAGTAACCTTAATATATATTTGTTACCCCTGGATGGAAAAATCTATTAATTATGTGTTAAAACTAATAAGATAATGAGGATAAAATGACCATAATAATTGGCTAAATTTTGATTTATGAGCCTATTTCATCCATATTAATTAATTATTTGGTTATATAATCATTAATTTCTATTTGGATGTGATTACTTCAGATTTTTATTTTATGTAATAGAAAGTAAAAAAATATAAATCTTGTTTTTAGAAATCGTATTACTTTAAAAATAGGGACATCTAATGAATATGTTAGGTTATAAATAATCATTTCCAATATATATTATTTATCATTATCAATATAATTTATTTTTAATACTTATCAATGATATAATTACCATAAATTCTCATGTAACAATAATATTGTAATTGTATAATTTATGGAGAATTAATACTAATGATATTAAACATATTAATATATTGGAATTTTTTTCAATTAGTTTGATCAAAGAATATTTATATAAATAAAACATTTTATGGATATTTAGTTTTATTGTATTGAAATTTCATTTTTCTCTTATAGTTTTAAAATTCAAATTAGATAATAGATCCAAAATTTTAAAAAATGTTATTTTATAATAAAAAAACATTAAAATATTTAAAACTCCTAAAAACATATATTCATCCAATTTATTAGGATATTATTGATATTATTAATAATTTTATATTTATGGATCTTCTTTCCTTTTAATGATGATATATTAAATCTTTAATAGTTAAAACATCAAATTCATAGTAAATTTATAATGTTTTAGCGATGGGAAAAAAACAATATATAAGGGTAAAAACATAGTACAAAATAGTTCAAATTTTATTGTATGAGTGGTTTTATCTTAATCCTCTATTTTTATTTTTATTTTGAATTTCACAAAAATGGAGATCAAAATTTATTTTATAATAATTTCATAATTTAATAAATTCCAAATTTGCCATTCCCTCTTTTATATAGGGTCAACTTCAATCATCTTTAATTCACACAATAAAGAAACATTTGGTTTAAAAAAATCTAACCAAATGCCTTCAAAAACTACTTACTCACCACCTATATCATTTTAATTATCTAACCAAATACCTTTAGAAACTACTTACCCACCACCTATATCATTTTAAACCTTAACAGTTTGTCCAAATAAGTGGTCTTGTTCTTAACCGAGTGTTTTTTATTGGTTTCATTGTACATATAACTCATAAGATGATAACAATTATTTTATAAAATCAATATTATTTTTCATATACTATCATTTTATTATTTTGATTACTTAATCGTTATCTATCTACATCCTCCATCAAATGGGATATAAATTCACGATTCGCTTGTTTGGAAAACTACCGCCTTATATAAAAATGAACTTTTATTCCATCAACAACTATCATGGGTGGTTATAATGATTTATTTAATTTATATATATGATATTCCGGAATTATTTATATTTATTTAATCATAATAAATCATTTTATTTTATACTATTTGATTCACTTGAAAATGATAATATAGTTAATGTGAACATGTAGAATTCTACCTCCACGAAGTGATGTTATTAATTTTCATCACCAAATTACATGGATTATAAACATACATTACTTTCCCTAAAGTAACAATTAACACTTTTTACCTATATTTTGTTGATTTATTTTTTATCATTCTGCTAGATTTTGAATAATTTTTTACGGTTTTGGGATATACATTATTAGTACTTGGTTTGACCACCCCCTCCCTAGGTCAAACGATTCACCCCTGGACACTATGGAATGTATGTTAGGAACATGGTTCCAAAAATATAAATCCCTATTTAGGGTAAATAATGAGTTGAAAAATAGTAGGGTTGCATGGTTGTATCATGGGTTATTTAAACTGTTCACCCCCTTCAACGAACCATGTTCACAAGATGTTAAAGTTCAGAACAATATTTTAAAATTCTCAAACCCCCTAGTTTGAGTCCTTATTCACCCCATTTGGATCTAGTGTGATTTATCCTTACATGGAGTCTCCCTATAAAATATTTTGTCTCCTCAACATCCACCTTTGGTGAATCAATGTTTCGGGGTAAGATCTCTTCCCTATCTGGTAAGTTGATCACGTATTAGGTGTTCTATTACTATCACCTATCCTCACCTCTATATACATTATTATATCTCTATATTTTTTTATGAATCTAATCTTTATTTAGTTTGATCTAATCCATAAAAAGTTATATCGTTATTCTAGATCTTGTTCAGACATCGTCATCACCTTCTATCATCATTGGTTGTCTCATTCTGGGTGTTTATTGTTTATTTTCAGTGTAGATGGATAGTAGACCATTTTAGATTTCATGTGAAATGGAAACCTTTATTTTCTTGATTTTCTTAATATAGATTTCAATTTAATCAAAATAATATTATTTTTAGTTAATTTATTGTGAAATTTGAAAAGGGTTGAATATTTAGAAAACCCCCAATTTTAGTGGAATTTGAAATGTGTGATGAATTCTGAGAATGATGGAATTGATGAAATAATTTGATATATGTTTTAAGAAAATGGACTAAAATGAAATGATTATAAGCCATTATTCATTTTAGATTAAAAGGACATGAAACTATGAAATTCCTATGTTTAGTTTCATAAAGTTATTGGAATGGTGAATTTCCTAAATTAAATAATTAAATTGAAATTGATGATATATTTGAAATGAGATGATTTCCCCACTATTTATTGATCAATTGAGCACATACAATCATGGGGAGAGAGTAGGTTATTTGGGATAAGAACACAAGGATATTGGTCACCTATTAATGTATAGATTATGATAAATCTAACAAAAAAATAGTTCTACATGATTCTCCCTTAGGGGATGTTGATGAGTCATTTTTTTCATGAGTTTGAGGGACATGTTCCCACTTGTTCATTTGAAATAAATTATTTGAGAATTTTGGGGATCCTATAAATGTAAAATAATATACATTAGGTAAGATGATCATGTATCTTGTTATGTTTGTTTTCCTTTTATATTTTTTTCATTATAGATATATTTTTAATCATTCAAATTTATTAATATAAATTCATTAAAATATATTTTTTATTTAAGCTAAGGTAGAAATTTTTTCCATCTATTGAAAAGAAATAATTTATTTTTAATATTAAAATGAAATTTAATGAAATGACATATTTTATTTAAATTATAATAATGATTGGTTTATTTCTATAGAATCTATTATTGAACACTTGGTGTGACCCGATGAGGAATTAAATCACAATCTCGCATTATACATTGAGCCTTTGTATATTGTCTTCTTTCAAGTCCATGAAAATGAAAAGCGCTACTTTGGGGTGGTGTATCATATGGATCTATTAAAATTTGGATTGATTGTGGTTTTTGGTAGTTTATAGATCCACATGTTACCTTGTTTTGGATACTTTTATTGTTTTTATCATTTTGGGTTTATATTTCATTTATTTTTTTAGATATTAGGCATGGGTTTTTTTAGATGTTCACTTCCAATAATTTTTAAATTATGATTATTTATAAACTAACTTGTTTATGTTTATCGTTTACATTTTTGGGAAAAATTATTCCCTCATTCTTATTGTATGATTTTCGGTTTTCATTTCAATCACATGGGGATCTAGAATTCCTTCTTGGATATGTCAATACTGTATTAAGTATCATAGTACAAGAGTATCCATAATTGTATGTAATAAAGTGTTATTAAAGGTATAGGTTGAAAATCATTAGATTAATTAGTTATGTGGTTTGGGTTTCCTTACTATATTAGAAGTATTATTTATGGGATTTATGAAGTTGTTATTAGAGTTCTTATCTAGCTCCTATCATAACAATACATGACTGACCATGGGTGGTGGGGGAAAATTTAATTTTATTTTCATTTGGAACTATTTTTATAAATTTCTCTATTTGAATATATATTCCTAAAATATGCTAATTTTATTCTTTTTGATGTAATTTTTATTCCTACATTTATTATTTGAGTTTTTTATCTGTGTATTCATGGTTATCATAATTTCTTCTTGTCTTTTTATGATGTATAACATCAGGGCTCTGAGCATAATTTTGTACTATCATGAGGGGGTAGTTGTTGATGAACCATCATATGAAAAACCTAAACATGATTCGAATCTCATTTATATAATTGCGAGTCTTTTCAATTCTCTATGATAGGTAGCTACACCAATTTCCATTTAGGCTCTAGCCTTAGAAATCTGATGGATCGACTATAGAAATCATGGGAAGAGTTTCTTAACTAGAATAAATCATATTACATTATCTCTAATTGTCCTAAATAGTATAGGGATTGTTTTAAAGTATTGATCAGCCTTTTTCAGTACATTGAAACATTTGACTCAATTAAATTGTGCAGCATTCAAGATTGAAAGTCCATGAAACAATTTGTGGTATTTAACGGTGATGGGGAAGAATCAGAAATTTTTGGAGTGGTAATATATCAAGGTCCATTTTAATGATCAGTTTTATCCAGAGTCCGCTATTTTATAAATATCAATGATGTTTTGTATTATATAGAAAAAAAATACTATGACTTATTCTGAATGAACTTTTATGAACACATTTTTTGTGGTAATGATTATAAAAATTTGAATCTAAAGGCCGGAAAATTTTATATGTTACTTAGAGATGATATTTGATCCCAGTTTTTCAGGCTAAATTTGAATTTTTATAATGATTTGTTAGATAATGTGTTTATGGCTGAGCTGGACCTGGAAGGTTATTCTAGGTTGAGGGGAGTTATATTTTCTTCTGATGGAATTTCCATTATTTCCATAAAATTAAATTGAATGTTTTAAGAGGTCCTTGGTTTACCTTGTCAATATATTTCATCTACAACACTAAAATCTACGGTAGAGGCATTTAAACTTAATTCTTCTATGGAAGTTTTGGGTATTAGTTATGGGTTCACATTGATTCACCCAATATATGTAGCTCATGTGGACTCAAAGATCACTATTATAAAGTTTGTTATCAAAATTTTACCTTTCATAGTTATAAGGCTCATCAAAACCTAATGGTATTATGCTGCAATTAGATACTTCAAGAAAAATAAGATTTCATGTATTGACATCCATGAAAATTTCTTTTGAATCATTGGAAGAGAATATTCAGGAAGTTAATATGGTTCTACTGACAATTAAAGGTATCGTCATAGAAGCATAATCCTTCGTGAATAAATTATTTGATATGGGTGCATCAATCTCATTTATATAGATTAGTTTTTCTGATTTTGAAACCCTTTATATGGATCTTTTATAATATTTGATAGATATTATTAATCCATTTTAAATGTAGAGAGATCATGGGCTTCAATTTCCTTATTGTGTCTTCTCTATATAAAAAATTGTGAATATGTTGAATTTTATGCACTCGACATGAAATATCTAAACTTTATTCTAATGATGGATTGGATTGTCACTCATCATGCTTGTATTAAATTTTATCATGGCTCAATCTCCTTTACAAAGCATGATGGCATGATTCATTTATTTAATGGAGAATGGGACCCTAGATCGATTAGATTTGGGCCATATTTTCTAGATATTTTAAAGGAAATATTAGTGATTTATTTTGACATAGAGTGATAATCATTGATTGAAAATATTCATCATTTTGTTGTTCTGAATCCATATTTTTTTAAATGAATTTTCTATATTTCCACTTGTATGTGAGGTGTTTTTTCTTATAAATATATTACTTTGTACTCATGTAGTTGATATAACATATTATTTAATGGATCTAGTAGAGTTTAAGGAGGTGGAGACTATATTTGATTAATATCATGAGAAGGTTTTTATATGACTAAGTGAGTCACCTAGGGTGACACCTTTCTTATTTTCAAGTAAATATGATGGTGAAATTATCCTATGTTATTTTTACCAAAGGAGAATATGATCTATGATAATGATAATGAATACATTCCCTTAGTCATATGATCTATTTGATATGTTTAAGGGGTGATGTAGTTCTCATTTATTGATCCTTGGCCTAGCGACCACTATTTTTTAACTAAAGAATATGACAACTGAAAAATAATAACTATGAGTATGTATGGCTGCAATGAGTATCGTTACATGCCATTTGGTCTAATCAAATCACGTTAAGTCTTTAGGGATTTATTTACTATCAACATCCATGAGAATAATAATATGTTCATTATAGTATTTTTGGATGAAATCTAGAATTAATCTAAAACTAAGGAGGATCGTGTGCATCATTTGAGGATAGTGTTGTAAATTTTTAGAGACAATTGAATATTTATTAAAATCACAAAATGTTTTTTTATATTAGGTAATTTATTTTGATGGGACATGTTGTCTTTGAAAATTTAATTTATTTGATCCGTAGAAGTTAAAAGATGTTATGACATTGGAACAACCATGAATCGATTTTTATATGTTGTTATTCATGAGTCTAGTGGTGTATTACCACTGGTTTGTCATGGATTTCATTAATATGGATTCTATAATTACCTCAATCCCATGAAATTTAAGGGTGTTTTCTATGATAACTTTCATAGTTATTTTGGTGTGCTCAAACATAAACTGAATTCTATTCCAGTTTTCAGTCTTCTAGAGGCTAGATAGGGATTTGTGGTCTTTTGGGTTTCCTATGGATTTGTTTTGTGTCATGTTCTTATGTATGGTGGTTAAGATGTTGAATATAGATCTAGTATTATTATTCCTAAAGAGAATAATTATCTAACCCATCACCTTGACCTCATAGGATTGATAAATTCTCTTAATGGATGGGTGAATTTCCTTTTTAGAGAATGGTTTACCATTCGTTTGGATAATAAAATCATTAGTTTTATCTTCTATAAAAAATTAATCTTCATATTATAGGATGGGTGGAGTACAAAAATTCATTCAATTTATACATTTCATATAACCCCGAAATGGGGAATATATTCCACTTTTCATTGAGAAATAAAATTCCAACCTAGGTAATAAATGAATCATCATAAAATTAGAATTTGATATCTCTATTTTCTTAGTTTCACTTTGGAGTCTAGGAGAATGATACTGAGGCTATTTTTACTAGTTCTCATTTATCCTCCACTCTTCATGAGTCTATTATTCAAAATCATCATTTTGATGATGAATTATATGACATTTAAGACTCTCTTCTTGGTGTGGTGAACATCACTATCTTTTAATTCTCCGAAGAGGTCATTCTGTATTTTTAGAAGTGGCATGTTGTACGTCATTCCATGTGGAATACTATGATTGGATATATTATAATTTATCAGTTATAAATTCACATGAGTTCATGAAATATGTTATAAGATATGTGGTGATGCTTCTAGTGGCTATGTGTGATATGGTACATTTCATACTTTTTTAACATTATTGTACCTTCCAATATGTCATGTACAAGAACCAACAACCCTTGGGTTTTCTCTAGCCATATAATGTTTTGGAATTGATGTGAATGATAATTTTATGTACTTAATTGTATTATTTCCTCACACCCCTCATAAAAAGAACATGATATAGTTTGTGATTGTTCAAGTGAAAAATTCACCTCACTTTATACCATTCTTTTATTCAACCTAACATGAGGACATGGGAAGCATATATGTCATGTAGATTGTTAGGTTAAACTATATTTCATATGTGATGGTCTATGATAGGGTTCCAATGTTGACATCTCATTTATCGAGAGGCCTCCCCGAGGAAATGGGATATCGGGTGATCTTGAACATGAATTATCAACCGTATATAAATGGAAATAAAGAAGAAACTCTAAAAAAAATTGGACGAAACTATCTATGTGTGCATCCATGATTTTGGTTGAGCTTGGGATTTACAATAGTGAGTGTATGAGTATTCCTGTAATAATATTTACCATTCCACCATTCATATGGATCCCATTGTGGCATAATTTGGATACCCATGTAATTATATTTTGTGTTGGTCAATGACGGGTGTATATTCCTTGGTTGGAACTATTATGGCCAAGAGACGATGAACATGATTCTGTTATTTCATTGATGAATTTTTCTGGAATAAAAAGGATATAAATATTATGTTTATCATCCTCGATGACCATAATATATTTTAGTTGGTGAATGTGTGCTCTTGAGTTTTTCACCTTCGTTCAGTTACTAATTTCCTGTTAAATATGGAAATCAATCATCATGGTATTTCATAAATTATATGGTTTTTGACAATTTAAGGAAAGTGGATTACCTTATATAAATTAAACCATAGTTAACATCGATAAATATTGTGTTACATGTATCACTTCTTCAAAATAATCATTATGACCCTTCTCATGTCTTGAACTGGGAGGATCTTAATGTTTAGCATAATTCATTAATGACTGAAAATCCAATCTTGATTGTTGATTTTGTAATCATGGTGCTTCATGTGATTATTATACCATTGTTCATTGTTATATGGTATCAATCTTTTGATTCTAATGAGACATTGAATAAAGAGGCACATATGGGAGATAATTGGCCACATCTATTTGATTCCAATACTTTTTGACATGCTTTATAGGGACAAAATGTTTAAATGATGGAATGATCTTAACATTATAGCACTATTTCAGCTATACCTCAAGCATTTTTTTTGACCTCTAATATGTTGAGTCTTATTATATGGTGATTTCTAGATAAATTTAAAATTATTGGAATATTTATGGGAGGTTCATTGTTGGTGAATGGTTTGACCAATCAATACCCCCAATGTTAATTATATACACCCTGGAAATTGGGGAATCCAAGGTTTGTGGGTGGTTTACCAAACCATGTTCATGCTTTGGAGAAACTACACATCCCAAACAATAGGGGTACACGAGTGGAATATGGTTTCCCAAAACCAAGTGACCCCCAACTAACCCTACATGTGGGCTATTAATGTACAAATTTTTTTTTTAAAATGATTGAACCTCCCGGTTTATGTGCCCAATCCACCCATTCAGACTGAATACTATTTTCCATTCCAAGAGCCTCCCTTGAAATGATTTTGTATCCTCAAACCTCAACCTTTGTATAAAAAAGATCTTGTGGATGATGTGATCCCTCTATAGTTAGTGGATCTCATCTTGGGTGTTTTCTTACTATTTTCCTTTCTCTAATCCATATGAATTATTAGGTCATTAGATTTCTATTGATATAAAATCCATTGCTTGGGATATAAAAATTTTCATGTAATTTTTTTTTAGCTGCTTCTTAGATCATTATCATCGTCGGTCATTGTTGGCATTCCCATTGTGGGTGTTGATAATATTTTTCATTATTAAAGGATTTGTATTAATTTTGATATTTTCCATGTAATTTTAACCATTATTTTATTGACTTGTTTTAAATAACATTTAATCAATATAGAAAACCATGATTTGGAATAATTTGATTCTGAAATTTGAAATGAGATGGACTATGAAACAAAACCACAATTCCAATAGAATTGTAATTATGGGATGAATTTTTGAGAATGATGGAATGTTTGAAATAATGTTTAATTTTTTTTGAGAAAATTGACTAAATGGAAATGATGAAAACCAATTATTATTATGGATGTATAAGGCATGATATGGAAAAATCTATGTTTGTGTTTAGAAATTAAATTTAAATTTTGAAACAGATAATTAGAGAACTGAATTATAAATGGCGATTGATTTGAAATTATATGATTTCACCATTCTTTATTGATTGATTGACCACATATGAGCCTAGGAGTTGGTGTGTTATTTGGGACGATCACTCTAGGATATTCACCACCAAGAAATGGATTGATAATGAATAATCAAGTAATAAAAGTAACGACCCAAAATTTTATCAATGAAATTTAAATTCCTTTAGTAAATTTTATGTATAATTAAAAATAAATTCACTTAGATAATACAATTAAAAAAATTATAAGTAATGAATTAATTAATTAGGAGTTATTTCTAGAAGTTAAGGATCCTATAAAAATATATTGGTAACATGGCCTTCAGAATAGTAATGTGACAATTAAAAATAGTAATATTTCTAATATAATAGTATGTTCTCTTATGAAATAATAAATAAAATCTGGGTGTCTTATAAATTAAAAATTGATATATTTTTATCTTGATATACGTGACTAAATGTTTTAAAGTAATATATTATTTGTTTTTATTTTTGTTTTGGATAAATATTTAATTACAATATTATAATTAATGTAATTATTTAAAATATTTTTTTTCATAAAATATATTCATAAAATAATAATTCATTTCCCTATGTTTATAATATTGTTTTATTCCACGATAAGTAATTTTTCATAGTGTTGTAAAATCATTTATAATTTTAAAATTGGTAATTTTTAAATATATTATATATTTAAAAAATATATATCTTTTATAAATAAAATTTATCTCATGAAATAGTCGCAATTTTTTATTATATATGCCAAAAAAATTGTTACAGATACTTTTTGATATTTTTGTAAAAAAGTTGAATATTTTTGAATTGTGAAAAATGATAATTTAATGTATTTAATAAAAATATGCTTTATCGATTAATAGATGATGTATGGATGATTTCTGCGCATTATTTTTAACTATAATTTATTATTTTTTATTATTTTTTTTTTTAATTCACAACAAATTAATAGTCATTATACAGTATAATAAAAAATTATTAAATTATTCAAGAAACAACCCTCTCCTCCACTATAAATACCACCCATCACACCTCCTCTCATCACACCTTTGATGCTTTATGACATTTCCAATTTCTTTACAATAATATTTCTAAGTCCCTCCCAAACTTCATAGAGACATTATTGTCACAAGAAGACAAAATACATTCTCTTTTAGAAGGGTCTCAAGGAGTATAATTTAAGAGGTAAAAATACTCTTTTCTTTATTTTATTTTCTTTTCAATTTATATTCTATTAAAGATAATTGTGAATAAAAATGTCTAGGTTTAATTAATGAAAAATGAATGTAATAGGAGTTATAATGAAGAGTATTATGGTAATTCATAACCATATATCACATGTTATGATTATCAACATGAACATATGTGAGTATCATAATTCATAAACTAAGGGAGAAATAAAGATCTGTATAAGTTCAAGCGGAATGAATTATAATGGATAGAATATTCAATTATGTTTTTTTCAATAATGTGGAATGATTTTCCCAAATAATGTATTAAAATTACAAGTAGGTGTTTTTAATGTTATTAAGGAGGGAATAAATAAATAATAAATAATGCAAAGGGGAAGTATTCCGTTGATTCATGGTATAAATTGGATATAAATCAGATGTTGATCATGGTCAATGATCGTTGGAGTTTTCAGTTGGTGAATGGGTGTTCTTCAGAGTTTCACCTTGGTTCAGTCAATTATGTCATGTGTAATAAGGAAACCATACACCATGTTTTTTAATAAATTTTCTTTTTTTAAAATGTGGTGAAATATGATTACTATTTATCACTTACACCGTAGTCAACATTGATACATAATGTGTTCCATGTATCGCAGCTCCAACATTACCAATATGACCCATCTCATGTCTTGAACTGGGAGGATCTTAATGTTTTTTATAATTCATTGATGGATTAGCATCAAATCATGATTGTTGATTATGAGATAATGGTGCTTCATTGGATTATTATTCTTTTGATCATTGTTCTATGGTATCATGTATTTTATTCTAACGAGACATTGAAATATTAGGCACTTATGAATGAGCAGTTGCCTCATTTATTTGATACAAAGACTTTTTGAAATGCATTATTGGGGAAAAATGTTTTTATGAGGAAAATGTATTAAAATTATAGTACTATTTCAACTATACCTCAACCATTTTTTTGACCTCTTATATTTTGAATCTTGTTACATAGTAATTTATATAGAATTTGTATGTTTTTGGAAGATTTTTGGGATCTTCCACTACAAGAAATCTGGGCACTTGAGTCTGGTGGAATGGATGACCACCATTGGCGGTCGCTAATGTTGGGCATGAGCGACCGCCATAGGCAATCGCTAAGAACAATTAACAAAATTTTCAGAAAAAACACACCCAAACCCTAACACACCCCGACCCCCGGCCCCATCCCTTCGCGGTGAGACCCGCGACTGCCGCCCACCCCAATCACCATGCCGGACGATGTCGCCGCCCACCCCAATCACCATGCCGGACGATGCCGCTGCCCCTTTCTCTCCCTCTGCTTCAACACCCAATCCCCTATACGGTCTCTGCATCTCCCTATCACCTTTTGAAACGCAGCGGTGACTCCTCCGCTGCTGCCACATCCCCCCCTGCCATCTCCCTCGCCCAACATCACCTTATTTGTTGGCCTTCATCGCTGCCCTCTCTGTCACGGTGTCTCACCTCACCCGTCATCGCTGCTCTCTCCTTCACGATGCCTCACATTACCCGATCGATGCACCCTCTGCCGGAGGCATCACTGCTCCTCTCTACCGCTGCCTCCAAGCCAGCCGCTGCCTACAATCGTCATCATAACCTCATGTAATCCCTACTTTTAGATTTATCTCCCTATTATGTAAACCATAATTTCGGTTTTAGGGTTTTGATTTTGCGTACCATCCTCTGTTTATCTGTTATTATTCTTCTTCCCTTCCGAAGAAGCTCAACTCATACTCTACTATACATGATTTTTGCATCCCCTTAAATTCATAAAACATTGATTATGGCTAGGTAAATCCCAAATTCTACTTTCTGAAACATATATATATGCTCTGTATATATTTGTTCAGTATATATGATTTTCATACACAATATATATATATGTTTTGTATTCCAATTTATCCCCTTTTTCCAACTTTTATGTTCTATATATATAGATCATATATATTCCAATGTCCTGAAACATGGGACTAAAAATAAATGTATTCTGCATATATGTATGTGCTTGGATTTTTTATATACATCCATTTATTGTGGGGTTATATAATTATGGTCCCAATTTTGGTGTTCAGTTTTATGCAAGATATAATTCTAGAAATAATATTCTCGCAATTTGGTAGGGATTCACTGATTTTTGTCTCCAATTTCATCGCACTTCCTCCATCAATTCCCCCCACTAATTATGCCAATTAATGATCTAGATAATTAAGTATGACCCTTCTCTCACTTGTAGATGCCATCAAATCTGGTCAATCCGTCCGCTGTGACCGCGCCCAATTTCTCTAGTATCTGCCGCCATCATTTTTTTCAAAGTCCAAAACAAGTAACCCTATTTCTAGAGCATTATAGTGGTTTTTAATTTTAAATATCATTCATTTTATTCTGCTAATTTAACTCACTGCAATCATTTTGTGATTATTTTAATGAATCTAATTTTACTCACTACAATCATTTAGATGATTCCATTTGATCAAATATCTCTTAATCTCTTGAACATTATACTTTCTCTATGATGACATTTATAATTTGTTCCAGATCCTCTGTATTTAAATAAATCATGATGAAATAATTATATTTTGTTTAATCTATTAATCCAAGAAGGATGCCTTACTAGATTTCCACAAATATGGGTATAAAATAGTTAAGTATCGAGTCTTACTAACTGGGATGGCATCTAAAAGTAGTGTGTATTGTCATTAAATAAAAAACTTTAGATCATCCTAGAATAATCTTTGGGGATAATATCATTAATCTGATCAAGATGATCAACTACATCCGCAATAGACATATTTTCAAACTCCGGTGGAACTATCAATGTCCAGGTAATGTCCATGTGGAGGTAATGGGTTTCTACATCCAATTTGTGGTCTAAAAATTCAGATTAGAAAAACTAGATATAGACCATTAATCCTGTGGAATAATGGATATCTAATAGCCACTAATAGTATGCCAAATAGAAGATCCCATGTAGAAAAACATTATTCTTATAATCCTCCCAATATAACATTCATTCATAATGGTAAATGAATCATTTGGTAACTATAGAAGAATCCACATGTAGCTGGAAATGAGAGACCCATGAAGAAGCTTAATTTTTTAATGCTATGTCCACTAAAATATGTGGGTATGGAACATCTTTTCTATGACTTTTTGGAACATTTCTTTTTATAGATAGAACCATTCCAAATGAAGTTTTAGCAATCCAAATTAATCCATGACTCGACGTTGAATCCCAAAAACAAGGATAACCCACATCCAAGGATAACTATAGGAAGCCCAACTCAAGGTGAATGGTAGGACACCTTGAATTTCTTAATGAAAATAGCATTAGTGAAAAAAAAAATTAAATATCCTTTCCTATAGAAAGAATATCCTCACGAGGTTGATATGTTCATTGGCTAGTAACCAATATTTCTATCTCTATTCTTTATATGATGCATAAATCCCTTTTTTGAGCATTTCCCTCAAAGGTGGACTATTATTATTGCTATTTCACTCGATTCTGTAAATAAAACTCCACTTTGTAGATTGTTTCTTCACTGATTTTTATCTTTTTTTCCATGTTTAACACTATCTAATTTATATTAATAAGTGTTAATCTATTATGTGTTAATATGAAATTGTATTTTTTTATCCTTTCTATCTTCTTACTCTATTAGTGTTTATGTGACTATTTATTCTCTTTTTTCATTCTTCCATTTTCTAATCTTATTAAATATTTACATGTGATAGGTATTAGTACCCCTCATTGTGGAAGTTTGCTTCTCCTTCTGGTAGATAGACTTTTCATGTTTTTGGATTCATCAAGATTCATTGTTCAAGGCTATTCTACATATATTTGAACAAATTTAATGTAATCACATTGATATATGCATGATCTATTTCTCATGATTTTTCCTGATATATGTACCTTCACACCCCATTGTTCTTTAGATACTTTGTGTAAGATCACAAATCCCACCCTTATCTTCTTCCAATACAGCATTTTCATATATTTTGATACTCTGTTCAACATGAAACATTAAAAAAATATATAGCTTCCTTTTAATAGTTGATCTTATGAATATTCATGCAAACATACAACATTGCATCCTCAATTTGAAATGTTCACACATCTAGCTCCATTATTTTATTCTGGTTTATAATACTACATTCCGGTTGGTTTTTTTGTTCTAGTTATTCAAAATGTTGGAATTCAGGTTTTTTTGTAGGCTATTTTATATGTTTTTTTCTGGGTACTGCATTCCAGTTGCTGGAATGAAGGTTTTTTTTAAAAAAAACTCCTGTCTAGCGACTGCCATAGGCAGACGCTATAGGTTTTTTTTTTTGCACAACCATTACCGATCTCCAATGGCAGTCGCTAATGGTATGTTTTTCCATAATCATCAGTGACAGCCAAGAAGACACTATTGATACTCTAGATGGGGCCTATAGCGACCGCTTATGGCGGTCGCTAATGGCCTTTAGCGTTAGGAAAACTGCGACCGCCATAGGCGGTCAGAAAGTGGTCACTAATGACCATTGGAGACCTCTTTTGGCGGTCTCTAATGCCAGTTTTTGTAGTAGTGTTCACTGTTGGTACATGGTTTGACCAAACCAAACCCCCAATGTAAATTATATATCCCCTAGAAATTGGGGAATTCAAGGTTATTGAATGGTTTACCAAACATTGTTCTAGCTTTGGTGAAACTACACATCCCAAACAATAGGGTTTCACGAGTGGCGTATAGTTTCCGATTACCATGTGACCCTCCAACTAACCATGAATGTGTGATTTTAATGTACAAAAAATTATTTTAGAATTCTTATCCTCCCAGATTAAGTTCCAATCCACCCATTCATCCCGAATATAATTTACCTTTCTAAGAGGATCCATTGATGTGATCTTGGATACTCAAACCTCCTCTTTTTTATTAAAATTTTCATTGGAAGATGTGAACCCTCTACAATGATTGGATCACCTATTGGGTGATTTATTCCTATTTTCCATCATATCATCCATATAAATTACTATATCGTCATATTTTTTTGATATAAAATTCATTGTGTTGGATATAGTCATTATCATACAATATATTTATTATTGGTATGATTCTTAGATATTCATCACCTTCGATCATTGTTGGAATTCCCATTATGGGCGTTGATTATCATTTTAATGATTCAAGGTATGTTATTCTTTTTGATTTTTTACATGTAATTGAAACCACCATTTTTTCACTTCTTTTAAAAACATTTATTTGATTTAGAAAACTATGATTTGGTATGATTTGATAATGAAATTTGAAATGAGATGGATAAGAGAAAAAACCCCAATTCCAATGGAATTGGAATTATGGGATAAATTTTGAGAATGATGGAATGTATGAAATAATTTTTTATTTTTTCAGAAAATTGGTTAAATTGAAATGAGGAAAACCAATTATTATTCTGCATATAAAATTCATGAAATGGTAAAAACCTATGTTTGGGTTCAGAAATTGAATTTACATTTTGAAACTGATAATGGGAAAACTAAATTATATATGATGATTGATTTGAAATGGGATAAGTTCCCCATTATGTATTGATTAATTGAAAACATGTGAGCCAAGGGAGTTAGTGTGTTATTTGGGACAACAACTCTAGTATATTCTTCTCCTAGAAATTGATTAATAATGAATACTCAAACAAAAAAATCAACAACCATATTTATATCAATGAAATTTTCATTCCTAGAGTAACTTTTATATATAATAAAAAACACAATTACTTTTAAACAATACAATAAAAACTTTATAAACAATGAATGAATTAAATAAGAATCATTTCAAGAAGTTAAAGATCCGATAAAAATGTAGTTTTAACATGGCATTCGTAATAGTAATGTGGCCATTAAGAATAGTTATATGGCCCGTATAATAGTATGTTCATCAATGAAAGGATAAATAAAATTTTGGTGTCATATAAATAAAAAAATGAAATATTTTTATCATTATATACATTACTAAATGTTTTGAAAATAATATATTATTTGTTTGTATTTTTGAATTTGATAAATATTTAATTATAATTTTATAATTAATTTAATCAAATAAAAGAATTTTTTTAATGTAATATATTCATAAAATAATAATTTATTTCCCTATGATTATAATATTCATTTATGAAACCTTATTTAATTGTCCAAAGTGTTATAAAATTTATTATAATTTAAAATATGGAATTTTTTAAATAAATAACGAATTTATATAAAAAATAAATTTCTCATATATATAAAATTATTCACATGAAATGGAGACCATTTTTCAATTATATAAGTCAAATAATGGTTAAGGAATGTTGTTGAGATTTTTGTAAAATAGTTTAATATTTTTGAATAGTGAAATACGATAATTTAAGGTATTTACCACAAATATGTTTTATTGATTTATAGACAATATATGGATGATGTAACTCCATAATATTAAACTGTAATTGATTTTTTTGATATATTGTTTGATAATTGTCAATCTATTTATAGTCTTGAGCCAATTTAATAATGAAATGAATAAAATATTCAGGAAAAACCCATTCCCTCCACTATAAATACCACCCTTCACCACCTCCTTTCCTCACAACATCCCAGCATTATAACTTTTCCAATTTATTCACAATGATATTTATAAGGCCTAACCATTATTCCTGGGGCCTTTATTCTCACCATAAGACAAAATAAATTCCCCTTAATAAGGGTTTCACGGAGGATAATTTAATAGTTAAAAATACTGTTTATTTTCTTTTCAATTTATTTTCCATTCATATCCTTCCTTTAACAACTGTATGTTATCTATCATGATAAATTAATTATAACTTATATTGTATAATTTTATTATTTTAACGAGAATTCCACCATCAATTACCTACTCCATATACATTTTTAAGGCGAAAACATCATCTCCGAGGGGTCGATTTGCTGCATTTGTGGACAACACATTTTTTTTTCAATTCCTCCTACAAGGATGGTCATAAAACCATTCATATTGTTAATAAATATTTTAATATATGTATTTCACCTTATTATATTTTATATAACAAATATATAAAAAAATATTAATAATGAACAAAATTAGTTTCTGGAAATTAAATACAATCAAAATGATCTAAACGAATATCATTAATCTTTATCTAATGAATCGTACTCATATCTTAAAAAATAAAAATATACAAGATAATTAAATATTTTGTATGCTCATTAATAACATAATATTTTAATTATTCAGAATTATATCCATTTTACATGATCTTCTATATACGTGTAAATGTAAATTGTTCATGAATATAGTAACCCCATCCTTTTACACATAACATTACATAATTTTAAGAATAATTTTACATAAGAGTACCACTGAAGGATCATGAATTCTAGTGTCTTTAAGACAGGGTTCATAAAACATAAAACATGTGACTAAATAACACTTATTTATTTAATCTTCAAAAAGATCCCCTACCATCCATTGTTCTCAATAATCTTTATAGGGTATCCTTGGGAATGCATTAACAAAGGCATGAGCATAATAACACGTTAAATGAGTATACATAAGAATAAGGGTTCAAATCAGGGGTTAGAAGGCATGAAATAATGATAAGAATATCATAGAACATATGGAATCATAACATATAGACCATTTATAATATAAACATGTAGTCATAGAAATGTGGCAGCAACATAAAACAAGACTTTAATACGATTCATGGATAACAGGCATGATCATTTCACATAGTACCACAATCCGGGGCTAACCACCAAGACTATGACACAAAACATCTCATGAGACATAAATTTAACCAATGCATTGGAGTCCTATCCGATCAAAATAATCTTAACATTCCATGACTATGTTTTCCTCATAATGAATCATGCATAATCAAATATATATAAACATAAGGTTTACCCATGGAAAGGATTGGGTACCATAATCTGGACACAAAAAATGGGTGTATCATAAAATTGTCCATGAAATAAAATAATTAGAAAATTAATGGACGTTCATAAAGAAAAATTTAAATATATCTTGGTAATCTATGTCAAATAGAAGTTACAACATGTATGATATATATTAGATAAAATTTAGAATTAAATCATTTTTGTGCAGTTTTAAGGAAATAAAAATAGAGATTTTGAAATAAAAATGGGAAAAATATTTTCTATAAATATATAAGTTAACAAATAATGTTTTCATAATAAAAATAATGATTTTATAAAGACAATGGTGGTTTAAAACAAAGGATATAGTGTACTTGATTTCGAGTGAGAATTTAAGAAGTTTCTTTAAAACAGGTTTGGTTATCATGTAGTATTTAGGAGGGAATCACTTAAAAAAGTATATTGAAAATTATTATGATAGATGGACCATAAAACATGATTTTTAAGAATATACGCACTATTTATAATATGTTCATAAAAATAAAGGACAAATTCATTTGGGTAAAAAGAAATATAGAGAAACTCTAAGGAATAAAGGTGGTTCAGCTGTAATGGTATCAGGGGTAATTAAGAGCAATTAATGAGAGAGAAATACATTTTCCATCTTTTATACAACATAGGGATAGTATAGAATAGGTTCTTTTTCATACCCTATCACTATTAATTAGACATAAAGGGTATAACGTAGAGTACAATCTTGAATAAAAGTGAAATAAAGAGGATCCCTTACCTTAATTTCTTCTTAATTTTATCTCTTTTGTGTCTTTTGAAAAATAATATTTTGTTTATTAAAATAATGATATAAAATATAATTATAGTAATTTTATAAATATATTTTTCAAATATTTTATTTTTATTTAATTTCATAACGTTTTTTGATAAAATGGTCTAGCGACGATATTACTTTTTATTAAATGTAAATTATAAATTAGTTTAATTTGATAGAAAAGCATAGAATCCTTGTAATTTGATATTATTATATTATATAGAATTTATATTTTTCATACAAGAAGGTTTTAAAAAAATTATCTTGGAAAAGTCTTTGTAGATTAGTAACCGACCTTTAACAGGACATCGTCGATAGTGCATGAATGGGATGTATGAAATTTATATTTTTCATTAATATAATTATTATAGTAGTTTAAAATAATTAATATAATTTTAAATTACCATATAATCACTTTGGCATCATATATTTTTGAAAGGTATAGGGTAATGGAAAAAAAGATGAAGAAAAGAGAAATAATTTTATACAGTATTACTCTCTCTTTACTGTAGCTTCTCTTGCACAGAACTATAAATACTGTTGTGATTGGAGCTTTAGGGATCTAAAATGTTCCTATAAATTATAAGAGGCTTGAGTGGGAGAACTTGGTCATGTATTAGGATTAGTAATGGATTACATGAATGGTCTTCCATGGAGAGGGAGAGGGGGTGTTTTAAGAATAAAAAATTAAATAATATAATATATCAAATGTTAGACTTGAAATACTAGTATTTTGAAATCATTAATAATATATAAATATAATATACATATTTTTATACATTTAATCATCCTTATAATTAAAATTAAAAAATTTATTAAAACGATAGTGAAAATAAAGATAAAATTATATTTTAATAAATCATCTTTTGACATTAGGTTTTGGAAAGTTATTTTTATGTTTGGAAATTGAGTTTATTGAATTTTAAGAAAACATTTATGAAATTAAATATTGAATTTTTGAATTTAATGTTGTATAATGTTTTTGTCATCATTAAATCATGAATTATTAAATTTAAGATATACTTGTTATGTGAAAAAACTGTTTTTTTAATATTAACTCGGAAATTGAAGTTTTTCATTAAATTACCAAAACATCGCCCTAACTATTTTTTATGTGTAGAATCAAAAAATGGACACTATTTTTGAAACATAATTTTCTAAATATGATTAGTTTAATATTTAAATAAAATAACAATTTAATTGAAAAATACATATTTAAAATTTAGAATTGCTTTTCAAACACCTTGAAAATTACATAAGGTGATATAAAATCATCTAATAATAAAAACATTAATTTATGAATACATTTCATAAAAATAAATTTTCAATTAGTTTATTAAATTAATCATAAAATTTTAATCACTTATTCTTATTTTATAGAAATACCAACACCTTATTAATAATTTCTAAAATAATTAATTATTTATAATATGATATAATTATACCATGTTGTCACTTATAAAATGATAAATTTTATTTATACATTCATTGGAGATGTTACTATTACATTGGTCAGTTTATTATTCGTAAGGGTCACATTTCTATTCAAAATGTCATGTTACTACTGTTATATGCTCCATAGCAACTAATGATACCTTTTACTTCACTTATTTTTCACTTATAAAGATTGTAATTTGTTCTAAAAGATATCATATGTGATTATACTATAAGAAATAATTGTTATAAGGGCATTACCATTGATAAAACATTGGGTTGTTACATGATTCTTCCCTTAAGAAATTTCACCCTCAAAATTTTTTTATACACTCAATTCCATAAAAAGGTGTGGGTACTTTTCCTTCATTGCCTCCTCCAGTTCCCATATTGCCTCTTCGTACTAGTAATTCCATCATAGTACCTTGACCAGGTGAGTAGTCTTGTTACGTAGAACATTATCTCTATGATCCAATATCTTCAATGGATACTCATCATAAGAAATATCATCCTTAAATTGACCACCTGTTAAGAGAGTTCATGTGAAGGTTTTGTTATGTACTTCTTTAGGAGGCATACATGAAAGACATCGTGTAGTTTGAACATGGTAGGTGGATGTGCAAGTCGATATAAAATGGCTCAGACACGATCACTTATCTAGAACAGGATGATATATCTAGGACATATCTTCCCTTTCTTCCAAAATCTCATGACCGTATTCCATAGATATACATGGAGAAACACCATGTCTACATCATTGAACACAAGGTTTCATCGACGGTTTTCTGCATAACTCTTTTGTTGACATTGTGCTTACATGATGTCATACGGAATGTTTTTCACCTTCTACACCATTTCATTGTCCATTTCAGGTCCTAGAAGCTTACCCTCACTGACTTCATCCCCAAACGTCTGTTTTTTCACATTTTCTTATAAAGGGCTTCTTATGGACCCATTTGGATGTTTGAGTGGAAACTATTATTATATGAGAATTCAACATGTGGAAGATGTTGGTCCCATAATCCATTGAATTACATTGAATATTCTTTCAATATTTCATCCAGTGTCTGAACACTTCGCTCATATTGGCACCCATTTGGAGGATGGTAGGTCGTACTAAAGATCAGTTCAGTGCTTAGAGCATGTTGGATACATTTTCAGAACATCAAGGGTTATTTAGGATCACGATTAGATAAAATATATAGTGGTACTACATGCATCATTACCAATTATTTGATGTAAATCACTTAATATTCATCCAATGAGAAGTCTCCTCAAATAATTATTAAGTGAGCTATCTTCATAAGATGACCCATAATGACCCATTTAACATTGTTTCTTCCATATGTACATGGAATTCCAGTGATAAATTCTGTGGTGATGTACTCCCACTTCTATGTTTTTATGGGATGTGTTTGAATCATCTCTATGGAATTTTTCCTCTCAACTGTCACTTTTTGACATACCAGTCCCATTGATGTATATTCAGCAATCTCCCTTTTCATATTGTCTCCCAAATGTTTTGTCAGAGATCTCGAAACATATCTGTTCTCCCAAGGTGGGTAGAGAAGGTTGAGATATGTGCATCATTTAGATGCTCCTTTATTATCTCTACATCAGATATCACACATAATTATGGCCCATATCATACTATTTCCTCATAATTCTGGAGAACTGAGGATTTCCCATTTCTGATAGCTTCCACCCTTTTCAGAATTTCTACCTCTTTTCCTTGAAAATTGTTTATTTTCTCTATGAGGGATGGTTGAGAAATCATTTGAGAAAGGATTGATGATGTTCCACCATTAATGATTCCCATTTCCATACTCTAAAAATAATTGAATATCTGATCCTTTTCAATTATCATCATTGATAACGATGTATGATCCTTTTTTACAAAGATCACCTACCACCATATTTTCCTTACAAGGATGTTAGTGGATTGAGCAGTCATAATCCTTGATTATATCTATCCATCTTCACTGTCACATATTATGATCTTTTTGTGTGAATATATATTTGAGTCTGTTGTGATCATTATATATCTCACATTTCCCCCCATAGAGATAATGCCTCCAGATTCTTAACGCAAAGATCACTATTGCCAACTCCAGATCATGCGTTGAATTGTTTTAGTCATGGATTTTAAACTGCATTAAGGTCTAGGCTATCACTTTATCATTTTTCATTATCACACATCCTAAATAATACTATTAAGAATCATTTTACCCCACAAAGTGTACTCCACTTATTTGGAGTTTGAGTACTGGTACAGCGATAAGACTCTTTTTAAACTCTTTGAAACAGTCTACACATTCATGAGCCGAGAAAAACATTACTCCATTTTGTTTCATCTTGGAAAATGGGTTTGATAATAATTAAATGTTCTTCAAAAATATTTTATAATACTTAGATTGACCCAAAATGATATGGATCTCTGTTACAGATGTTGGTCTGTGCCACTCTTCAATCTCCTCTATCTGGGAATGGTCCACATATATCACTGTGTTAGTGATAACATGCCCTAGGAATGATACATATATCATCCAGAACTCACATTTACTATACTGTGCATACAACTTCTCACTTCGCAATGTCATTAACATGGTATTCAAATACTCCTCATGTTCCACCTTTCTCATGGAATACATCATGATATCATCTACAAAGACACCCACTAATTTGTCAAGGTAATCTCTCTAGACTCTATTAATTGAATCCATGATAATTTATGGACTATTAGTGAGTATAAAGGGCATCACTATGAAATCATAGTTTCCATACATCGTTCTAAATGTAGTCTTGGTATTATCTTCCTTAATCATCATTAATTGGTGATAACCTGACCAAAGGTCATACTTAGAGAAATAAATGTCCCAATGAAGCTGAGGGAACAAGTCATCTATCTTTGGCTGGGGATACATGTTCTATATCATGATTTTATTGAACTCGTGATAATAAATGAAGATGTGCCTTGAATGACCCCTCTTCTTGACAAAGAGGATTGGCACAACCCAATGTGAAGCACATGGGCCTATAATACCCTTATCCCGATTCTCCTGTAACTACTTTTCAACACTTCCAACTCAATGGTGTGTATTCAATAAGGTTTCGTCGATATATGTAAAGATATATGGATATGTTCAATTGTTAACTCAACCTCTTGATCAAGAGGAAGACTATACAACTCTTTTGGGAATTCAATGGTGTAATCCCTCAATATTAGCATGTTTTCATGCATGATTCTCTCCATTGTATCAATCATTTAAGGTAAAAATGATTTCTCATAAGAAATTAATATACACTATTGAGACAATAATTCTAATGGACATTCATATTCCCCCTTACACTTGTAATGAAATTGAGGATACTTTAATATATGAAGAGTGATCTCCCATTCCCAGTAGTTGATGTTGGATTTTTATAAAGATAACTAATCCATGGTCAAGATAACATTGAAATTCAATAAAGGAATTATGGAAAAATATACTTGGCTCTTTAGTCCAAAAATGTTTACTAGGGATGAGTTATAAACCATATATGAAATATTTTCCCCATTTGTTGTTCTCATTGATAAATTATCCTTCTAAATTTTTAGGTGGTGTTTGAATAGTTATATAAAAAAATAAAGATATGGTAGAATGTGTAGTACCAGAATCAAATATTATGTTATCTATTATTGAATAAATAACTAGCATACCTATCACCACATCATTGTCTGACTCCACCTCAGTAGTAGTGATATCATAATTTTTCCTTGTTTTCATGGAAGTTGTTGTTTACTGCTTCTGAAAACCCTTATCTTAGAGAAATTGTTTGCATCGTGTCCATGCTCCTTGTAGTTTTAAAACTTCACAATAAACTGATTATTGATCTAAGCCTTCATTTATTCTTACACATTAATAGGATTATTTATGTTCCATCAACAGTTCTTTTCCAGATGTCCAAACATCTCACATTGAAACAATTCATTGTTCTCTTTAGACAGCTCCCCGGGTTCTTCTTCTAACAAATTTAACAAGTGGGGTAGTCATGATTCATTCTATTGTGGTTTTTATTGGTTGAAACACACATGTAGTTCCCCATTTTTATCCTCATGTCATTAGGCCTAAGATACCACTGAGAGTCTCCATTCTCCTTTTCATCCTTTAAGGAACAACAGACTATCTCATCATAACTTTTGAAGTCTCAGATCACCAAAACATTCTGTAGACTTGACTTTGGCCTGAAAAAGAAGATATCAGACTTACATTCAGTGTTCTTGAAAATGTTAAACGCATTCCATTAATGCCTTGTAATTTTTTCTTTATATTCCCTGATTGACTCATCTTCATTCTACTTGAGACTGATGAACTCTTTTTCAATGATGAGATGGAGGGTTCAAGGAAAGTATTAAGTGAAAAACATCCTCTTGAATTCTAACCAATCAATGGAATTTATTTCCTCCTATGGTGTCATATTAATAATCAGTGTCCACAAATTATCATCTTCCTCATCATAATGATAGAATGCCAGTACAAATTTACCTTCTTCTGAGCACTGGAGGATGGAGAATACCTTTTCAATGTAGATAATCCACTCTTCCGCGGGGAAGGGAACATAAGATCTACTAAGAATGGGAAGCCTTTTCTGCATGAAAGATTCTACTGAAACTTGCTCTTTCCCTATAGGAGGAGGGATTTAGACATGATTCACATTATTATTAATAACATGATCTAGCTAAGAAGGTACTGTCATGACGTTTTGGATACATGTTCCCATCATATCATGCTTATCATTTTATAAATCATCACATTCCATGTCAAACTGATTGTTGGAACGATTTTTTCTATTCCTTTCATTTAACATAGATAAAGGTTATACAATTTGAGGGCATGAATACATAGCTATTTAGAATAATAAGGAAACATTTATCATAAAATGATAAAATTGTAATGGGGAAGTATATCCAAACTTGTGATTACTTAGGGTCCATTCTAGATTATCCATGATCTATTTCGTAACTTATATTCTTATGGGATTTTTTATTCCATTATAATGGTTTTTATTATGCTCATGATATTAAAAAAAGTTTATCCCTCATGAGTGTCAAAACAAGAGTGTAGAGACTCTCGTTGTTCTGTAACAGGATACCACGAGATAGGCTCGAAACTCCTTGTCAGAATTTTCACTCCAAGGTACATCTATACTAGAGCTGACTCTATCTATTATTATCCCGACATGGATATATTTTATTTAAAAACCACTTAATCTATAACATCCAAAATTAATTTTTGTTTTCTTATACTTCATTTCATCTTTAAGGTTATCACAATGGTTCTATATTACTAATCCCCAATAATAACTAGACCATCATCTTATACCAACTATAGAGACCATATCCTTTTATATATAACATAAATGATTTTATGAATAATAGTTCTTTAGAGTACAAGCCAAGGATCATTAATTCTAGTTTCTTTGAAGACAAGTTATATAAAACATAAAACATAAAACATAAAAAATAGGATTAAAAAACACTTTATTATTTAATCATTAAAAATGTCCCCTAACATCCATTGTGCTCATACATATTCCTAATATAGCTTGTGAAACAAATGAACAAAGGTATTAGCTTAATAACCTAGTAAGGGTGTATACATAAGAATAAGGCTTTAAATAATTGGTTAGAAGTCATTACATAATGATAAAAAACTCATGGAACATATGAAAAAATAACATATAATCATGGGATTATATAATCATGGGTCAGATAATTTTGGAAGAAAAATAAAACATGACATTAGTACGAATCAAGGCTAACCGCCCTGATCATTTCACATAGTAGAACATGCCAAGGCTGACTGCCATGACTACCACACATAACATCTCATGAGACATAATATTACTCAATGAATTGGAACACTATCCGGGTGAAACCATCGTAACATTACATGGATATTTTTTCCACATAATGAATCATATATAATCAATCATATATAAACCAAACGGTTTCCCATTGAAAGGATTGTGAACCATAATCATGACATAAAAATATGATGTATCATAAAAGTGTCCAATAAATAAATGAATTACAACATACATGGGAATTTATAAGTTATAATAGGCATATATCATTTTAATTGATGTCAAACATAAGTGACATCATGTAAGAAATGTATTTGAGAAATTTTAGTGTTAAAAATTTTTTGTGTGATTTTATGGAAGACACTATAGAGATTTTAAAATAGAAAAGGGAATAATCTCTTATATAAACCGATAAATAATCCAAGAAGGTTTTAATAATAATAATACTGATTTTATAAAGATACTTGTGGCTTAAAATATAGGACATAGTGCACTTGAGATAGGGTAAGAACTCGAGAAGTTCCTTGAAAACAGGTTTGTGTATCGGGTAGTATTGAGGAAGGAATCAAGTAAAAACATATATAACCCAAAAATAGAATGATATATGGACCATTAAACATGAATTTGGAGCATATTAAAAAAATTTATAAGTTTTAAATAAAAATAAAATACAACTACATTTGGGTAAAAAGAAATGTAGAGAAACCTGGATGAATAAAGGTGGTTCAGGTGGAATGGTATCTGGTGTAGTTAAGAGGGATTACTGAGAGAGAAATTGATTTATCATATTTTATATATAATCGGGATATTATAGGGGAGGTGTGTAATATTACCACATCACTAGGAATTACACATAAAAGGTCGTAACATATATGACAATCTTGAATAAAATTTAAATATAAAGGATCCATTACCTTAATTTCTGCTTGATTTCGTCTCTTATGCGCGTACGGAATAATGAAACTATTTTTATTAAAAATGATCTAAAAGTGAATTATTTTCATTTTATAAATATATTTTTCAATTATATTCATTTTATTTTACTTCATAATTTTCGTTGATAAAATTTAAGTGTTTTAATATCATATTTTACATAAACATTTCCCATCTTGTGATGATTTGACTTTTTATTTAATCCAATTTATAAATTGTTGTAATTTGATTCAGAATAATTGAATAATTGTGATTTGATATTAATATATTATATATAATATATATTTTCCATACATGATGGGGTTTTTAATAATTATATTTGAATCGTCTCTGTAGATGGTTAACTGAAATTTAACGGGACATTGTCGATAGTGCGTGAATGGGAAGTTTTTCATTTATATTTTTCACTAATTTTATAATTAAATTATGTTAACATCATTAATATTATGTTTAAATAATATATAATAAATTTTATATCATATTTGTTTAATGGGGTATGGTAAATGAAAAAAAAGAGGAAGAAAATAGAGAACATTTAAAAGAGTCTTACTCTCTCCTCTATGTAGCGTCTCTTGCACGAAACTATATCTCCCTTGGTGATTGGTGCTCTAGGGGTCCAAAATGTCCTTAAATATTCTAAGAGGATTTAGAGGGAGAATTTGGGTAGAGATTAGGCATAGTAATGGATGAGAGGAATGGTGTTTCATGGGGAGTGAGATGGGTTATTTATACTTGAGGAGGGGGTGTTTTTCGAAAAAAACATTAAATGAAATAATATATCAAACCTTGGACTTTTAATAGTAGTTTTTACAACATAAATCATATATTAATATAATATAATTAATTTTAGACATTAAATAATATTTATAAATTTAATTCATTAATTTATTAAAATGAATCTAAAAAGAAAGACAAAATGATATTTTAAGGAATCACTTTTCGACTTTTGATTTGGAAAGTTATTTTTAGGTTTGGAAATTAAGTTTATTTTATTATAAGGAATGATTTATTAAATTAAATATAAAATCTCAAAATATAATTTTCTAGAAAATGTATGTCATCATTACATCATGAATGGTGCAATTTAAGATATACCTATTATGTTAAAATAATATTTTTACCATTCACCCGAAAATTGATGTATTTAAGAAAATTACCAAAAAATAACTGTAAATATTTTTTGATTTGTAGAGTCAAAAAACTAACACAACATTTCAAAAATAGTTTTCTAAATATGATTAATATAATATTTAATGATAATCACAATTTACATAAACAACATAAATTTAAAATTTAAAACTACTTTTCTAACACTTTGAAAATTTACTTAAGTTCACATAACATTATCATTGAATCAATATATTAATTTATTAATAAATTTCATGAAACTAAATTTTTATTTAGCTTATTCATTTAATCATAAAGTTGTAATTAAATATTCTATGCATATAAAAATACCAACACCTTATTAGTAATTTTTAAATTACTTATTTAATTATAAAATGATAAAATTAAACCATATTGTCTTATATAAAAATGTAAATTTTATTTCAAATTTCATTGGAGAGTTTACTATAACATTAGCGGGTTTACTATTCATAAGGGTTACATTACTATTCCAAAGTTCATGTTTTTATTTCCATTTGTTCCTTAACTTCTAAATATACCTTTTATTTCACTTATTCCTCACTTGCAATGTTTTTATTTTTTTCTAAGAAAAATCATATGTGATTATACTAAAATAAAAAATTATAAGAAGGTAATTTCCATTGATAAAACATTGGGTCATCACAATGAAAACCAAGGAAGAAAACACCCTTGATTTATGAAATTGAATCTCATAATTCATAAAAAAGAACATGTGAACTTAATAAAATTATAATAAAGTGACAAAATATTTATTAGGTTCTTAATTAGTTTTTTAATTATTATAATACCACATTCCATGAGATTATGTGCAAGTGAAGAACACTTTTGGACATATGGTAAGGGTTTCTTTACGAACATCCATTTTCATTCTAGTTATGCTTTCTCCCTATTTACACCGATGTAAGTTTTTATTATTTTTTTTCAATTATAATAAATATTTTGTATGTGGTCTAAACCCATGTATATAGTTCAATTCATCATTAATTTATTTGTAAATACTTTTCTTAATAGGTTATGTTCTTAATTATTCCTAACATGCATTCTCGATTAAAGGGAACATCTCGGTTTCATACCCATTTCCAAATACCATCCTTTTTCTATTTTAAGAAAACTTTTATTTTTAAAAGTCGCTAATTTTTTTATAAAAAAATATATTTTTTTTCATTTCACATCTTTTTAAAAAATTATTATAAATTCAAATGATTTTTTTCATAAAATAAGCTATTGTCTGAAAAGTAAAAAAATGGTTTTTATCTCAAAAGTTCCTTGATGATTTTAGTAGAGTACTTTAATCTAATTCAAAAACCCTTTTGAATCTTATAATTTAGTTAGATTGAGATCTTAAAAATTGAATCCACTATTTTTTAATAAATAGTTTACAATCAGTTTTTCACTAGTTTTTTTATCTTATCATCAACCATACTATGTAAAATGGTAAGGGGTTATGTTTATATATTGGGGAATAATATTAAAATATAATAAATATAAATGTTTTTTATATTGATCCCCATTTATATGAGGAATTATTTTGCATTTGTTTGTGTTTTTTGGTCCCTGATATATCTCCATGATGCATCATTATTTAGCGTTAGACAAAATAGATATGGGATTAGCTAAGGACATTACCATTTATTTTAATATTTAATGTGCATGTCCTATTTGGTATGTTCTATGCTTTTTTATTTATACTTTTCCTTAGTATTATATTATTAATTGATAATCCAATAAATTATTATACTTCTAGAATAATCCTGGTTAAGCATCATTCTTTTATGATTATTTATATTTAATTAGTTATTCAACTTTTAACCATACTATATTATTCTCATGATTATGTTCCAACAGAAATTTTTTTAGTCATTCATTGTGCCTTATTGTTTTTTACTTCTAATTTATTACATACCCTTACAAATAATCTTGCATCACCCCTTTCCTACATATTATATTCTAGCATATTTGAAGATATATATTATGAATGACATGTGGGGATAATCATGGAGTTTTAGATGTTCCAAATGGAGTTTTTATAATGTTTTTCATTTCAAGTTGTAATTTAAAACTTATGTTTGTATCCGGTTTCCCAGAAATACTGATTTATTCAGTCTTACAGGAGGACAACTAATTTTTATTATAAATATATAATAAATTAATGCACCAGATCCTAGAAACTATGGTTGGGGTCTTTAAATTTGGGATCATTGGAAGTTTTCTATAATCCAATGAAACTAGATTTTAAAAACAATGATTAGGGAAAACCCCAAAGACGGTCCGTTAGGATAAACATAGTTGATCATATATGAAATTAGGAATAGTATAGATTATATGGGTCTTCCAAGTAGTACATCCCTATCTGGATACTACAAGTGGGCGTGGTATTGGATCAGATGTAACTAGGGGTGAAAAGTGCGACAAGGAATCGTCGTCCTTACTCGCGCTGACATGGAATATGAAAACGGGCCTTACTGCACATCTGTTTTTCAATCTCAAAAGATATTAATTAGATTATATACATATTATTTACCATCTATTATGAAATATTTAAAAGTAAAAATGTCACTATATAATCTTTGATATTGATTATCATATTAGCGATGCATAAAATTCTAATTTATTTTAAATGTTTTTGTAGATTTTGAAAATTATGCATTATTATTCATTATCTAATTTTATGTCTACCATTGTTTTGATATGGATCCTTGTGGAAGGAATTGAAACTATATTAGTGTAAGGGTCCCATGTAGGGATTCCCTCTAATGAAAGATAATATTGTTGGTACTAGAGTTGCAACTACTACTGAGAAACATATAACTATACAATGATAGTTGACTCTGGTTATGAACAATAACCTTACCCCTATAGATCATCCTAATCCACAATGAGGATAAACATTGTTAGACAACTTTATGATACAATAACCTCCATCATTAAAAGAGACTACCGACCCATTTTTTGCAGAGCAGTGGTTAAGTTCCTTAGAGTAAATATATATTGCTTTGGAAAGTAATGAAAAGGAGGTGGTTATCTTGTTAGTTTATAATATATCCTAAGATTTTTATTATTAGAGGTATTTTATTAATAACAAGAGGAGTTAAAAATTTCAAATATAGAATAGAAATATTTTAATGTAATTTTCAATGAAAAATATTTCCCTCATGAACAATGAGCAGATATGGAGAGGAAATTCTTGAGATTGGAAATAAAAGATCTTGAAAACATTATGAAATATAAATCCAAATTTACATGGTTAAAAATGAATTAACTGTACAACATATGTAATCCACGGATGAATATTTATCGATACTTGGATGGTTTAAGACCATCCTTCTGATGAGAACTAGTTGCCCAAAATTTCTCATCATACAAATATATATTATCGTATTCTAATAAGAGATTGAAATAATTCTATAATTCTTATGACATCAAGGAAAAACAAGAGAAAATGGGGTTGTTTATGGAATGAATGGATCAAGGAAATAATAAAAAATTGAATTTTCCAAAATGGGATAGATTTGGAAGGAAACACTTAGGTGAAAATATAAAATGAAAATAAATCTATTACAAGTATAGATAAAAAGTCCACCAACCGGTCAATTTCATGGGAAAAAAATCAACCAATGTTCAATGCTACAATTTTATGGACCTAAGACACTATGAAAATTATTCTCTTAAGCATCAAGAATACATTGCCCATAAATTGTCATGGGATCAAGACCAAGCATATGTGATAAAAACTACAGAGCTTGGAATTATTAATGATGTGGTGATAGGTAATTTAATTGTTTCCCAAAATATATAAAATGATTTATTTCATGAAGGATCATCACAAAATTTTTATCATCCCATTTTTACATGAAAACTATACATTTAACATTTGACATAGTACGTAATTTTTCATCCAAAACTCCCTAGGGAAGTATCATTGAAACAAATTTGTTTTTCTCGGTCACCTTTAGCACACATAAACAAACATTAGTTATAAAAAAATTTATCATACCTACTGTTGACTTTTATATAATCCTTTGTATGGGCTGGGATAAAAAATATGATGCAAAAAATCATTTAAAAAAAGAATGAAGTTATAATTTATGTGGAATTTATAAAATCCATTATCTTTAGAGAAAAATCATATTTTGGTTCATATCTAGATGCATTATCATCTAAATGAAATTCTCATGGAGGAAAAGAAAACATCATCTTCAAAAAATAAATATATCCTATAATTGAATATTTTAGTATTGTGCATGAATACATTGATGTATTTCATGTGGATTCACCGAGAAATCCTCTATAATGGGTTATTGAGTCCACTATTGATTTAATTCTTTGTACAATACCTATACTGAATAACTCCTTATATAATTGAAACATTGGATTTAGATGAGCAAATGAAACTACTAGAATATTTTTGTAACAAGGTATTCATTCACCCTTGTGCTTCTCTATGGGAATCCAATGTTCACATTTTTAAGCTAAAAGATGGATCCATGAGGTTGTGCATTGACTATAGAGAAAGAAATTATATGTAATAAAAATTAAGTGTCATCTGCCTCAGATTAATGATTTATTTGATGAACATAAAGAAGGTAATTATTTTTATAAAACTAACATTCATTTTAGATATCATCAATTACATCTAATTATGGAGAATATTTCAAAGATAGTGTCTCAATAAAGTTATGTATATTACTTGTTTACCATTTTTCCATTTGGACTAAATAATGTACCATGTATTCTTTAAAATATAATTAAATGAGTGTTCAAGGAATATCTTTATTTTTTTGATGTATTTTATTGTTGATTTCATGATATATTCAAATACCAAAGAGGACCGTGGTAATTAATTTCAGGTTGTTCTATAGAATCTTTGAAGAAATTATTTATTTGGAATGTTTAAAATGTGTGAAATCTAGATTCAAATGGTTTCCTTTCAAGTACATATTGTCTCAAGGTATGGAATCTAAATTTAACCGATGAAGAAAAGGCAGTCTAAGAAAATCCTAGACTAACAAGTATAAATGTGGTACGTAGTTTCATTTGATTAGTATGTTATTATCATTGTTCTGTTCGGAATTTATCCCAATTATCTTACCAGTTAACCAAGCTTAATTGTTATGGGTTATGATTATATGGACAATAGAATATGAAGAATGTTCTTAAGAATTAATTTGGAGATTATTGAATGCTATGATCTTGACTATACCATTAAGAAATGTTAAATTTTTGATTTATTGTGATTCATCATAGAATTGAAAATTTACAATCCTTATACAGAATGATGTTGTTATTTACAGTGCATCAAGGAAGTTAAAAATTAATGAACAAAACTATCCATATTATTATCATGATTTATCAGTTGTAATCTTTTCTTTGAAAATTTTGAGACACTATCTCTATGGAAAATGATGTTAGATATTTATAAATCACAAGAGCATAAAATATGTCGTATCGTAGAAAGTAATCACCAAGATGTAGATGTCGTTGCTTGATCTACTGAATGATCATAATTTTTCAACACTCTATCACACAAATAATGAAATAAGTTTTCAGATGTATTTAGTATGGATAATCATGGAGTTATAAACAAAATGAGGATATAAATTGATCATGTGTTCATGAATCCATTCAATATGGATATGGGAATTATCAATAAAGGTGAAAAATAACTATATTTTTAATTAATTCCACTTTCATCTTTATTATAATGGATTAAAATTTCCCAGTTTGAAGATGATAATTTTCAAAGGAAAATTAATGCTAGGAATGATGATAATTTTGAAGACTTTTAGTATGGGGATGGAATCCTGAAATTTTGTAAGAGAATTTTTATTTCTTCTATACCTGAGATAAAATGAGAATTATTTGATGATTCATATAGCTCTCATTTCTATATATACCATGGTATCAGTTAGATTTATAGAGATTTGAATGATCATTCCTAGTGGGATAATATAAAGTGGGAAATGTCTGATTATATGTTAATATTTTTAGTATGTCAATAGGTGAGGGTAAAACAAAACATCCTAGAGGAGACATGAAGAATATTATTATTCAAAAATATAAAATGGAAGTCCTTAATTTTTATTTTTTAATGGATTTACAAGGATATCAAGAAATAATGATGAGATATGGGAAATTGTTCATCGACATACCAACTCTATTCATTTTATCACTGTAAGGAAATATTTTCCACTATAGAACCTTGAAAAACTCTATGTTAGTCATGTTTTAAGACTTCATGGATCACCAATATAAATATCGTGTGATTTTTATACAATAATTACATAGAAAGTATCAAAAAATATTTTTAAATATATGGATACTGAGCTTTATTTGAGTATTACTTATCACCCTCTAACTATCGGTCAGTCAGAATGGATGATCCAAATGTTAGCATATATGTTGAGATCATACTCACTTGACATTCATGGTAATATGTATAGTTTTTTACCTTTTGTATAATTATCTTACAATAATAGTTTCCATTCATGTATTCAAACGTAACCATGCCAAGCATTGTGTGGAAAGAGACGTTTTACTCTTACTTATTGGGATAATGTTGGAGAAAGGAAGCTTGTAGGCCAAAGACTTGTGGATGAAACTATAGAAAAGTTAAATAATATTAATATCTATATCAAATCATTTAAATTTATGAAAACTAGGTATATTGATACCTGGAAAAAATATTTAGAGTTTCAAGTGTGAGGTAATGTTTTTCTGAATGTATCTCCACAGAAGGGTTTTATAAGGTTCAGTTAGAAAGGGAAATTGATCCCCACAATCATAGACATTGTGAAATTCTAGAAAAAATTGGAACATTGTATTGTCATAGGTAAATTTCACCTATCCTTTTCAAATTTCATAAGGTGATCCGAACCTCCTTCTTATGGATGTAGATTCCAAACCAAACGCATTTCTCACTTTGGAAGATATTGAATCGGAACCTGATTTATCTAATTATGAAGAGATTGTCGAGATTTTGGACACTAGAGAATTTTTTTTTGTAGAATCATATGACTCGGAAGGTAAATCTACATTACGAATATAAAAAAATTGAATAGGTGACATGGGATCTAGAAGAATTTATGAGGATGAACTTCCAAAATGTTTTTATGAGATGACATTTTGGATATTTTGAGGACAATTTATTCTTATCAGATGGCAGAATGTAACGACCCATGATTCCATAATTGAATATTCAATTATTAAAATTATATTAATATATATTATAAATCACATTAAATTATTATATAATACAATACAAACATTATAAATGATGAATTAATAAAATTACAGGCATTTCTTGAAGATAAGTAACATATCCCAATGGAGTAGTAATGTGACCATAGGAATAGTAATGTGACCATTATGAATAGAAATATGACCAATATAATAGCGACTTAACCTATTAAAGTATAAATAAAATTTTTTTATCTGTAAAATTTAAATATGATATATTTGTATTTAGAAATAATCACAAAATGTTTCAAAAAAATAAATTAAGTGTTTGTATTTTCATAGGTCCTATATACATAGTTGTATATTATAAATAATTTAATTATTTTAAAAAATATATTTTCATAACATAGATTTTTAAATTAATAATTTTTTTTCTTAAAATTATAATATAATTTTACGAGTCCTTCAATAATTGTTTAGTGTATTATAAAATTAGGTACAATTTTATAATTTGTATTTTCCAAATAAATGATGATTTTAATTAAAAATTAAATTTCTCTTATTTATAAAATTATTTTCCAAAAATGTCTTCTTTTTTTTAATTCTAGATATTGAAAAAATTTGGGGGCGAGTTATGAAATTTTTATAACATAATTTATTTTTATTTGAATAGTGAAATGTGATAATTTACAATATTTAACGAACACAATAATTATTGAGTCATAGTTGATGTATGAATTATTAAACCCCATAATATTTAAATATCCTTCATCATTTAATAAATTTTGATATAATTCTAAAACCATTTATAGTATGGATCTGTAATATTAATCAAATGAATAAAATATTAAAAAAACACCAATCTCCTCTCCTATAAATACAACCCCTCTCCACAACCTCTCCTCACACCTTCCAAAATTTTGGCCTCATCCAATTTCCTCAAAATAAACATACCCAGACTCCCCAAACCCATGTATATGATCCTTTGGTATAAAAATAATATCAAAACCATTCATCTTACAAATGGATATTAATGAGGAGAAATCATGGTGAAAAATTCTTCTTTCTTTTATTTTATTTTCTTTGACGTTGTTATATTTTATTGTCCTTCCCTCAACAACCATTTCCAATGTGAAGTGATAAATATAGAAAATTTTATATACTATAATTTTATAATGTAAATTTAAAATAAACCATCAAGTCTCTCCTCATATTCATTTTATTTTAAAAATGAAAACATCATCTTAGAGGTTCGGATTTTCCCTCCTTCATGGAAAACGTAATTTTGTGTTTCAATATCACCTTCAAGGTGGGTCATAAAACCATATATAGAATAAATATATATTATAATAAATTTATCAAACCTTATTTAATGTTCCATAATTAATATATATACATGGTGTTAATTAATAAAACAAAACTACATCATGATGGTAGAAAAATCGCAAAATGATCTAAACGATTATAACTAAGGTTTTATCTAAAGAATAATCGGCATATATAGAACAAAAAAACCAATAAGACCCTTAAATATTATTAATTATCATTTATATCATATAATTTCAATTTTGGAGAATTATTTTCACATTACATGGTCTTCCATATACGTGTAAAAGTAAACTGATCATGACAACCTACGAAAATAACAATCTATAACAATAAAATTGAATCCCATAACTCTACAAATATTCTATAAATTAAAATAATAAAATTATAATAAATCAAATACATGTTTAAGTCATTATATATTAATTTATATTTGAATCTAATTTCATTATCCAAATCATTAACCCTATTTCAGAACACATATCTAAAAAAGGAATGGGTTATTCCCGAACCTCCATTTTCATTGAGGTTATGCCTTATCACTATATACACCCATGTAATTCATCATTATTTTCATATAATTATTCTATATCTTGTGAAAAAATTTCAAAATAATGTTTCTAAATGAATTGATCTTTACATTATGGGGAAATTCATGTTTTTACAAGGTTCCCTTATATATTCTCCCTAACAAGCAAACCCGATTAAAGGGAAATTCTCAAATTCATTCCCATTTAAAAATACCATACAAAATTTCTATTAAGACACTAATATTTGTTATAAATTATTTAACTTTTTCCTTTAAAACTACATTTTTTAATATATGGTTTTTTACAAAATATTATGACATATAAAAATGTTTTTACAGAATAACTCTTCATTCCAAAGAAAAAATGTTTATTTCTCTCAATAATTCCTTGATAATTTTCATAGAATATTATCAAAAATTTAAACACATATATTGAATATTTTTCATTACTGAGATTGACCTATTATGATTTTCATCTAACATATTTTATTAAAATGTTTATGATCTGTTTGACGGTGGATGTCCTATCAAACAATTCAATATGCCACTAATAATGGTTAGTGGTTATGTTTCCAGATTGGGATGTGTTATTTAAAATTCATATGTATATGTGGTTTTAGTATAACAACATACATTTGAGGAATTAATTTTAATTAGTATCTTACGATGTAGGCCATATATATCCCCTCAATTAATTGGTATGTATATTGAGACAAAACAGATATAGGATTGGCCGAGGCCTTAACCATTTATTTTCAGATTTCCTGGTCGTTGCCTTGATGGTATGTTTCCGATGTTTGATGTCATTCATTCCCTAATTATTCTATTATTAATTGATAATACATTTGGTTATATGACTTTTTTAATATCCATGTTTAGGCTATATTATCATGTGGTTAGTTATATGGCATAATTTATTAATCTTTTATTCTAGAAATATTATGATCAATATTATGTTCTAATTTCCTGTGTTTTTAGTCATTTGACATGATTTATTAGTTATATTTTCTTCTATTGTATCAATTACCCTTACTGATCATTTGGGATCTCCACATTATTATGTTATATTTTTTATGGATGTAATGATATATATAATTAATTATATGTAGGTATAATAAAAATGTTATGGATGTTTCAAAAGGAGTTGTTATGTTGTTTTTCGGTTAATTTTGTAATGTAACACTTATGTTTGTATTTTATTTTCCAAAAACTACTAAGTTATTTAGTCCATTTGAATGAGACTTCCATTTTTATTATAAAAATGTAATAATGTAACACACCAACTCCAGGAAAATGTAGTTAGGGTATTTAAAAAAAGCAAGATCAGAATAATTTTCCATGATGGTGTATAATACAATATTTTTTTTGTTATGTGTCACATTGATTTTACCAATGGACAATGGTGTTAAAGACTTTTCTAGATACAATGATTATTTTTTGGGAAAAATTAATAAATTCCATTGATGTATGTATATTTTAATTAAGGGAGTCCATGTATGAATATGTTAAATCAGATTATGAGGTTGTTCCTTGAGTATAAAACATTTAGTAGTGGTTTGGAAACAATCTCATAAACTGGACTAAAAACTGCACACCATGGGATTACATACCGAATACATGTTACAAGACATATAATTTACACTAGGCATATGTTAGGATTTTTTTCATGATGTAATGTGGTTACACATCGTGTAATTTATTCATGTAATATAAATGTAAATAGGGATAAATATTAACCAAATTGAATGGTATTTTTAATATTTTTAAAATAATGAAATACATTGTATGAAGGTATTACATGTCTTTTATTTTACAAACCTAGAAGTTTTAGGCCTACTTCACATATGATTCTTTATTTTTATTTTAGGCATCCCACCAACCTATCGACCCTAGGTGAAATACATGTGATTTTTTTGTCTCTAATCCATTTCAGATGTCCAAATTACTCATTTGATTCGTGGTAATTGTTTTGGCTTAAGTGTCCCTTCTCATCGATCGCCCCTTATTGATGGGTTATAAATATTTTCAATCCAGTTTATTTATGGTGTATTGATCTTAACATTTGTTGATATAGGTTCTTCCTCTAGTCATTTTCACATTCAGCATGACTAGATTTGGTGGTTGAAGCATGCATTGTTCACTCGATAATGTTAGGGGGTCTAAAACCTAACCCTATGGTACAATTTAAATTTCTAACTTTATGAAATATATGTTATTTCACTGATATTATGTGTTAATTTAAAAAAATTAAATTTAAATAGTATTCATATATTATGATCACTCCATGAATTCTTTAACGTATGGTGAAATGTGACCTTCCAAGCAGTTTCCTTGGATAATATTGAAAAAATGATTGATTACATACGATTTTATCTGTACATGATTTTCATGTGATATCTTGTTATATACTAAATTCTGATAAAAAATTCTAATTAACTCATTAAATGGATAAATTGGGTGAAAATGGTAATTAGCATAATTATCCATTTGGTTATATGTATTTTTTCTATATGAATTTTATTGTGATATTTTCATATGACACATTATGTGATTATTATATAATATGATAGGCCTTAACAAATTTTTTGATTCTTATATACCAATCTAGAACCTGATACATACTATGATTCTTATATATTGGTCTAGGACTTGACACATGTAGTATTCTTATATATTGGGATAGGCCTTGGAAAAAGATGCGATACTTATATTCCGGGATACGCCATGGAAAATGTTGTGATGATTATATTTTAGGGCAGGCCCTAACATAATATTCCATTCCTAGATATTGATATAGGTCCTACACATGTTGAGTGATCTTCTATACAACATTATAGGATGTTACCAGTAGAGAATCATGAGATGATAATCTATTGGCAAGACCTAGAAGCCAATGGATTCATATGGCCTAGAACATCTTGTTGGGGTGGCCCAGTTCAATTCTACAAGATTTATCAGGTGAAAAAGATCTTATTCTTGAATTATCATAGACTAAACAAAATAACATTCAAGAATCGATATCCACTTCTATGTGTTGATGTTCTCCTCTATCATCTGATTTGTGATATGATCTTATCAATAATAAATTTGGGATCAGGATACCTCCAGATGAGGATGATATTATCTGAGTTATACCAAACTAATTTTATGAATATGAATGTTTTAAATGAGATTTTAGTGATGTTTTTTTAGTTTGTATAACTCTTCAATAGTAATCATAGATGTGATGAATTAGATATGTTATCCTTTCCTAGCTTCATTTGTGGTAGTCTTTGTTGATGACATCCTAGAATACTTATAGTCTATATATGATCATTCCAAACATCATGACATCATCGAGAGTACATTGAGTGAGAATCATCATTATTTCAAGCTATCTAATTGGATTTTCTGGTTTGAAAAAGTGAAATTCGTGGTCTAGGACTTCATTGAATATGGAGTTTCAGGGGACCCAGAGAAGTTTACATCCATGTTATCCTTCGAATTTCCCAATAATGTCTTTGAGATTCATAGTTTTTTCTATTTATAAGGTTACTATTGGTGCATCTTCCATGAATTATTTCATATGTATGAACTGATATCAGGGATTAAAATTAAGGGATTTATGTTTTGTTGATGGTTTGATGCCTGAAAGAGGGAATTTTAAGAGCTGAATATTTTTTCTACCTCAAATAAAGTCCTTTATTTTCCAATATCATGTATGGAATAAACTATGTACTCTGATTCCAAAGAAGTTCCACTTGATGTAGTTTCAATTTTGGGGGCCCAATGGTTTCATATGGCTCGAGGTAACTGAGATTACAAGAGATGAATTACGCCACTCACAATTAAAAGTTGGTTGTGGTGGCACATTCCCAAAGGTTCTAGAGACAATATCCTTTGGATGAGATGATTTTTGTATACACACACTACAAGAGCCTCAATTAAATATTTTCTCAGTGAGATGTAATCCTTCAGAATAAGAGATAGTTTTATAATCATAAGTCTTCTGACATTGAGTGGGATTCATCATCATGTAAGGAAAACATTGATTCCAATTATTTGGTCAAAAAACATATAGAGGTGGTGTGGGATTCTTGTGAGGAGTAGTGAATGATGGAACACATTGAAAACTAGAATCCTGATGTTCATGAGAGTTTGAGATGATTTTCTCTAAATTCAACATATTATATACCCCTAAGTCTTCAATAGATCATGATAGAGAAGTAATCATATTAAGAGGGTTTAGATCTAAGAAAAATATTATATAGTTTGGATACACCATCAGGATTATTTATTGAAAGTGACAATTCACTTCTTTACCAAGGATGGGAATATATTCTAATGAGAATTTTGAAGAGATCGTGAGAGAGTTTCATGATTCTAGATGGACCATACATATTTGTTTAACAATGATTTAACTATATCTCTGTAGACTGTACTGGTGATTAGGAATGAGGAAAAAGGTAGCAGGATTTTTGGAAAGGTGTTTAATCAATTATTAGGTGAAGGGTTAGAATTAGGGGCCAACCGGATTGTTTCATAATCTAACCATTCCAAATTGAAAATTGGACTATGTCACTATGGAAAATTATATAGGATGACCCTAGATAACCTATAAGGGTGATGCATATTGGGTGATTCTAAATTGACTAAGGAAGGTTACACACAAATTTCCAATTCCGGATATATTACCCATTGATGAACTATGTAATATCTAGGTTTGTGAGATATTCTGGTTTCATGATGTTCTTTGGAGTATCATTTTTGATGGAGATCCTCATTTCACATCATTTTATCTAGAAAGGTATTCATATGTCTCAAGGATCTAAGGTCATATTATGCATAGGTTGTCATCTTCATACTGATTGTCAATCTGAACGACAATTTAGCTTCTATAGGATATTTTACAGACGTTTTTTTTGGATTTTGGTGTTTTATGGTAAATTTATATGGAACTGAAGTTGTTTTTATATAATATAAACTTATATGAATTGTCCTTTTAAATATTTTATGGAAAAAACTTCACCACATTGTTTATTGGAGGAAGGTGAGTTGCTGATTTTTTTTTGTCCAAGTCTTCGGAGGGAGGCTTGTGAGTAGTTTAAGCTGATAAGGCAGTGGTTTGTGACTATAAAGATAATGCATGAACTGTATTCTGACTATGTGGGATGACATAAATTGTTTTAGGATGATAATAATGTTTTTTTTGTTTCACAAATGTTTGGGAATGCCTCTTCAGGAAGGATAGAAATCTAGTACGTAGGTTTGTTGGTTTGTTCCACATTGATAAATGGGCATGTACAAAGGCATATTAATTATCCCATACAAAGTGATACAGTTCCATCCATTAAAGGTTTCACATTTCATATATTTGGAGATATTTTATTTCCCCTTATAGTTATAATCTTTGTAGAAATAATTATTTCTATTTATTCTTTTTAAGAGAATTTAATATGAATAACAGACTATAGTGAGCAGTATATTTGGGGTTTGATTATGCCTTTAGTTAGAGAGTACTAGAATCATGGAAGTGTTCAAGTGGTGACCTTGGAGAGTGTATATAATATAAAACCATAGTGGTCCAGAATTTTCACCAAGAACCTTCAATAATACTTGGACTAACATGGGATTAATATGTTATATGATAGAAATTATGTAAGATCATGAGTTTTTTTAGGTATTTCCCTCATGGAGTATTTCATTGGACATTGATGATTGAGATTTGTTAAGAGTCAAACATCATTTTTAAGATAATTACCAAATATTAAGGAATTTTTATTTATTTTAATTTATAGAGTCTAGATATAAACATGTTAAATCATATTAATATAGTTATCTATGAGTTTGGAAGGCTTAAATGTTTTTTGGGACCTTTCTTATAATATGTGATGAAAACTATTCAATAGGCGATTACATATTGTGTATATGTTAAAAAAAGGTTTCACTACTTATAGATACATTTCCTTAACTAGTTCCGGATTTAAAGTGGTTACACATCATGAACCTAATTTGAACAATGTTAATGTCGATCGGGAAAAATATTAACCTGAGGAGACGGTATTTTCATCATATCTTTAAAATGAAGAAATAAATTACATCAAAGGATTAAACACCAGGTATTACATGGACCCAGTGATTTAAAGACTGTCATTCATATGATCCATTAATTTTTCCAGTGAAACCTTTCCTCCTCTCTACCCCATGAAAACTCATAGAGATTTTGAGGTCTCTTACTCCCTTCCAGATTTCCCAGTTACACATTTGATCCCTGGTTAGTGTGTCTGCATAGGATTTCCTTCTCTTATATCATCCCTTATTGTTGCAGTATAAATATTTTGACCATGGATCTGATTTCAATTATAGATCTTGACCATGGATGATCTAGGTTATTCATTTTATCCCCTTCACCATTTACTTTGATTGTGTTACTCGTTGGAGGAATTTGTGGTTCTCTAGATAAATTTAGGCTGTCTAAAACTTAACTGAATATACTAATTTAATTTTCTATTTGTGTTTAATATATGATATTTCACTGAATGAAACATGTGAACTATATAATAGATTAAATGGGAATGATAATCATGTAAATGGATCACTCCTTGTATTTCTTTGGGTAAGTTAAGATGTGACATGGATTTTGGTATCCTGTGCAAATAATGAACTGGAAGTGGAATACCTATTATTTTATCATGACATGTTTTCAATTGATAAAATTTTATAGAAACATATTAGAAAATGGATTATATTATTAATTGAATAAATGGGTGAATTGGAAGATAAATGGTAATTAGTATAAATAATCATTTGGTCTAATATAGTTATTTTTTGAAATACTTGTTTTTGAGATATTCACTTTTGATACATGTTGATGTGTTTGTATACAATGACAGGCCCCAATCCATGCTACGATGGTTATGTACCAGGATACTCAATGACACTTGCCCTGGTGTAAATATACTTGGATATTCCTTGAAACACGGACTGATGCTTATATATTGGGCCTGGACCTAGCACATGAAATGATTCTTATATATCTGGATAGGCTCTCACACATCATGGGATTCTTATATACCAGGATAGGTCATAACACAAGCTATAATCCTTGTATACTAGGGTAGGCCTTAGAACATTTTGAAATGATTAAATATCGGTTTTCCCTAGTGATATGGTATACAATGTGTATATAGTTGTGTTTGGCAGGCTTGTGTCACATGATCAGAGATATTTTGGCCTGGTTCCTAACTAGGATGTTTTCTTTCATGATTTTGGTTATCTTTATCATGCCAGAAGTTCAAATACATTCTGACATGATTCTAAATATGTTTGATTGATGTATTATATTTTGTTTTGAATTAATTTATACACGTGTTTATTATGTTATTGGATAAAATTATTATTATATTTGTTTTATTAGACATGTTAGTATCAACCTATTCTGTTTTGCTCACACCCTACTAAGGCCACCATCTGGTTCAGAGAATCTTACCATAATGTATGTTTTTAAAACTGAAAAGTACACGTTAGTTTATTGTTATTTATTGGATAGGTTTGATAGTGGTAATGTGAACTGGATGGGGTTTGTTACTCGTGTAATTGGAGTCATTATTTGAGTATGATTATATTTTATTTGTGTGAACATGAATATATTAGTTAATTTCATTGATCCTGTCATTACATTATTCATTTAACATTTTGTTTTATTCTGTTGGTCTTTTCCCATCATTGGTGGTCGGAATGTTTATTTTTTATCATTTCCTCTATTTTTTATACTCTAATATTTATGAATTTTCGATTATATAATGAAAAAAAAAGGATTATACTCTCCCCAATATATTCAATTCACCCTCACTACTAGTTGATAGCCTATAGAGTAATGGGAAGAACAAATAAGGTCCCACAACCGACCCAGTTTGGCCGCATGAGATTTTGTCGAGATGGTGGGCATAAAAGATGGGATTTTGATGAGTCCTATTCACATTGAGCCTAAAGGATGTGTACACAATGATCATTCGTGATATCTAATTTGAGAATTGTGAGTAACCAATAGCCATAAACTAACATACTTCACGGAAGATGATCATTTTTCTTATATTTTGTGTTTTTATTATATATGAAAAGGTTTGTAGAACGTTTTTTATGCATGAAAAATGATTTATATAAAAGATTTTATATAAATGTATTATTTAATACTTGTTTGAAATATTTTCCATCTTTTTAAAAGAAAATATATTTTCCCTCAAATATTAAAATGATATTTCATTCCATTAATTTTTTTATTTAAATATAAAATCATGACTTTCCACGACCCCCTCCCACCAAAGATGCCCCTCATGAGCTGGAAATGGTGAAAGGGAGATAATGACCCCCGAGTCCCGCCTCCAGTAGGCCTCGGGGTGGCGACTAGCACCAAGGGTATGCGTTTTCACAAATATCGGAGGCATTACCCTTTTTATTATTTAGGATCGGGAAATAGGACATGTCAACCACCAAAAAGGGAAAGAGAAAGTGTATAGAAATAAACCCAAACCAATCTCACATGCATGTTTAAACAATTTTATAACAAGGTACAAGTGCAATAAATCTGAAAGTACAACACCAAAAGAAAACAAAGGTACAACAACAACAACAACTCCAACTGTCCGACTAGTAGGGTCCTGAACGACCCTGGTAGTACTCCTAGAAACTTGAAAGTAAACGTAGGGTGAGCATACAAGTATATTCAGTAGGAAAACCTAAAGCTCTCGTGCACAAGTGGGGAGACAACCTAATGTCCCGTGAGGACAACAGAAGAAACCCTGAAAGGAATTATATCCACCCAACCTCACCAACCACACTCACCAAAACACAAGCACATCAGGTAGTAGTATATAAGAAACAAGAGTATTGGGTACCCCACACCATTTCCCTTTAGTTAGCTGCTCTTCCTAATGGAAAACGTCCTAACGCTGCCACACTCTCCCCACACACACACACCTGGCCCTCACAACCATGTATCCCACCCGCACACACCTGGGCCTCACAACCACGTATCCAGCCCGCACACACCTGGGCCTCACAGCCACGTATCCCGCCCGCACACACCTGGTCCTCACAACCACGTATCCTGCCCGCACACACTTGGGCCTCATCCCGACGATTCTTGGGAAACAGTATAACCTTCCCGAAGTGTCTTGGGCTAAATCCACCCCAATCGAAACCTACCCAAAGAGTCTTAGGTGTAAGGTCACCTCAATCCATCATAGCCTAGGGGAGAGGGAGCAGGAAGGATCTAGTAACAAGGGGAAAAACACCCTCTCACATGAAATGGGAGTGTTCGGCACTTAGTTCTCAACATGGGTGGGGTGTGATAAAACACAAAAGATATAGATATACATATTTACCAACCACACAGCCCAACCTATGGCTTCTAAACAGAGAAACTGAGCATGTGCCTCGGCACTGCTACTACGAATCATGCATACAAAAAACAACCCCAACCCCATTTAGGTGTTCACGTTTCAGCATAATTAGTTTATTAGTTCCTTAACTACTGGGAAACTATCCACAACCAACCACATCAATCGTTCGTAAAACGTATCCCTTCCATCCAAAAATCAAGTTAGGAAAACACAAGCAACACAACCAAGCCCTTCTTATCAACGAACCAACCCCATTGATTATTAATTCTGTTTCATTACCATGACCCACCATTCATTAACTCTTCCACTTTAATTTAATATTCACAACCCACTATTCATTCAAAAACAAATCCATCCATACAGCCCTGCTGCCAACAACCATAACCATAACCACACTGTACATCTTTTCACTTTAATACCATTTATCGCAGCCCTGCTTCCCGTCACCAACATAGCATTCACAACAAACCACAACCAAGTCAACTGCAACCCCACTGCTCACCCTATCCACAACAACCCAAAAAACACCCCTATCACATGCCACATATCTAAGAAGACACCCACATGTTAATTATTTCGTTTTTTTTTAACTCGGGTGATCACACAAGGGTTCCAAATTTTAAACAGCCAACTTTACGTGATTAACCAATTTCCACATTCCACAAAGTTTCCATCCATTAGAAAATCTAGAAGGAGAGGGAAATATTTAATTCTGTAAGCAAAGACCCCCAACGACTATGATTTTCAGTAGGTAGAAGCTCATTCAATTCACAACATAATATCACAGGATATAAAGTAACAGCAATCACAACTTCCCATCCCCGTTATATAAGACAGTTATTATCTTTATTAAACCGGTTCAAAGGTGTTTCACATAAACAAGAGAACACCCACCCCACATGATTCACAAATTAGAGATACGAAGGTAAGATCCCTACCTCAACAGGTTCTGATCACAGCGCTCCCCCGAATCAACTTTAGAAGAAGTCTGTCGGCGTCCATCACCTCTGTCGGGTCCCGGCAAAACCTCCTCAGGTGGAAGTAGGAAAGAAAAGGCCAAAGGGAAGACAACGGATCCAAGCTTAGAAGTTCCGTCTCGTCGTCATGATCCCGTGGCCACTGACGGATCGTAAATCGGAGCTCGAATGAAGAAGTTATGGAAGAAAGAGCCTTCGAGTCTCTTGGGAGAACTCTTCTCATAGGAAAAGGGGAGGAGAGGGGTGAGTTGAAAGGAAGAGGGGACCCATCCTTTTATAGGAGAGAAAAGGAAAAGTACACGGAGTGTACTTTTGTGTGCACGGCGTGTACTTGGTTATTTTACACGATCTCCATGCGGCTTCAAACACGGCTCTATGGCCATTGACTGGTAAACACATGGTTTTAGGGTAACGCATACGCAGGGAAAGACTACACGGCGCGTAGTTTAGAAACACGGTGTGTACTCATTTATTGCACACAGAAAGGACACAGCTCCAACATGGTACACGGCCGTTGACTGGTAATGCGTACGCGGGGATGGACTACACGGCATATAGAACTGGACACACGACGTGCACCCATTATTCCACACAGTAAGGACACAGCCTTCAACATGGGGTATACCTGGAAAGGGAGTACACAGAGTGTACTAAAACTACACAGCGTGTAGTTTCAAAATTCAGGAAGGGGTGGGAAAAGTCCATATTACCCTCTAGAATGCTTCTTGACCTTCTTTTTGACAAAGGAAAGGGCCGGAGAGGTCTGGGCCATTACATCAGATACCTCTTAAAACATTCTGGTCCCCGAGAATTCAAAAACCAACCCATAGGAAACTCAACAAGATACCTCTTAGGTTTCTCGTTATAACAGGAACCCAACCAACAACCCTAATCGTATGTGTTAGGAATTCCTTCTCTTATGTCGAGATATTATCCGCTTTAGGCGGCACTGACTCGCTTTCATGGGTTTAATCACATCCTCATTAATGCGTCTCGATTAAGAATTGGGTCTTCCCACTTTCATACATTAGGATTCTTCAACTCACACTTCCCCCAACACCACACTGCCCGAACATGTGTTTTTGGGAAATTACTTCTCCTGTGTCGAGATATTATCTGCTTTAGGCAGCACTGACTCACACGCACGGGTTCAATCGCATCCACATTAATGTGTCTTGATTAAGGGTCAGGTTTTCCCCTTTCCCACACATCCGGACATGTTACACATTACCAGGGAACAAGGAAACAAAAGGTCTCAGAACTGAAAAGCCAAGAATTCTATATAACAAGGGTATAGAGTACAACATCAACACAAGCTCAGAAGAACAAGGGAAAAACACAAGTCAAAACAACTCCGGGTACTGAGCGTGCATCTGGGTCTCCCACTCCTCAGTGCTCTCCTTGAGGCCACCATGCCTCCACAACACACGAACCAACAAAATGGTTCATCCACGGAGCACCTTCTCTTTACGATCCTTGATTCTGACTGGTCGTTCCTCAAAGGTCGCATCATCTCCCATGTCTAACCCTCCCCAGTCGATAACGTGGGAGTCATCGTGTAAGTACCAACAAAGCTGGGAGACGTGGAAGACGTCATGATCCTTCTCCAACTGAGGTGGGAGGGACAGCTGATATTCCACCTCACTGACTCGCCTCAGCACCTCAAAAGGTCTGATGAACCTATGTGAGAGCTTTCTCCCTTTCCCAAACCTCTGCTGCCCCTGTCGAGGGGAAACCTTCAAAAACACATGATCCCCCACCTCGAACTCCAAGGGCCTCCTACGACGATCAGCATAAGACTTCTTTTGGTCTTGAGCCGTTTTCATACTCTCACGTATAAGCTGGACTTTCTCTGTGGTGCTCTGCACTACCTCTGGCCCAAGAACGCCTATCTCACAAACCTCTTCCCAGCAAATGGGTGAGCGACATGGCCTTCCATACAAAGCCTCAAACGGTACCATGCCAATAGTAGAGTGGAAGCTGTTGTTGTATGGGAACTCTACTTAAGGAAAGTGTCATACCCATGATCCTCTGAAATCCAGAACGCATGCTCGCAGCATGTCCTCCAATGCCTGGATAGTCCACTCTGTCTGCCCATCAGTCTGGGGGGGAATCAGTGCTAAGGCGTAGCTGGGTGCCAAAAACATGATGTAACCCCCTCTAGACTCGTGAGGTAAACTGAGTATCCTGATCTGAGACGATAGTCTTTGGAACTGCATGCAAACTTACCACCTCGTCTACGTACCTCTGTGCTAAGGTACTCATCGGGCCTAACTCCTTAATTTCTATGAAGTGAGCCAATTTCTTCAGATGATCCACCACTACCCAGATAGCATCATAACCTCCCTGAGCTCTGGGTAGTCCTGTGACGAAGTCCATCGAGATGTCATCCCACTTTCACTCGGGTACATCTAAAGGATGCAACAAACCACTGGGAACATGGTGTTTAGCCTTCACTTGCTGACACACTAGGCATATAGCCATAAACTCCGCCACTTCATGTTTCACCTCGAGCCACCAAAACTATTCCCTCATTCCTCGGTACATTTTCGAAACTCTTGGATGTACCGCTAAGGCTGTGCTATGGAGCTCACAGAGAACACCCTCACGCATTGCCTCCGGAACAAACAGCCCTCCATGGAAAAACATCTGATGCCGGCTGTCCTCTGACCATCCTTCTGGAGCGTTCCCCTGATCGACATGATCCCGCATCACTTCCACCTCGGAGTTCCCCCACTGAGCCTCTTCCACCTACTACAACAAGGAGGATTGTACCGTCATCTGAAACAAATATCCTCTAACACCTTCTACCCTGGCATCCAAGTGCAAGGAAGCCAACTCTCCCATCACCTTCCAAGCATCAGCAGATTCCCGAACCACTTCCTGATGCGACTTACTGCCCTGGTCATCAGCCAAAACGTTGCCCTTACCTTCAGTGTAAGAGATCTCAAAGTCATAGTCTTGGAGAAACTCGACCCATCTCCGCTGCTGTAAGTTCAGGTCACGCTGGGAGAAGATATAACACAGGATCTTGTGATCTGAGATGACCACAAAGCGCTCCCCAAAGAGGTAATGTCGCCACAACTTCAGTGTGAACACTACTGCTTCAAGATTTAGGTCATGGGTGGCATAGTTACGCTCGTGAGGGTGTAACTGCCTAGACCCATAACATATCACTCCATTCTTCTGTATCAGCACGCACCCCAGACCAAGGCCAGAAGCATCACGAAACACCTCATACAACAACCCTTCCTCTGGAAACCTGAGTACGGAAGCACTGACCAAATTCTCCTTCAGGTATTCAAAAGCCTTATGGCACTGCTCGCTCCATAGGAAGACCTGGTTCTTCATCGTCAAAGCTATCAAAGGAGAAGAAACTCGAGAGAAGTCCGAAACGAACCTCCGATAGTAACCTTCTAACCCCAGGATACTACAAACTTCTGCCACGCTCTTGGGTGCTACCCAAGAAACAACTACATCCACCTTCGACGGGTCCATTGAAACTCCATGTTGAGACACCACGTGCCGAAGGAAGTGTACTTCTTGTGTCAAGAACCTACACATCGACAATTTCCCGTAAAGCTGGTGGTGTCGAAGGACTTCCAAGATTTCCCTGATATGCTCATTGTGCTCCTCCTCTGATCTTGAGGAGATCAGGATTTCATCAATAAACACAATGACGAACCGGTCTAGAAACTCTCGAAAAACAAAGTTCATAAGTCCCATGAACACAGCTAGTACATTCGTCACTTCAAACGGCATAACTACAAACTCGAAGTGCCCACACCTGCACCTAAAAGACATCTTCGAGTTGTCATTGTCCTTTACCCTCAGCTGATGATATCCTGGTTGCAGGTCAATCTTAGAGAACCAACCTTCTCCCCTCAGCTGGTCGAAAAGATCATCAATCCTTGGAAGGTGGTAGTGGTTCTTGACCGTTACCTAGTTCAGCCTTCGGTAGTCTATGCATAGCCTAAGACCACCATCTGCCTTATTCACGAACAAAACTGGAGCACCCCATGGAGACACGCTGGGTCGAACAAAACCCTTCTCCATGAGATCGTCAATCTGAATTTGCAACTCCCGCAACTCTAAAGGTTCCATCTGATAAGGGTCCATCGATATCGGACGGGCACTAGGCTGCAAGTCTATCGCGAACCCAACGTCACGTTAGGGGGGGGGGGGGGTAGGGTCACAACCTCCTCAGTAAAAACATAGAGGAACTCCCCAACAACCTCTGGGACATCCATTATCTCTATATTAGCTGGAACCACTGATATCCCACCTAACAAGGAAAGGAGAGGCTACATACGCTGGCTTCCCGCCTTATAGCTCCTCTCACCAACAAAAGCTACGTGTTGACCATCCACGTCGAAGAACACGACTCTTCTTCGGAAGCAGTTGATAACGGAACTAACAGAAAACAACCAGTCGATTCCTAGGATGACATCGTATGGCTGCATCTGTAACAAAAGAAGGTCCTCACTAGATCGATGTGGTCCCAACGTCAGCCCACATCCCCGAAAAACAGAAGATACGCTGGTATGGACCCCAACTGGTGAACTCAGTACCAGTGGTATGGAAAGTCTCCCTACGTCTAGTCCCAAAGCATGGGCTAAACCAGGTGAAACAAAGGAGTGTGAAGCTCTCGAATTGAACAAAGTAGAAAAAAGAGTGCTGAAGAAAAAAAATTTACCTCGCACCACCTCTGGTCATGCTGGAGCTGTCAACTCTGCTGCGTGCAACTATCCACACCCAGCTCTTCTGCCTCTCTGATGTCATCCACTTCCCCAACCACGCCCTAGTCGAGGTCCCTAAGGAGCACCCTGAGGTCAGCCTTCTCCTGTAAAGTCTTCCCTCTGAGGGGCATGGTCCTGCTGCTGCTGGAAGGGCCTCGCCGGCAACTGGTGATGCTAAGGTGGGCGCTGAACCTCTCCACCTCCACCGTAATGAGCTCGGGTCGAGCACCAACTCTGAACATACCCGAAACCTCCACAAGAAAAACACCTCGGTCCTGGTGTTGTGAAAAAGGGACGAGGACCTAAAGATCTGAACTGGAACTGCTGGGGCCTGCTCCCCACTAGCCTGAACCAGGAAGGTCCCACTGTAGGAGACCTGCTGCTGACTGCCTTCCCCTTCGACGAGCCTGGATGTTATCCCTCTCAGGGTGCACCTCCCAGCGAGTGCATCCCCTCTTCAACCTCTGCCTTCTTCTGCACCTCCATGTACGTCAGAAGGGTGAAGGGGGTGAAAACATACTGGAGTGAAGGATGAAGCACCTCCTCCAAACGTCTCGCCCGAGACTCCTCATCCAGAAAGAGATCCGAAGCAAAGCGCAGAAGATCTTTGAACTTGATCCCAAGCTCTTATACCGACATACTTCACTGCTGAAGGGAGAGTAACTCCCGCCACTTCTCTTCCTTGATCATGGAAGAAAGTAATTCCTCTCAGAATTCCTTCTCAAAGTCATCCCATGGAACCTCTGCCTATATCCTCTCTCCGAGGTAGTGCATCCACCACTGTCACACCGCACCTCTCAACTGACTGACTGCTAGGGGAACCCAGTACTCCCTCGGAGCACGGATCATGGTAAAAGCGATCCCTAGCTCCACAATCCACCCATTCATCTCTATATCCTAAGTACTACCCTCGTACATATTGAGGGTCTGCTGCTGGAAAGAATGGAGAGTCTTCTGTCACTGGCTATCTTCCTCCTCTCGGTCAATCCTCAACTGATCGACCGCCTGAATCTGCTGGGCCTCGGCCATATGATCCACCCGGGGACGACGTCCAGGTGCCATAGCTGTACGGTAAAGAAGGATCGCCTAATCCCAAGTAGTAAGGAAAACTCAAGGTTTCATTTTATCATTTTATACCAATTTCTTTCCATGAACACCCAAATTAAGTATAACACAATAATGATGATGCATGAACCTTTCCTAGGGTCTCTACCCTGCAATAAATGTAGTCTCACTTGGTCATTCGGTAGGCTCAGAGTCCTTGCATCGGATCACGGGGGCCCTAAAATCCCACGTCCTAGCCGGTCTTCCCAGGCCTATGTCACGCACCAAGATTAACTAACATTGTTTCCCTTCCATCCCATGCAATCCTCACTTTTTCTAACTCCAGACATCATCCTATCTCTCAACCTGCCTCTGATACCATTCTATCACGACCCCCTCCCACCAAAGATGCCCCTCTTGAGCTGAAAATGGTGAAAGGGAGATAATTACCACCGAGCCCCGCATCCAGTAGGCCCCGGGGTGGCGACTAGCACCAAGGGTATGAGGTTTCAGAAATATGGGAGGCATTACCCTTTTTATTATTTAGGATCGGGAAATAGGACAAGTCAACCACAAAAATGGGAAAGAGCAAGTGTATAAAAATAAACCCAAACCAATCCCACATGCATGTTTAAACAATTTTATAACAAGGTAAAAGTATAATAAAGATCAAAGTAAAATACCAAAAGAAAACAAAGGTACAGCAACAGCAACAACTCCAACTATCTGACTAGTAGGGTCCCGTATGGCCCTGGTAGTCCTCCTGGAAACATGAAAGTAAACGTAGGGTGAGCATACAAGTATACTCAGTAGGGAAACCTAAAGCTCTCATGCACAAGTGGGGAGACATCCTAATGTCCCGGGAGAACAACAGAAGAAACCTAGCAAGGAATTCTATCCACCCAACCTCACCAGCCACACTCGCCAAAACACAAGCACAACAGGTAGTAGTATATAAGAAACAAGAGTATTGGGTACCCCGCACCATTTCCCTTTAGTTAGTTGCTCTTCCTAATGGAAAACATCTTGACGCTACAACACTCTCCCTGCCTACACACACCTGGGCCTCAAAACCACGTATCCCACCCGCACACACCTGGGCCTCACAACCAGGTATCCCTCCCGCACACACCTGGGCCGCACAACCACGTATCCTTCCCGCACACACCTCGGCCTCACAACCACGTATCCCGCCCGCACACACCTGGGCCTCATCCCGAAGATTCTTGGGAAACAGTAGAACCTGTCCGAAGAGTCTTGGGCTAAATCCACCCCAATCGAAACCTTCCTGAAGAGTCTTAGGTGTAAGGTCACCTCAAGCCATCACATCCTAGGGGAGAAGGAGAAGGAAAAATCTAGTAACTAGGGGAAAAACACCCTCTCCCATGAAATGGGAGTGTTCGGCACTAAGTGCTCAACATGGGTGGGGTGCGATAAAACACAAAAGATAGAGATATACATATATACCAACCACACAGCCCAACCTATGGCTTCTAAACAGAGAAACTGAGCATGTACCTCAGCACTGCTAATACGAAGCATGCATAGAACAAACAACCCCAACCCCATTTAGGTTTTCACATTTCAGCATAATTATTTTATTAGTTCCTTAACTACTGGGAAACTATCCACAACCAACCACATCAATCGTTCGTAAAACGTATCCCTGCCATCCAAAAATCAAGTTAGGAAAACACAAGCAACACAACCAAGCCCTTCTTATCAACCAACCAACCCCATGGATTATTAATTCTGTTTCATTACAATGCCCCACCATTCATTAACTCTTCCACTTTAACTTATTATTCACACCCCACTATTCATTCACAAACAAACCCATCCCTGTATCCCCGCTTAAAACCACCATAACCACAACCACACCGTACATCTTTTCCCTTTAATACCATTTATCGTAGCCCCGCTTCCCGTCACCAACATAGCATTCACACCAACCCACAACCAAGTCAATTGAAGCCTCGTTGCTCACCCTATCCACAACAACCCACAAAACACCCATATCACATGCCACGTATCCAAGACAACACCCACATGTTCATTATTCCGTTTTTGTTTAACCGGGGCGATCACACAAGGGTTCTAGATTTTAAACAGCCAACTTTACGTGATTAACCAATTTCCACATTCCACAAAGTTTCCATCCATTAGACAATCCAGAAGGAGAGGGAAACATTTAATTGTGTAATAAAGGACCCCCAACGACCGTGATTCTCAGAAGGTGGAATCTCATTCAATTCACATAATAATATCACAGGATATAATGTAACAACAATCACAACTTCCCATCCCCATTATATAAGCCAGTTATTATCTTTATTAAACCGGTTCAAAGGTGTTTCACGTAAACAAGAGAACACCCACCCCACATGATGCACAAATTAGAGAGACGAAGGTAAGATCCCTACCTCTACAGGTTCTGATCACATAGATCCCCCGGATCAACTTTAGAAGAAGTCTGTCAGCGTCCGTCACCTCTATCGGGTCCCGGAAAAACATCCTCGGGTGGATGTCGGAAAGGAAAGGCCAAAGGAAAAACAATGGATACAATCTTGGAAGTTCCGCCTTGTGGTCACAATCCAGTGGCCGCTGACGGATCGTAAATTGGATCTCGGACGAAGAAGTTATGGAAGAAAGAGCCTTCGAGTCTCTTGGGAGAACTCTGCTTAGAGGGAAAGGGGAGGAGAGGGGTGAGTTGAAAGGAGGAGGGGACCCCACCATTTATAGGCGAGAAAAAGAAAATTACACGGTGTGTAATTTAGGGTACACGGCTTGTACTTAGTTATTTTACACGCTCTCCACGCGGCTTCCAACAGGGCTCCGCGGCCATTGACTGGTCAACACACGGTTTGAGGGTAACGCATACGCGGGGAAAGACTACACGGCGTGTATTTTAGACACACGGCGTGTACTCATTTATTGCAAACGAAAAGGACACAGCTCCAACACAGTATACAGCCATTGAATGGTAACGCGTATGTGTGGAAGGACTACACGGCGTGTAGAACTGGACACACGATGTGCACCCATTATTCCACACAGTAAGGACACGACCTTCAACACGAGGTATACCCGGAAAGGGAGTACACGACGTGTACTAAAACTACACGGTGTGTAGTTTCATAATTATGGAAGGTGTGGGAAAAGTCCATCTTACCCTCTAGAATGCTTCTTGACCTTATTTTTGAAAAACGAAAGGGCCGGAGAGGTCCAGGCCATTACATGACTATTTTAATATTATTGAGCATTTTATATAATACTTTTTTATATGCTATTAATATTTATTTCCAACACACTTCTTTTAGCATTGGGAATTTTTATATTTTCTTATACTATGTCTAAGAATAGGAAGAGATCCACTAGAAGGTGGTATATGTTTTTGGTTTGTTTATGGAATTTTCGGTTGATGTTTCATTGATTTTTTAATATATTAAACTTTGGTACTATTTTAACTATTTACTTCTGATATTATATCCTTGAAGGGTCCTTATATACTAACTTGTATATTTTTTTGTTTTTTTTTAAATAATTTCCCCATTTTTTTCTTGTATGATTCATGGTGTTAGTATCATACCATTGGGGATAGGGAATGCCCTTTAGGTTATGTTAGTTTTGGCTTAAGTATCAATGTACTAGGGTATATGGGCTACTTCATTACATGGATGATATATATAAGTATGTTAAAATGAATAATATAGTATTTGTGACATAATGATTATTCTTGGAAGAGAAACTAATACTTACGTTTTTTCTATAATGATTATTGAAAAATGGAAACGTTACATAGGTTAACTTACAACCAATTGTCTCAATGATTGTAACATAGATCATTTTTCATACCTATATAACATAATTGGTTTTTAAAGTTAAATTTATGAACAAAAATTCGAATTATATCATTATTATTATTCTATATACAATCATATAATGACATATTTGATTATAGTAAACCTACAAAATTTAGGTTTAACATATGAAAATAATATTATCAAATAACCAATGTGAATATAATTTGATTATGCAATTTCATTTAACATGGTAATAAATAAAGATAAAAGGAATACAAAAATATAAAATATTTCTAAATCAAGTAAATAATTAATATTGGTTTTCTATTTAGGTAGATAATGATTGTATGTGATGACTCATACTCATGGGAAGGGACAATTTAACATAAAACATCATTTCAAATATGTATTTCAAAAATCATTCTTTTCAATTCCATTTTCTTCTAGTAATTTAATGAAAAAATTTATTTATTTTTATATTGTTTAAAATGGTCATATTTAATGATATTTTACTTTCATTAAAAATATTTAAAATAGAGAAATATTTTTAGTGTTCCACATAAGGGACATTATTTTATAAATTCATTTTAAATGATTCTGTTTGAACTCATTCTATTCCATATCCATATCTTTAGAAATAATTTGTTAATTATGTTATGTGGACATAAAAAAATTAATGTATATCTTATCTCTCTTATGAATTTATATAAATTTTTTTAAAAAGGAAATATTTTTACTAAAATTTAGGCTTTCATTTAAAAAAATTAAAATGGTTTTCTATTTTATCATATATAGATGCAATGACATATCCCATAAACATAAAAATTATTTGAAGCCTTAATTTATTTAAATTAATTCATGTTTTGATTAAAGAAAAACTATATATCCATTTTTATTGTTATTTATTATTGAATGCTAGTTTTCATTAAAAAAATATTTATATTTTATGGTATAAAAACGTGTTTAGAATGTTGTCTAAAAAGAAATTTTTAGGTGTTTAATTTATTATATGTTCAATGGAAATTATTTAGGAAGGTTTGGTACCCATAATAGATCACTAGTTGAAATGATATAGATTATATGATTGGGTCACCAAGAATCCACTCTAATTCATTACATAATGATTATGTTCTATAGATAATTAAATAATAATTAAAAGGTATGGTCATTCCAATTGTATGGTTAATTATGACGGTTAATTAAGGGTTTTATCATGATGATGTAATAGGGAACCAACATGACTTAATTATGTAACATACAATGTATTTATGGAATTATTTTGATTAAAATTTTTATGAAAATGATCATATTAAAAATATAGTCTACTTTCTAGGTAAAGAGTTGTGTTTTTACAAAATGGATTTTCCAAGAATTTCATGTTTTTCACTTGAATAATGTGTATCTTATGGTTATATCCCATACTGTGTTTTTTCTCATGTCGTGTTTCTATATTTTTTCATTGGGTTTAAAGATGGGTATTAAAACTCAATAATTTTTGTTGAAATCTATGGAGTAATGTCCTTAAATGATATAATATTTTATTTTAATAGATTTACATTATAGAAAAAATATATATTTATGAGATGTTTCCGAATTTTAAAATATTAGGTTTTTTATATTTAGGAGTGGTGATCTGATTCTATAAAATGCTAATCCTAAAAGGTATTTTGGAGTAAGATAAATATTATTATATTCTAAATACACTAAATTATGTGGTTTTCATTATCTGATCCTTAACAAGTTCGTCCATAACTATAGAATGAATGAATTTAAATTTCAAATGAAATGACATGAACCGTGTTAAAAATGATTAGAATAAAAATATAAAAAACATGACCCATAGATCATGACATGGACATAATATTAAGAGAAAACTATGTTTGAAAACTACAATAATTGAATATATATGTCAATTATACCTCCCCCTTATATCTCATTATATGAATGAGTTAACAACCTATATTCCATATTGGTATTTTTCTTACCAATTCTATACCATTAGAATTTGGATAATCAACCGACATACCCCTGGGTTTATGTTAATCTTCTTATGTTTCCTTTTCCTTGGGATAATCTATTTTTGAACCATTTTTCGGGGGATAATCCTCTTGTGCATTATTTGTGTTTGGATTATACTATTATATACCCTCTTTCCTACTTTAATCGTAATTCTTTCCCTTTTTAAACTCATTATACATACACATTACCAACTCATTGAATTTTTATATTTTACCCCACAAATCAATAATTAAAACATATTCATTCCTCTTGAAAATAATATTTCATATATATAATTTCACTTTATTAAATCATGGATAAGAAACAAGATTCATGAAAAGAATTCCTAGAATTTCCAATCATCCATCTAGATAATTAAGATAAATTTAAGAATAAAAAAATATCCCAAATATGACATATTTAATTTAAATGAATCTTTGTGTTGATAAAAATTATCATTTAAGGTAAATGGATTAATAGATTTGGAAAATATGAAGAAATATCCCATTGGGATACTATTTAATCCTCCTAATAAAATTTTATTTAAAAAAAATACATTGAGATGAAAAAAAATTAATGATATACTTTAAAACAAAAATAGTTACACAAATAAAATTTTTATAAATGAATGATTCATTCAAAGATAATAAATAATTTCTCTCGATAGAATAATATATTAAAATATACATTTGAAAACCATAATTCTATTAAAAACCATCCTTTAAATTATAGATGATAAAAGAATATTTCATTTCCTTAACAAATATTTATGACATAAATTCAATTGATAAACTATTTCAAAAAATGTATGGGAAGCTTATTAAAGATGAATGCTCACAGTGTGATAGAAACCGTAACAGGCTTTCTATAAAAGATTTTTACCATGATCATAAAATCTGATGTTGTGGGTCAAATATAAATTCAATTTTAAAAAAGTAGATTCAAAAACATTTAATTGTAATAATGATATACAATAATGGTTCTTTTGATAATATTTGAAGGTTTTTAGACTAAATTTTTAGTTTAAGATAACGTATTAAATTATTAAATGAAATTTTATTTTCTTATTTAAAATAACGTTTTTGAAAACCTACATCATAGAAATGGTATAATAACAAGTCCATATTTAAAAATTAAAAGTAAAATGTAATGGTCTCTTCAGATATAAAACATTTTTTCATCCCAATATAATTGATAATAGTGGTTGGAATGGAAAATATGGAAAATAAGGGGAAAGTGTCATTAAATGGGAATGGAATTATTCCCAGAAATGAAATAAATTTTCAGGAAGATATTATTAATGGTAAAAAAATTTAATGAAATGTTCATTCTCCCTAAATTTTAGGATAAATTATAGCAAAATAATATAATATGGTCCAGGAATCCAATTTTGTAAGAAATAATTTCTAGAATAATTGTTGTTGCTTAATTAAGGGAGTAAAGTTAACAATGATTCTTAGAACCTCAGTAACATTTGAATCAGTGTAAAATGAAATATATAACGTGATTTGGTTTTAAAAAAAATTAAACTGGCTGAATATTATTAAAAATCCATGGACAATAAATATACCCATAAATGGAAACAATACGTGAATACGAATCATATCTCAATGAGGCATTGTTCATATATGAAAGCTGTAATGGTAATTAAATAATATGAATCAAAATAACATAATTAGGATTCCATGAAATGGATTTTCAAATATCACGAATTGAACTATAATCATTATTCCTCAATTAAATATGGTATTTTATAGACCATATAAAGAAATAAACATGTATAATACCAAAAATGTCTCATGGAATATGAAATAGAAATAACTAACCATTACAATTAATTATTTTTAATCTGAAAATTCTCTGATGTACTATATAAAAAAATAGATTTCATAATCCCCTATACAATAATGTTATTAAATAAACCTTTTATAAAAAAATTTTATGTTCATTTATTTTAAAAAAATTATATTTAAATAATTTGTTTTCAGCATCACGTGTTTAGAATGATTTATTTTTTGTTACATACAAGTACTATTATGATGGTGTTGATTTTTACTTATTAGTTCATATTTATTTATTATGATATTATTAATGTTTCATTATTATTTTTTTCTAAATTCATAATTTACCGTTTTCACTAGGTGAAATATTTGGATATGATTTCTTTAAAATTATAATCACGATGAACTAGTTCTAGCATGTCATATGATTGAAAGGGGTTGTATATTAATAAATATAATAAATTTCTATAATTCCATTATATATTTATTAAAATTTCATAAATACATTTTTATTACATGATATTACCATTATATAATATTCTTTAATAAATCATTCTATAAACAATATAATGGATTGAATAAACCACATATCATCATTGAGTTTGTATTCATCACCTATACATGATCGAAATTGTTTTGTTTTTATTAATATATGTAAATAATTGAATAATGTTTTCCATGTTTATATACTAAATTATGGAATTTTAATAATACTGATTTCGTTTTATAATTTTTGATATACACATGTTTTGATAAGGGTTATTAATATGTTTAAACTAAAGATTAATAAATGTTCAAGTTGATGAATTCATATTTTCCTTGGAAATATTCCTGAAAATAGAATCCAAATGATAAATAATTAAAAACATAAGAATATTGATATGGATTAGGATTATGTTATCTGTGTAATTTCACTGTTTTAGATTGTAATTTTAAGGGATTAGTGTATAATAATTTAGTTGAAGTGTTCCCCTTTTATAAGTGAATAAAAGGGTAATATTAGAAGTACACAATTCAGTACATTATGGGTATATGACTATTAAATGTTAAAAGCCCCCAAAAATGTACAAAAATGAAGTAAATGAGTTTTTCTTATACACATCTAGTAAAAACATTTTATTTTCTTTTATTTATATTTTATTGTCTTTTATAATTAGTAACATCATTTATACTTTTTTAGTTTTATCATGGTAACAAATATTTTATCCATGAGAATTAATATTATTAAGAAAATTTAAAATAAACATTTAAATATAATTTAATAATTATAAGTTTGAATATCACCATATTATTATTAAAAAATTAATATGGTTCTAAAAAGTTAAATATAATATTAGCATATGTAATGCCAAAATTTTATTTTTTTTAAAAACAATTTTAAGCTAAATTTTTTTGGGTAGAATAATATTATCAATGTTATCTACTCAAATGATTTAAAATGGTTTAAAAAAATTTATATTTCATTTTTATGTAATGAAATTCATAAATTTATAATTTTAATAATATCATTGTTTTTCACAATTCTCCTAAAAATAGATTATTTTAAAAAAAATCCAAAATATAATCCTATGAAAATAGTTTAATTTTGAATTAAAAAATTAGATAATTTTATAAATTTATAATTAAATATTTATATATATATTTTTGATTTAAATTAAAAAACTACATATAACATAAATATATATTATTGAAAAATTCTGTTTTAGAACATTATCTGTTTTCAATCTAATTTTTATAGTTATATTATAATATTATTATTTAATATAGTGATTTATTATTCTAAAATTGTTTTATTATAAATGTATAATATATCATTGATCACATTAGTTTGCAGTTTTGGGTGGAGAATGATATCATATAAAGGATTAATTTTGAGAAAAAATATATTATAAAATCTCAGGGTATTGCATTCTCCCCCCAACCCAAAAAATTAATTATATCCATAAAATTTTAATTCTAAAAAAATAATATAAATAGATATGGTTATCTATTATAATTTCATTGCTCATAAATACCTATTAAATATATACAAATATTTATATCCTACAAAATAATTTGGAAACATAACTTTTCTATCATAACAGGCATATGTTAGGATAATCATCCATTTATTCTTAATATGTATCCATGTCTATGTTTTAGGTGTTTCAAGACACATAACTTCCATCAAATCATTTTCATGATATTATTTCAAATAAAAATTAAAACCAATTTTTTTATGATGATATCTACTGAAATGATAGTAAATAATTATAGGAATGTAAATGAAAAATCCAAATATGTCTTCCCTAGTTACACCTTAATTTAAAATTATGATACATTCAGTTAAAAAATAATTTAATACGAAAAACCTATCACTCATTGGGATTGACATAATTTTTTCATTTTCATATTCCTATTATGATTTCAATCCTAGTTGGTTATTTGTAATGTAACGTCCCGCCCCCGGGTGCCACGCAACGGGTGCCTCGAGCCCGGTTCGCCATGTGACCTCAAGCGCATTTCCCCAAACACCAGAGGCTTCCGACTAGTAGCGAGGGCCCGGGTCTGATAGTGGGGAAACTATGCCCTCATTTTTCAAAGTGTAGCGCAACAGAATACCAAAATAAACATACAACAACAGTGGAAGCAGTAAACATACACAACTGAAATAAATACAGCAGTGGATATAACCAACAGTATATAAGTGATGATGCTACATGATTCAAGTTCTAAGAAAACAGCCAGAACATGTTATACATCAATATAGTACAACATAAAAACAGAGTATAGTAATGCAATAAAAATAGCTAGCAGTGGAATCACGAGCCTAGGCTCGGTCCTATGCCCTCCTACTCCTCAGCAACAGTCAAGTACCTGTATAGGGACTCTTGCCACTATCTACAGCTATAGCAACGTAATCTATTTGGGCCAAAAAGCGTGACCCAAACAGGGTGTGAGAAATATATCTCAGTAGACACCCACCAAAGGCCCGTGCTCAACTTTGTGTAAAACATGCAACAAGTGTGTAGTAGTAAAATGCAATAACTAAGCAGTACTCAAAAGTAACTAACTTAACAGTTAAATTTCCATTTTATTATTCATTTAATTCCTTTAATTTAGTACCATTTTTGTGCTCAACGGCACCAAGCCCTCAAGTTAACCAGAACTGTGCCATCATGCTAAAATAGTAACCACGCCTTCAGTCTTGCCCTCAGGCTATATAGAATCCAACCCACAGGTGTTTCCCTTAGGTGTAACAGAAATTCTCGCCCTCAGGCATTTGAAGTGTCGCCCTCAGGCACCGAAGTCAAGCCCTCAGGCACGAAAGGTTGACCTCAGGCTGAATAACGACAGCCCTCAAGCTAAAATAGTCACGCCCTCAGTCTAATCACAACAATGCCCTTAGGCTAAATAGGTAACTGGGTCATGACCAACGTATCAAAATGCAGTAAACAAGCAATTCCTCTCAAGGCAATTCTACAGTTACTACATTTAAGGCATACCCTTGGGTATCCTGGCCAAATGGCTAAACAGAGGAACACACCCCTCGGGATGGTCCTGGATCCAAGCAACAATCCCAAACAGCATTTTTGTATCACAATTTAATCACCTATGCAATTTTTGGCATTAAATATTGCAACGGTCTCAAGCACACGACACCCCAACATGGGTTCGGAGCACGAAAAGACACAAAAACGCACGACATTTGGAAAATAAACACCAAGCCACCTACCTTATACGTCAACGAACGCTATTGCCGAACTCCACCTCTATAAATGCCCAAGAACGACATAGATATGATGAAGAACAAAACCCATTCAAAAGTAAATAACTTCCATTATGGGAATAATTGGAAAGAACGGCTAAAGGAGGAGGAAGGGCTTACCCGCGCGGTTCCAACGAGATCGTCCAAAGCTGAATCGGATTCCAGATGAACACCCGACAGATCTTCAAAGGTCCTGCCATCCTCCTTGGCTCCAAAACGGCTCAAGTTCCTCCTCTGCCAAATGAGGAGGCTACTACCTATTTTAAGCCGAAAAAACAAAGTACATGGCGTGTACTTCCAAGTATACGGCATGTACTCCCTTTATTTAACTGTTCAAAAGGCGGCACTGTCACACTGTTCATATGTCGACATGAGTACACGGCATGTACTCTCAAGTACACGGCATGTACTGCCGCCCAGCTGGAGACAACGCCACCGCCTTACTGTTTAAGCATGCCGACTCAGTACACGACGTCTAAGGTACCACTACACGACGTGTAGTCGGTTCCTACACCCTTCGCCGCCGGCAAGGCTACACGCCCCATGTACTCATCCCAACACGGACAAAGTACACGGTGTGTGGATAAAGTACACGGTGTGTAGTTCCAAAATTTAGGATTTTCCCCATTTTCCATATTTTCTCAAAATCACTTAATGAAAAGGAAAAGAAGAAGCTTGTACCTCTAAAACCAGCACCGGGTTCTTTAAAAATTCCTCCCTTATAGCAATTCATCCCCGAATTTCCCTTTCAAGGGTGGCGAAGAGAAAGCTCAGAACAGCTCTGTCCACTGAGCACATACATCGGCCTCCCTCTCCCAGGTCTCGTCCTGCACTCAGCCATGCTTCCATAGCACCCGTACGAGAGGAACTGAACGGCCTCAGAGAACCTTCGTTCCCCTATCAACGATACGGATCAGATGCTCCTCAAAGGACACATCATGCGGAATCTCAACCTCCTCTGGCTGAAAGGTGTGAGACGAGTCTGAAAGGTAGCGACGCAACTGAGACACGTGGAAGACGTCGTGCATGGCTCGTTACCGCTGCGGTAACTGAAACCGATAGGCAACCAGCCCGACTCTCTCCAAGATCTCAAATGGTCCCACATACATTTGCAAAAGCTTACCCTGTCTCCTAATCCGTTTGTGTCCCAGACTCGGCGAAACATGCAAGAAAACCTGATCCCCAACCACGAACTCCAAATTTCATCTGCAGCAATCAGCATAAGACTTCTAACGAGACTGTGTGGTAGCCATCCACTTCTGAATTAACTGGACCTGCTCAGATGTCTCCTGCACGAGCTGTGGTCCAAGTAAAGCTGGCTCACTTGACTCTAACCAGCATAAAGGTGATCGGCATGGCATACCATATAAATCCTCGTATGGTGCCATCTCAATAGTTTCCGGAAAACCATTGTTATAGGAAAAATCGACTAAGGGTATATGATTCTCCCAAGAGCCCCCAAAGTCTAGGACGCATGCGTGCAACATTTTCTCTAGAACCTGTATCGTCCACTCTGAGTGGCCATCTGTCTGAGGGTGGTATGTTGTGCTCAGAAGCACCTGTGTACCCAGCGCCCTCTGAAAACTCTGCCAAAAATGAGACGTGAAGCGGGTGTCCCAATCTGAAATGACAGAACGAGGGACCCCATGCAGACGTATGATCTCTTGGATATATATCCTTCCGAGCTCATCCACACAAAAGGATTCCTTGATCGTCAAGAAATGAGTTACCTTTGTGAGTCTGTCCACAACAACCCACATGACGTCATTGCCACGAGGTGACCTTGTAAATCTCGTCACGAAATCCATCACGACATCATCCCATTTCCATTCTGGAATGGGAAACTGCTGTAACAGCCCAGCTGGTCTCTGATGCTCTGCCTTCACCTGCTGACAGGTGGAACACCTCGTAATAAAACCAGTTATCTCTCTCTTCATACCCGGCCACCAGTACTGACGTCTCAAGTCTCGGTACATATTGGTAACCCCGGGATGAACTGCCCAAGATGAAGCATGAAACTCCCACATTAGCTCCTTGCGTATATCCCCTAGAACCCATACACGTCCATGGAAACTCAAAACCTCATCATCGCCTATTGTCCAACCGGGAGGAGGGTCCTCACTTTCCACCGAATCCCGTAGAACTAGGCCTTCTGAAACTGATAGCTGCCTAATCCTCACTCTGTCCAGGAGGGTAGAAGTCACAGCTAACGAGGAAAGATAAGTCTACCCCTGACTTTCATGAACCTCTAGATGCATCTCAGAGAACAAAGCCATAATATTCCACTCACCACTGGCCTCCTGCACTACCTGTATCTGAGTCTTCCTGCTCAGTGCATTGGCTACTGCATTACCTTTACCAAGTGTACAAGAAAGCTCAAAATCGAAGGACTGTAGGTACTCGACCCACCTTCTCTGCCTCAGATTCAGGTCACGCTGAGTAAAGATATACTTGGGGATTTTGTGGTTGGTGAAAACCACAAAATTCTCTCCCAATAGGTAATGTCTCCAACAGCGCAACGCATGCACAACTGCAGCCAACTCAATATCATGCGTCGGGTAATTCCTCTCATGTGGCCTCAACTACTGAGACCCGTACGCCACAACTCGGTCTCCTTGCATCAAAATGGCTCCCAGCCCAATCCCTGATGCATCATAGTAAACTGTATAGCTCTTCCCCTGCTCTGAGAGTATCAGGATCGGTGCTGATGTCAGCCTTCCCTTCAGGTCCTGAAAATCTGTCTCACTAGCTTCTGACTAAACGAACATCACACCCTTCTTAGTCAGACCTATCAACGGTGCTGCTAAGTGAGAGAAGTCCTGTATGAAACGTCTGTAGTAACCATCCAGCCCTAAGAAACTTCGTATCTCAAACACGTTCCCGGGATTCCCCCAGGAAACTACCTACTCCCACCTTCTCTGGGTCCACTGCAACTCCTGCCTCTGAGATGATATGACCCAGGAAGTGAATCTGGTCCATAAAAAAGTGGCACTTCAAGATCTTATCATATAGGCAATTCTCTCTCAGTGTACTCAATACGATCTCAAGATGGGTGGCATGGTCTTGTCGAGTGTGAGAGTAAACCAAGATGTCGTCCAAGAATACTACCACAAATGAATCAAGATATGGATGGAACACACGATTCATCAGATCCATGAAAACTGCTGGCGCGTTCGTGAGTCCGAACGACATAACCGTATACTCATATAGACCATACCTGCTCCTGAAAGCTATGAGATGTATATCAGATGGTCTAATGCGCAGCTGATGATATCCAGATCTCAATTCAATCTTCGAGAACACTCATGCTCCACGAAGCTGATCAAAAAGATCATCTATCCTCGGCAAGGGATATCGGTTCATAACCATCAACTGGTTCATCTCCCGATAATCCACACAAAGTCTGAGGGTACCATCCACCTTCTTCGCAAAAAGGACTGGAGAACCCCAAGGAGATGTACTGGTTCGGATAAAACCATTTTCCAGCAACTCCTCTAACTGCCTCTTGAGCTCCTGTAACTCAGGCGTGGCCATCCTATAAGGAGGAATGGACACCGGTGATACTCCTGGCACAAGCTCGATAGAGAAATCCACCTCACGCACTGGAGGTAGACCTGAAAAGTAGTCCAGAAAGACTTCTATGAAACGATCGACAACTGGAGGGAAATCTGTCTGACAAGTCCCCTGGTCATCCAGATATAAGCTCGCAATTTGGGTTGTGACTCCACCTCGCCCATGTTACTCTGGTCCAGCTCGACTCGCCTGAACATCCCACTCGCCCTTGTATAGAAAATCCCCCGCCCTCTGGTGATGTGAAACACACCCTACAACGATAGCAGCCTACAAAGGCTCGAAAGAGAACCAACCAATCCATCCTGAGAATGACGTCATAGCTCATCATCTTCAGGACATAGAGGTCCCAAAGGAAGTGACACCCACCAACCTCAAGGGGGCACTGCTTGCACTAACGCACAACAACCGTCCTAGTCCCCAACGGAGTGTCTAGCATCAAGATAGCATAATAAGTATAAACACCGAGCCCAAGGCTCTCCACAATGGGTACTGATATAAAACTATGTGTAGCACCCGTATCAAAAAGTACTGAAGACAAGACAGAAGCTACTAGAATAGTACCTCTGATTGTCGAAGGTCCAGGATCTTCCTCCTGCTGGGTCTGTTGCACTACATATGCCTGTCCAGTGTCGCGGCCCTACGACACAACCTGGCTACCCTGAGCTGTACCGCCCTGTTGCCTTAGAGATCCTGGTGTCTGGCTACCACGACCACGACCACCATCTCTGCCTGCATGCCCTGACGTATTCCAGTTCCCTGACTGGTAAGAAGCTAATGGTCCTTCTCCCGCACGTGGAGTCTGCACAGAACCCCTCTCACTAGCCACTAGTAGAAATGCCATGCAAAAGTGCTGCAGATTACCCATCTTGCCGCAAGCTCGGCACTCCACTGGGTCTCGTGGACATTGTGGCCTCTTGTGCCCCTCTCCGCCACACTGGTAGCACCTGATCGGGCCACCTGAAGAAGCTGTCTGGCTGGTACTGCCGCCCTGAGAGAAGTCCATCTGTCTATTCCTCTTGCCAGCAGAAATAGTTCCAGTAACTGATGCTGAACCGCCCTATCCCACACCACTCGATTCCTGCAGGTTCCTCTCTATAATCAACGCCTGGTTCACAATCACGTGTACATTAGTCAACCTGAAAACAATCACCAGCACTCGGATGTCATACCGAGGACCATCCTCAAAACGTCTGGCTCTCAGCGTCTCATCACCCACCAGCACGGGTGCAAAGCGCTGAAGCTCCGTAAAACGGGCAGAATAGTCCATCACTGACATAGCACCCTGCTGTAGATTCATGAACTCTCGAGCTCTATCTGCCCTCAACATCTCGGGAAAGAATAAGTCATAGAAGACTGTCTGAAAATCCTCCCACGCCATGTCCATGTGATGCTCTGACTGTGTGGTAACATCCCACCACCTATTGGCAGAATCACGCAGCATGTAAGTCGCGAGCTTGACCCTACGCCCTGGAGGCGTCTCAAGATGCTCAAAAATAGTCTGCATCGATCCTAGCAAAGACTCGGCAGCCTGTGGTCCACCATCCCCTGAAAACGTAGGTGGATGCTGCTGATGAAAGATACGCGTCAGCTCGTCCATAGATGTGGCAGCCTGTGGTGCTCCCTGAATGGTCTGCATGAACCGCAATAAGCCTTCACGGAACTGCGCCTTTGCGCCTGTGTCCGATATAACTGTCGGTGCCGCATCTGGCTCTACTGGTGGATCAACTGGTATCCCATGGCCCACCATCTCTGGATTATAATCGTCACCGCTCTCCTGGAGAAAAACTTGCAGTCGTCTAGGCGGCATGACTCTACAAGGTCAAAAGCACACCTCAGATTCAAGATTATCAAGACTAAAACTAAGGAACCACAAATGAACAAGAGGAAGAAGGCGTTTCAAAATTTTCAAAACAAGACTACACGACGTGTACACTGACTACACGGTGTGTACTTGACTTCCTTTCCCCTGGTCGGGTCCTTCTACACGGCTAATCCACACGAATACCGTTCAAAAAAACTACACGGAATGTATAATATCTACACAGCGTGTACGTTGTTATTTTCCAACTTCCTGTGTTGTCTGTGACATGGCCGTCTACTCGGCTTAACACTACACGGCGTGTTACACCCGTACACGGTGTGTACAACACCCCGTTTCCCAACCACACGGCTAACTCCACACGGTCTGTCCTCGTACAAGACAACATGGCGTGTCCCAAAGGTACACAGCGTGTTCCGGGAGAGGTGACGTCGGCCTGTGTTGTTAGTTACACGGACGAGTCCCCAGGTCACACTACACGGCGTATCCATAACTAACACGATTTGTTCTGTCAAGGAGTTGGCCGACCCGTGTTGTTAGTTACACGGTCGGACTCCTGGTCAACACCACACGACGTGCACAAACCTACACGGTGTGTTTTACCCAAGCCCTTCCCTACCTCGTGTCGCTGCCCACACGGTTTGTGACACGGGAAGAGACTACACGGTGTGTACTCCGGGTACACGACGTGTACTCAAAAAGTTTTTTTCCTTCCCGAACAGAAGAACACACACGGCATGTATGATGTCCTACATGGCGTGTTTTCTGGGTTTTCTGGACAGTATCCCTCAAAAACTTCTCTGGAACCCAGAAAACACTGAAAACAACACCTAAGTGTGAAATTCCGACCCATGGGGGTCCATACTCCCCACAACTCAATGTTTGACATCTTATATGTGTTATAACCAACAATCAGTCAATGACCCACCAAATTCCGGTCAATGGGGGCCCATACTCCCCAAAAACCAATGTTTGGAGTCCATTCTATAAACAAGCTCAACTAAAATACCATATCACAAGGTAGGTATTTATCACGCAGCTATCACAACAACATGCTTTATTAGCACAACAAATATCACAACAGCATGCGAATATCTAATGCACCTACATGGAATGGAAACTACGCATGGCATGTGATAACTATCATGTGTCTATATGATGCATGAGACAGCATACCCTCATCTCATCGGGTTGCAACTAAATAGAACCCACAGATAAAATATAACCAGCACAATCCAAGTGCGTCACCCAGCGGTGAAAACTTATCAACCGTAAAATTGCATATCAAAGAATGCAAAATACGAGGTAGACTGGCTTTTCCCTGCACACGGGTTAGCTACGCCCGGGCACAACTTATTACCAACTACCATTCTGTCCTATCCGAGACTACGGCTCCAAATAGTAAGTCAAAGAAAAGAAACATCCTTTGACACCACTTTGTAACATCCCGGCCCCGGGTGCCACGCAACGGGTGCCCCGAGCCCAGTTCGCCACGTGACCTCAAGCGCATTTCCCCAAATTCCAGAGGCTGTCGACTAGCAGCGAGGGCCTAGGTCTGATAGTGGGGAAACTATGCCCTCATTTGTCAAAGTGTAGCGCAGCGGAATACCAAAATAAACATACAACAACAGCGGAATCAGTAAAAATAAACAACTGAAATAACTACAGCAGTGGATATAACCAACAATATATAAGTGATGATGCACATGATTCAAGTTCTTTGAAAACAACCAGAACATGTTATACATCAATACAGTACATCAGGAAAACAGAGTACAGTAATGAATGAAAAATAGCTAGTAGCGGCATCGTGAGCCTAGGCTCGGTCTCATGCCCTCCTACTCCTTAGCAACAGTCAAGTTCCTGTATAGGGACTCTTTCCCCTATCTACACCTGCAGCAACGTAATCTGTTTGGGCCGAAAAGCATGACCCAAACAGGGTATGAGAAATATATCTCAGTAGGCACCCACCAAAGGCCCGTTCTCAACTGTGTGTAAAACATGCAACAAGTGTGCAGTAGTAAAATGCAATAACTAAGAAGTATTCAAAATTAACTAACTTAAGAGTTAAATTTCCATTTTATTATTCATTTAATTCCTTTAATTTAGTACCATTTTTTTGCTCAACAGCACCAAGCCCGCAGGCTAACCAGAACCGTGCCCTCAGGCTAAAATAGTAACCACGCCCTTAGGCTTGCCCTCAGGCCATACAGAATCCAACCCGAAGGTATTTCCCTCATGCCTAATAGAAATTCTCACCCTCAGGCATACGAAGTGTCGCCCTCAGGCATAGAAGTCAGGCCCTTAGGCACGAACGGTTGCCCTCATGTGGAATAACGATAGCCCTCGGGCTAAAACAGTCACGCCCTCAGGCTAATCACAACAACTCCCTCAGGCTAAACAGGTAACCGGGCCATCCCTAAAATATCAAAATGAAGTAAACAAGCAAATCCTATCAAGGAAATTCTACAGTTACTACATTTAAGGCATACCCTCGGGTATCCTGGCCAAATGGATAAACTGAGGAACACACCCCTCGAGATGGTCCTGGATCCAAGCAACGATCCCAAAAAGCATTTTATTATCACAATTTAATCACCTATGCAATTCTAGGAATTAAATATAGAAACGGCCTCAGCCACATGACACCCCAACATGGGTTCGTGGCACGAAAACGCTAAAAAACGCATGACAGTTAGAAAATAAACACCAAACCACCTACTGTATACATCAACGAACGTTATTCCCAAACACCGTCTCTAGAAACACCAAAGAACGGTGTAGATATGACGAAGAAAAAAACCCATTCAAATGTAAATAAATTCTGTTAGGGGAAGAGTTGGTAAGAACGTCTTAAGGAGGAGGAAGGGCTTACCCGTGCAGTTCCAACGAGATCGTCCGAAGCTGAATCAGATTCCAGACGAACACCCGGCGTATCTTCAAAGGTCATGTCGTCCTCCTTGGCTCCAAAACGGCTCAAGTTCCTCCTCTGCCAAATGAGAAGGCTACTGCCTGTTTTAAGAAGAAAAAACAAAGTGCACAGCGTGTACTTCTAAGTACACAGCGTCTACTCCCTTCATTTAACTGTTCAAAAGGCGGCACCGTCACACTGTTCATACGTCGACATGAGTACACGACATGTACTCTCGAGGAAACGGTGTGTACTGCCACCCAGCTAGAAACGATGCCACCGCCTTACTGTTTAAGCCTGCCGACTGACTACACGGCGTGTAAGGTACCACTACACGGCGTGTAGTCGGTTCCTACACCCTTCGTCACCGGCATGGCTACACGCCCCGTGTACTCATCCCAACACAGCCAAAGTACACGATGTGTGGATAAAGTACACGACAAGTAGTTCCAAAATTTAGGATTTTCCCCCATTTTCCGTATTTTCACAAAATCACTTAAGGAAAAGGAAAAGAAGAAGCTCATACCTCTAAAACAAGAACCGGGTTCTTACATGAAATATCATTGAATTTGATTTATTTATTTTATATAAAGAGCATGTAAATTTATAATGCAACTCATTCGAGGTGTATATCTTGGAGTGAAGTAAAATTCATACTCATCATGTTGGAGTTGAAGATCGAGTTGATCAACAAATAGCCTTTTAGGGTGATTGTGCCTAGACTCATCTATTCCAAAATCACATCCACCAACAATGATGAAAATATGGATTTATCTTCTACAAAACCCCAACATATTTCAGTGATAATAACATCATGTTTTAATCCTAAAAATAAACTTATATAATGGGTTTTAATTAATTTTATCTTATCCTGTTCCCACAAAATAGCATAATTATTCCTCGAAAATAACTTAAATCTTCTTTCATACTAAATGATGATCCCAAAACACACACTCATGGATCTCTTGATAAAAAACATTTTTTGAACACTAGTTTTTATATAAATTGATATTAATATATTTTTATTTTATCATATTTTCATATTTTATATATTACATCAAAAAAATACTCACACTCTCCAAATTATTTTTTTCAGCGATAAATGGTATCGTTTATCAAAACGTTATTATTAGAACAAATAACGGGTACCCTTTATCAGCACAATATTTTTAACACTGATTAAAATTTCATTCATCAGTACATTTTTAGCTCTGAAAAAAGTGAGCATATATAAAATGGAATAATTAATAAATAAAAAATAAAAAATATTTTATTAAAAAAATAAATTTAAATTTTTATTAATTAAATAATTATTCATTAAAATGAAGAGATTTATTATAAATTAATAAATATTAAATATTTCATTAATTCGATAATTATGATATTTATGATATTTAAATTTTATATATTAAATATATATATTAATGTATATAAATATGATTTGTATATTTCTAAATATTTATGTACTTTACATAAAATAGTCTAATATTTATTGAATAAATTTATATAATAAAAAACTAATATGAATTAAAAATATTGAGTAATTTCATAGTATTTGATATCTAATTGTATGAAATTTCATTTTTCAATGTAACAAAGATCTACTATGTGTTACATTTATTTCATATATAAGAATTTAATTAATATTTATATACAATGGAGACACATAAAAATTATCCATTTTTCAATATTTTAAAAGTGTTTTTATTCATAATTTTTACAATTTATCTCATTTTTAACACATATATATATATATGCACATAAAATTAAATATTCATTAATAATGTTAAAATTATCTATGTAAAAAAAATATATATAAATAAATAACTTTATAAATTTAAATTTACTATTTTTATACAATTGTATATTTATAATTGTAACTAAATAAATGTTTTTAAAAGTATTTCTATAATTATAGATATATAATTATTTATATTTTAAATAATTATTAAATTTATATTAAATTTAATTATACAATGAATATATTTACTATATTTATATTGATTTATTTAACATATAAATGTATAATTATGTAAATATATATCATGATATTAAATTTATTTATTATAAATATTTCTATAATTAAAAATAAATAATTATAAAATTATAATAAATACATTTAAAGGGGAATATATTTTATATATTTATATATTTATATTAAGTATATATAAATATTTACAATTAATTTCTTTATATTTTTTATTATAAATTCTTTATTAGTGCATAATTAATAATCACTGATAAAATCATCTTTATGTGCACTTTTTTGACCTAATAAAGTTGAAGCTATATCAGCGCTAAAAATTTACTATTGAAATTAACATTTAACAGCACTATAAATTTAGCACTGATAAAGATTGATTTTATCATTGTTCATCAGTGATGGGGAAGACCTACCGTTATCAGTGCTAGAAAAGAAGTGATAAAAAGTCTTTCTATGATCAGTTAATAAATATGTTCTGATTGAAGGACTCGTTATAATCCCTTTTTGTAATCACTGATAAAAGATTCCTCATCTGATTAAAAATCCCTAACCATTTACATAACCTTCATAATATTAAAAGCTTTCCATGGAAGCCACTAGCTACCGGTGCACGTCCTCAATTAGTCGAACCTCAAATCACACATCTCAACTACCTCTCGAACATCTCGTATGATTTATGTTGATCGATTAATGTTAGGGATTCCAAATAAGTTCTTAGATTTTTTTCAACTAAACTAGGTATAACTTCTAATTTTCATTCAATATTTTTGGTTTCATTTTTTATTTCTTCTTTGACGATGTTGATTTTTTGGTCCGGTGAATTTATACTAGCGAGGTAGGAATTCCTATTGTCTCAGTTTCAAATTTTGTTTCAACATTTTATCGCTCATGGAGAGTATATTGTTTCTAGATTCGATGGTGACACATATAGACACATGCAGTGTATAAGGTTGTTTTATTTTGTTTAATTTTCCCAAATTGAACTCCCAATGATATCACGCATATTTTTAATTCTTTTTTGTATCAATGGTATTCGATACATGTGAAATTTTTGAAATTGAAGTTTAGTATTTTGTGTGTGATGGAGTTGAATGAAGTATAATGTATTTGTATTATATTATAACGATTCATATCTTATTTTTTGTAATTATTTGGGTTACTATGGGAATTAAATGTAGGGATGAGCCATAGAAATTTTTATTTAAATTTTCAATATTCTAGTTTTATTTATTTTTTGGGCTAAATAATTTCCTATGGGTTTTTTTTCATTCCTCGGTACATTTTCCAGCCAGATGAGGATTGATAATGTCCATTGGACACTATCAATGGCTAGATAGAGTAATTGATATATGGTTTTCTTGGGTTTGTTTTGGAAAAAATATCAATTTTTTAATTTGTTGTACTATTTCTAAATAAATTTTTATTCCTTTAGATCTATACTTTTTTAAAAATATCTTTAATCTTTCTCCTGCTTTAGATTAATACAAAATTATTTAGAAATCCTTTTAATAATAATATATGAAATTTTATGTCTTGATTCTATGTACTATTTTTAAACTACATTATAAATTTTCATCCTCATCCTACTTCACCTCTCTCAATAATTTACAAAAAAAATATACATTTATGATTTTCCATTTCTAGGTATACTAATTTTAAGACCTCAATATCATTATATGAAATTAATATTTCTTGCATTGAAAAGTATATTTTCAAAAATTTCAACCCCTTTATGAGTTTTTATTTAACTAATAACATGTGGATTTCCATGTAATCAATTTCAAACCTATCTTCATGACATATTGTAAAATATTGTGTCAAACATTTTTATAATGAAAAATGTTTGCATTTAACCAATATCACACACTCCATGATATATGTTGGAATTGCAACGAACCCATTTGATTTTTTTTAATTTTAAATGGTTATAAAATTGGTTATTCAATATTCATTTTCAAATATATTAAAAACTTTACTAACATAAATTTATTGGGAAAAATATAATAGGAATTCCATGAGTCACCTATAATGTAAGGAAATTTTCAACTCACTAATCCTAAGAATTTAATCATTGTTTATTGTTAATGTAGAAAAGTATAGTCACAGTTCTTCTCTTTATATTCTAAATAATATGTCATACATATTGATAACCACTTTCAATTTATCCATAAAATTATTGTGTTTGTAATTATTATGATCAATACCTCATTTTCAAAATTAATGGTTCCTAATTCATCTAACAATAAATATCATTCCCTTAGTTAATATTTCAAATCATACATCAACTTTGTAATTTTCAAACATTATTATCATTTTAATGAATGGGAAAACTATATATATATTTGATGTAAACTTCTTATTCCATTCATCCATTAGTAAATGCTAATTTTACATCCAGTTTGAGTACCATGAATTTACTTCAAATGGGTTGGTGTGGTGATATGACATCCCATGATTCTTGAGATGGTTTCAAATATTTATATACCATCACTACTAGAAAATTGGTCTATACCCCCTATTTACCCAAAAACCATGGGTGTATGAAACATTTTCTACCTTATACCAACTGTTCTTTTGAAAATGTGGGTATAGGATACCTGTGTAAGCGTGGGATGCCGAAAAATTTTGAAGGAATTCCACAGAAAAACCTATATCCATGGTACACACTGAACCATGTGTAAAAGTGACATATATACCCACGGTTTTTATGAACCATGGGTATAACATTCATTATATAATCCTATACCAATGGTTCATTAAAACAATAGGTATATCTAACATCATAACCCACATTTTAATTGAATTGTTGGTATACAGTTATTTTTGTTTTTGTTAGAGAAAAAAATATATAACATAATATATATATATATATATACAATTTCAATTCTTCTAGTGGTAAGGATGTTTAGTGGCAGAGTAGCAACACAAGTTTGAAATTCTCCCGTGTTGTTTTATTTGACCCATGTTATATATATAAATATATAAGATAATATATATCTATATAAATAAAAGATAAACTGGTTTAGTGGTAAGGGAGTTCCGTGGAGGTGCATCGGTGTGGGATCAAAACTCTCCAACAGATGTTTTTTCTATAGGTGGTCTTTTTTATTATAATTTAAAATGAATAGATATGTAATTCTGTAATATGAGAAGTTGTGTTGGTATTGCGCTTCGCCGTAGTTGTGTTGGTCGCTAGGATGAAACTCACCATTGAATTTTTCCCATACAAACACATAATAATATATGTATGTGTGTGTGTGTGTGTGTATGTTTTTATGTAGGTATGTATATTGTGGGTAAAATAATTCTATGACACCGTGGAAAAAATCTATACCTACTGTTTGGAATATTGTGGGTATAGGCTGTGGAGCTATACTGACGTCTCAGTTTCCCATGGTTCCCAAAAAAATATTTTTTCAGTAATATAGTAATTTTAAATGAAATAATTCATTATGTCACTACATAACTTCATCAAATAATTTTTTATATCTTCTAGTTCATTGAATGAGAATATATTATTCATTATTATCATATATGATTTTCTCATTACTCCTTAATTACATATATTATATTTTCATTTTTAAGGGATTTATTAATGATTTGATGTGGATTAATTATTTTCGTAAATTCAATTACCCTTTTTCTTCAACATACTCCAATTATTTGAAATAATCAAATAATAACAATGTCTTTTAAATTAGAGGGGACTAGAAATAAGAGATTTGGATTATCTGAAGAGGAAACAAATCCTTTAATCCTTTATAAAATGTGTGTTTAATGAGGAAGTAAAAATGTTTTTTATTTATTATGTTTTTTCACATAATAATATATGTTATAAACTTAATTAAAAATTATAAATTAAATGTTTTATTAGCCATGTAGAAAATTACTACAAGACATGACAGAAGAACAAACTATAACAAGCCAAACCCTTTAGAAATATGTAAAGGTGATGTTGTGATACACATTCATTATTTCACTAAAAAAATTATAATGAAATGTTTATTTATTTTTCATTATTAATTGTATTGTTCGTTAGTTTTATAAAATTTATTTCCATGTGTCAGTACTTGGTAGGAGGAGAAACGACATTGTCTCTACACAATCACATAAGTAATATTGACTTTTTCAAAATAAATTCATTTTCCAAAGAATTATTGTATTGTTTCATATTTATGTTTAACTTTTTTTAGTATTACTCCAAAAAAAATTGTTTTCTTATATATGTGCATTATTTTGTTTTTAGTTGGGGTACTCATCCCAACATTCATTTATCTTCTCCCTAAATAACTTTTCACTCCTATAGTGGTTCATTTATCACATTCATTGAAATTACCTCTAAAAATTATTCTACCTCGGGTCAATTACAATGGTAACCCTGATGTTTTCATAGTAAAATTATTTTCCATTTAATTAATGTATTTTTTCATATTTATGTTTCATTTATTTATTTTTAGTATTACTTACATAATAATTTTTTATATATACCGGTGGATTTTTCTTTATGATATGGGGTGCTCTCTCCAAAATTCATGATTCTTCTCCCTCAAACCCTTTCCACCCTTCGAGTGTTCCATTTATCACATTCATTCACATTATATCCACTGACATTATAGGAAAAGCCAAGACCCAGACTTTTCTCAGTTATATAGGTAAACTTGATGTTTTCATAGTAAAATAATCATCGGTAGAATTAATATATTATTTTATATTTGTGTATAATTTTTTTTCTTTTTTTTTCTACATAATAAATAATTTTTTTTCTTATACATGTGGATTATTTTATTCTCTTTGGGGTGCTATGTCTATCATTCATCCCTTTCTACACTAAAACATCCACAAACTTATTCATCCACAAAACTGTTCACCCAATAGTGTTGAAATTTATTATCTTCCTTCAAATTCCATCAACTGCTCAATTACATAGTTAATCTTGATAGTTTCATAGTAAATTAATGCTCCAGCAAATTCATATATTATTTAATTTTAGGTTTAATTTATTTATTTTATAATTACACAGAATGATTTTTATCTTATACAGGTGGATTATTTTTTGAGTTGATGTTGTTTTTTCGAAGCTACTCATGCAGTGTATGAATTTGAAAAAAATAGCGTCGATGTAAATCATGGTAACATTAATAGTTAGAATTGTTTTGAGACGTTGGGAAATGTAGCAATCACATTCACCACAATATGACACATGATGTGAATAGTATGACCCCAAGTAATTCATTCAATATAAAATTAACATAAATATTATTAAAAAGGAAAAATTACTCGATGAGTTCATTATCAGTTTAAAATCGACAATTGACTTTAAAAAGTTTCACTCATTGAAAATCATGAAAATATGGTCATATTTTCTTAATAAATTAGGTCATTGATTCATAAATCAATTGTAATTTGTTGGAATATGTCTACGTAAAACTGCTACACAATGTGATCTGTATTCGGTAGAGTCTGTGTTTTACGTTTAAAATGACATTTCAGTAAAAAATAAAATTGATGTACTCAAAAACAAGAAAACAATCAGATTGCTTTTTTAATTTAGAACAATAATAAATATGTGATTTGGAATGCTTATGAATTATTCAAACATTAATATGATGAACAGTGTGACCGGTATGACTCTTAGGGCTTCTTTGTTTAAATTTTACATCAATATTAGTAAAAAACTAATTGACATTCTCAAAATTGAACAAACACATTCATATAGTTTTGATACATTGGTACAATGATCCATATCTGATTTTACATGTTCATGAATAAATTTAACCACAATTAAATGCATGGTGTGACAGATATGACTCAGAGTGCATGTTTTTACTTCAAACTGACAAGAATTTTATAAAAATAGACTACTGACATAATTAAAACTGAGAAAATGCATTCAAATTTTTTTAATACTTTAAGAAGATGATTCATAATTCATCTGGGATGTGTAGGAATCTACCTCACCTCTATATGATGCTGAGTGAGACTAGTATGACTCCAAGTGCATCTTTTTATTTTAAATTGACCTTAATTTTAATAAAATTAACAATTTATATTAATTTCTTTAATTATATTATCATTAAGATAAGAATATTTTTCTTATACAATTGCATTATTTTTCTCGAATAGGGATGGTTTGTGTGTTAATAGTAGGAGTCGGGTTAGGATTAAAAAATAATGGAACATTGATGTTTTAAAATATATGTAATAATTTGTATATGTATAAGTGTACAAACCAATGATTGAAATTTCAATAATATTGTATTTTCTTGTTTTTATTAATTAAATTTCATTTTAATCATGTATTAGGAATTGTTTTTTTATATATAGTGTGTTTTTAGTAATGAGATGTGTGGTTACAACACACTATAGTGGTGTTGTAGTGTGATACTAAAGCGCACTAGAGTGTATCCCTTTAACATCATTTTTAAAAGCACTGATAGAGGGCACATTTATCATCTCTTTTAAAAGTGAAAATAATGTTCTACATTATTATCCCTTATAGAAGCACTTATAATGTTCTATATTATCAGCCTTAATCATAATGATAATAAATGTTCCTTTATCAGAGCTTCTATAAGCTCTGATAAACGAACTGTTATAAGAGCCTTTATAAACACTAATAAATGACCCATTATAAGAGCTTTTATAACTATTGATACATGGTTTCTTTAGTAACACCAAATTAAAGCGCTGATTAACGATTCCTTTATCAATGATTTTAAAAGAACTAATAAATGTCCCATTTATCATCATTTTTATAGCTTTTATAAGGGACCCCATTATCAGTTTTTTCGGTGATGATAAAAGACTTGGGATTTTATCATCTCTCATGTAGTTAGTGATTTTCTAGTGTTGATAAAGTCCATTTTTGGCATATTAAAAGGCTCTTTAAAAGTAGTTAATGGAAAAAAGGTCTGAGATCCTACTCTTGGTAAGGGAAAACTTATCAACATTTCATTAATGGTAATATTTAAATAATATGTTTTATCTAGAGAAGGGGTGAAATATTATATTAAAAACATGATGTAAAATTAATATTTTTCTAAAATTCAAAAATGATAGACACGTAATCTCAAATGAATAATCCTATACCATTTACAAAGAATATGGAATTGTGAGATAATGAACTATTTAATTACATAATAATATAGTGATATGATTATCACATAAAAATTTGGAATAAACATAATTTTAGAAATCATAATTCAAGGCTACCCATCAACACATTAGTCACATAATAATATTGGGATAATCACTTGGGTACCTTCCTTGGATTGGGCTTACCACTTATGTACCATTAGGCATTGAATTATTTCTCATGTACATTTAATCATGGGATAATATAATCTTATACCATTAAGCTTGTGATAATTCTATTGTGTGCCCTTTGGCTTGGGATAAACCTCTTGTGTACCAATTTTCTTGATATAATCTTCTCATAAACCCTTTATTCCAAGATATTCTACCTATATACCCTTTGTCTTCGGATAATCTTCTCCTGTACCCCATTGAGATCATCATATATTTAAACTACCCATATATTTAATGTTGATATTGGACATCACCCATCCATCATCCCAACATATGTGTGCTACGTGAAAATAATCATTCACACTTAGAGAATCCCTTAATTAACATATAGAAAAGATATAGGTTTCATTGATGATATTCTATAACCCATCCAGATAAATAATAAGGATGATATTATAAAAATATATCCCCAGTGTAGTATATAGAACTTCAATGTATGTTAATATAAATGAAAATAAAACTTCATAGGTTATTTTCTGAATAAATATATAACAAATGAAGAATGATAACTTAATGATGATCTTGAAAACACATTAAAGTGTATTATTTATTTTTGAAATATAATATCATGAAAATAACTCCAAAATATTATTATTTAACCCCACAAGGGTTTTCATAAAATAAATTTTACAAAACGATGATTCTATTAAATATGCAGAATAAATAATTCTTAAAAACTAAATTTTTTAAATCAATTTTCAAATCATGTTTTCTTTTGACAATCTTACTTTTAATTTTAAAAAATAGAAAAAAATATATATTTTAAAAATCTCCATGTGTTAAAATCATTTATAAATATTTATAAATCATGTAAAGGATGTTTTATTAAGTATATTAACCAAATTTCTATTGAAACTAGAATATAATTTTTAGAAAATATTTTAACAATACTCTTTAAAGATGAATTTTATTCCCACATTCCAAGGATATTTTCAAAATGGTGGAGTGAAAACGTTTTATAACTTTTAATCATAAAAATATATTACTAAATGGTCCCTTGAAAAGTATATAAATATTTTTAGAGGAAATTTAAATCTAATGATAATAAAATTGATTCATGAAATGAAAAAACGTTTTTTCAAGAATTATATATTTATTTGGAAATCCCACATCATAAAAGATAATAATGAAACATTCTTTTTAAAAAGTAAAAAAGTGAAATGTAAATGTTACATGTGATAAATCATATGTGGATTCCCAAATATAATGTATTAAATTTTTGTAAAAGGAAATTATTTACAATGAGGGAATATTTTCATTCAATATGATATGAATTATTATCATGAATGTAATCCATTATTTGTAATAAATTAGTCACGTTTAAATAATTGACATAGAATATCTATATCCCTAGAGGGAAATAAAATTTTAAATGAAATAAACATATTATATGATCTATCGAATTATTGATGAATTATTTTCATGAATAAAAATTATAATAAAAATAAGGAAGTGAAGTTAACAGAGACGAATAAAACATTGGTATCTTTTGAATAAAAATCTTAATAATTAAGGAATTTGAGAAGGATTTATAAATCTATTCCATTAAATTAAAATTATGAAAAATGTTTATCAAAGGCCAATGTATACATCATAAAATAAAAAATTAGTTAATAAAAACATTATCTTAATAATGAAAAATTGAAATATGAAATCCCATATGATAAGTGAACAATAAAACAATTGAGGGTATCCATCAAATGGGTATTTAAATAACCTGAAATTAAAGATATTAATTGTTTCTGATGGTAAAAGGGACGTAAATATTCCATATAAAATAAATAATGGGGAAAAATATCAACCATGTCTCTTGAAATTGAAAATATAGAAAAGTAACCCTCAACATTATTCACACATTGTTAATATGTACTATAGCCTCTTTTATAAACAATAACTATCATAATCAAATATCAAAAATCCATATTCATATATATATCCCTTTAAAAATTCATTTTTATTAATTTACCATAATAATATTATTCTATTATAGATTATTTTAATCATCAAGAGTTCAAATCATTTGACTATCTTACATCATACAAGTTCCATGGTAAGAGGGTTTATTCTAACATATTGGTTCATATTATATCATAACCATATTATTCCAAAAAGAATACATAATATTTTCAATGATAAATCATGTCCAATTTTATTTATGTTAATGAAATGGATATGGTTTTGTGAAAATTTAAATCCCAATGAACTATTTTCAATGTGTTTTTTGATAAAAATATTTGTATATTGACAAATATATTATATATTACTAACTCCTTTCTTTAATGGTTTAAATAATTTTAAACACATTTTTATTATGAGATATTTACATTAAAAAATATTACTAGGAAATTAATTTTATAAACATTATGAAATCAATCATGTATGTGGTATTTAGAATCGAAACAATATTTGATTATATTTAGTCAATAAATATGGAAATATTTTTATGCAATGATAGTATAACCGTCATAGAATCTCAAACATGCCATAAAACCGACTCAAACAGCACTCCATATATACTCATGTTGTACGATTACATTTCTCAATGAATTTGATGGAATTAATATATATGATAAATTTTCATTCTATAATCATATTTTTGCCCTAGTAAAAATATTCAAATATTATATACATCATTGATTCTTACCATACGTGGTTGTGAAAAAAAATGAACTTGATCTCTACGAAGAGGTGGTTTTCCTTACTTACACCTAGTCGATGTTGTTTCATTAGGGCATAGAAAGGATTGAATATAGTTTTTTGAATTTATATTATACACTTCTATTATACTAATAATAATGATATATTATTAATAGGTTTTATAAGCATATTTATTAAGAGGAATATTGATAAGAAAGAACTGTTGAGTAATAAATACTCACATAGAGGACGTGATATTTATCAAGTAAAAATCCTAGAAAATGGATGATTTGAGCACACTAATTGAGACCAGATGCTTATGATGATTATAGATTCATAAATGAAGATAAAAAATGAATGTTTTTATAATTTAATTTGATGATATATCATTATCCTGACTTTTTGGATCGTTTCCCCATTTATAAGGGAAGAGAAGGGTAATTTGGAAGTACCTATTATATATTAATAATTTTTTGTCGCTATTAAATATTTAAAGGATCCATAAATGTTAAATAATGGATGAGAATATTTTTTTGTTAAATACCTATCATCCACATGTTTAATTTTATTTTTTAATATTTTTATTTTTATTCATCACATAGAAAGAAATGTTTTAACATTTTTACTTTAACCAAGGTAACTAATTTTTATAACATGGTCATTATTTTCTATTAAAAAAATTCAATTAATCTACCTACTTAATTTTAAAATTTTATTTTCAAATATGAAAATAATTTTATTTTTAAAATATTGAAATTTTATAAAATAAATTTTTATTATTTTCCCAAATAACATGTAAAAATAGTTTACGAATGTATGTTTAAATGTTAAAAAATTGTGTTTATCATAAAATTAACAACGTTGTACGATTTTATATTATAAATGTTTTTACTATAAAATAAAAAAATGTATATTTGATCACACATGGGTGATGAACACCACCTCAATGATTGATGATGTTTTATCCAAGTGGATTGAAAGAATTCAATACAGGTTTCTAAATTTTTATAATCATATGACAATATTTTGATAATAATAAATTTATTATTATATGGTGGATATAAAAATGACTTGAACTGGAAGACGAAGAAGTTAAAACTAATGAGTAAGAAATATTCATATCAAAAACTTCATCTTTGTCTTTGGAATATTCCTAAAAAAAGAGGCAATAGGCTAAAAAATTAAGACCATAAGAATATTATATGAAATAGGATTCAACTAGGCGTTAAATTTCCGAGATAGATTGAAATTATAAGGTATTTTTCCATAATAAATCGGTGGATGTGTTACTGTTTTATGTGTGAAGATAAGGTTCATTTTTTATGTTATCATTACATTACATTTTTGCTATGTAACTATTCCTGTGTAAAAGCCCCCAAAATGAAAAATAATGGATTCGATGAGTGTTCGATGAGACACCTCTAATCCAAAAAAATATATTTAATTTCATTTATATTTTTTAGGTATTTAATATTTAGTAAATCTTTTTTACCTTATCCCCTTTTACTTTAATAACTAATATATTAACCTTGCTCATTAATATTATTGAATATTATTAAAACTAAAATTTATATATAATTTTGAAATTATATTTTTAAATAATAATATATTAATATATAAAAATATAAAGGTTCAAAGGTTTAATTTTAAAATTAGAAAACATAATGCATAAAAAAACATTTATTTGAAAACATTCATTTTATGCATAATATTTATGTGAATAACATAATTATAAATGTAATTTAAATTCATTATTTTATATGTTTTATTATAAAAAAATGAATTTAAAATGTAAAAAAACAAATTTCTCTAATAGAATAATAAATCAAAAAAGACCTCCAAAAACAATTTTCAATTGATTTAAAATATAAGTCAATAAATAAAATATTGAAAAAATGTATTATTTTTTCAACATAATATTTTAAAATTCATAATATTACTATTTGAATAAATTTCTTCATCAATAAAATAGTTTTAAAAAAATTTAGGCTCTTTTAATATATTGATAAAGTCATAAATGTTATATGGTCAAAAAATCAATATTTTTCACAGTTCAACATAAAATAATCTTTTTTACAAAAAAACACAAATATAATCCATAAAATATAATTTATATCTAGTTTCAAATAATCAGTTATTTTTATAAAATAAAAAAAAATTTATAAATTTTCAATTTAAATGAAAATAAAACATAGTAATGAAAATTTATTTTACTGAAAATTTCCTTTTAAAATATCAAGGTCCTCAATCTAATTTTACATGAAATTTTACACTATTTTTTTAATAAAATATTTCCTATTATTAAATTTTATTATTAATATAAATCTAATTTTTCATGGATCATTTTACTCTAGGGTTATGTTTGGATAATGATATCTAACATTGTTTTAATTTAAATAAAAATATATATTCCAAAATCCCATGGTGTTAAATTCTATACCCAACCCACAGAGATAAACTATATACTTGAAATTTTAATATTCAAAGACTAATATAAATAGACATGCATATCTAATGTAAAATAATTAATCAATTCATAAGTTTTAATGAGATAAAAATATTATTTTTATATATAACATTAGGTAACATATATTTACCCATATAGTATTAATATGTTAAGATAACCAACCAATTGTTATATATATGAATCCATACCTAGGTACTAAGCGTTTCAATATATATACCATCCACAGATTAATTTTTAAAATCGTATTTACATCCAAATATTAACACCAAAATGATTATGAGGATAGGAAAAAAAAGATAAAAGTAAATTATTATAGTAATATGAAAGACTAGTCCTAATATGTCTTCTCCAATAACACGTTCATTTTAACTTATGATACATTTAGTCAAACTATGATTTAATTATATTAAACTGTCAATAATTTAGTTTAACCCAAATTTTTCATTTTTATATTCCAATTTTTCTTTCGACCCGGGATAGTAGTATGTTACTTCATCCAATTCAATTTATGTATTTCAAATAAAAAGTATTTAAATTATAAAAACACATCCCAGGGAGTTTCAATCTTGGTGTGAATTCAAAATCCAATTCATCATGTAGAAAATGAGGATTGATATGATACTCAACTATCCTTTTATGGTGAATATACCAAAGATAATTTATTCCCTATAGGTATTACATTCAAAATTAAAAAATATAGAATTTCTATGAAACATAAAAATAAGTATTTATTGAAACAACATATCTTTATCCTATACATAGATTTATATCATTTGGCTTTTATAGTTTTATTTTATGTTAGTCCCTATAAAAAAATAAATAAAATCATCCAAAGTAACTAAATAATTATATGATAAAAATTGAGGAGTGAATACCCACATTTATGGATTTTCAGCTAAAAACTCATTCTCAAAACACTTGGTTTTATATAATGGGAGATGAATATATTTTTTTTGAATCAGATGTCCATATTTTCAAATTTTTGTCACACAAATAATAACACACTCTCATGAACTAAAGGTTTCTTCATTAATGACTTCACAAAAAGTTGATTTATTTTTAAAAAAATGACTATTTCTACATAATAAAACCACACTTGAATCCCATTTATATTTCCCCTAAATTACACCTTCATAAACTAGAAAAGGGAAATAAAAAGGATAAAATTATTAGAAAGTTAAACGTTTTCAAAATTTCATCATTGGTTAGATTATAATACTATGAGAAAACATGTGAAGTTTGTGAATTATCTTATTGAATATATCATGGAACAATAATAGTTGTCTAAAAGTCATTAAAGAAGGAATTGTAATATCAAATCAATAATCCTACACCATATTAAATGAACATGGAATTGTGAGATAATAAACTTTTTTTCCAATATTATAATAATGGAATAAGATTATGACCAAATCCTGTGGTATAAGCATATGTATGGAAATCATATGTTAGTGGTACCCACCAACACTTACTTCACATACTATGAATTGGATATACACCATTGTACATACAGGGGCATAGACGTACCATCTATGAACCCTTGGGATTCTAATTACCACCCATATACACTTATTCATGGGTTAATGCCATTATATACCATTGATCATGTCATAATTCTCTTGTGTACACTATTTCTTGGGATAATACTCTTGTGTAACCATTTTTATTAGATAATCCTCCCATGTAACCTTTAGATTTGGATAATCATTTTTAGTAAAAATTGGTATCGGATAATCTCCTCATGTAACCTTTTAAGATCATCATATATAAAATTTAACAATATAAATTACAGATGATATATAACTAAATCAATAAACCATCCATACATATGTATGTTACATAAAAATAATCATTGAAATTTTGAACATCACTTAATTACCCTATATAAATAATTGGGTTCGATAAAAACATTTCATAATCCATTAAGCGATATAATATGGATTATTGAATAGAAAAATATCCCCAGTTTAATATAGGGTACCACAATGTATACTAAAATACATTAAACACTATATTTATAGGTGTTTAAGGGAATCAATTTGAAATAAATGAAGACATTTAGATTTTTTAGTACTAGAAAACCTTTCATAATATATTAATTAATTTAAAATAATAGACCTTGATTAAAAATTTTATATATTATATGTTAAAAAAATGGGATTTCATTAGTAAAATTTATAAAATTTATTTAAATAAATATACTCTATAATTATTTATTAAAAAACATTCCATTAAAATACATTTTCAAATCATGTTTTCCTTAAGAAATAAGACTTTAAATTTTGAAATGTATATAAAAAAATAATTTTCCATTCAAAACCTAGAGGTTTTAAAATAATTTGTAAAAAAATATCTAAAAACATGAAAAATAATATTCATAAATTATAATTATCATATGTATAATTAATTTATAAAATAATGTATATAAAATTCTTCTACAATACCCATAAAAGTGGAACTTTCATGCCACATTCATGGGTCATTTATATAGTGGTGACTTTAAACTATTTTAAAACATATCGTTTAAAAAAATATATTTAATAATGGTTAATTGACTCTTATATATAAATACTTATAATAAATTTAGTTTACGTGATTGAAATTTATTAATAAAAGGATAAAATTGATACATTAAAATATTTATATCAAAAACATGCATCATAGAAAAGGGAAATGAAATATCCTTTTTTAAGAGAGGAAAATTGAAATGTGAATGTTGCATGAGATAAAACATAAGTGGTTTCCAAAATATAATCAATAACATTGGTGGAAAATTAAAATCTATACAAGGATATTAAATTTTCATTAAAGAGTATGAAAATTATTTTCAATCAGGATATCCTTTTACTGAAAGAAATGAATCATGGTACAAGAATTGAATTAAACATTTAGTATCACAAGATGATAATTTAAAGTACCATGACAAAAATCATAGGTGGATGTATCTAATAATAGAATAAATATGTTCATAAATATGAATTATAACCCAAATAATAGAGTGGAGTTAATAAAGACAATAAAAACATTTTTATCTTTTGAAAGAAAATATAATGGAATATATAATTTTAAATTGAATTATAAATTCATTTTATTTAATGAAAATAATGAAATATATATATCCATGTCCATTATTCACATCATAAAATAGAATAAGTGTTTAATACCTACTATATCTAAATAAATCAAAATTGTATTATGAAATGCTTTGCGGTAAGGGAAACATAATAATTAGAAAAAAAAATATAAGTTCATTTCTTTGAAATAGATATAGAAATATCACTAAATGAATGATTTTAATTATATATTAAGGTGAAATATTGGTAAACACACCATATTAAATAAATTATGATTCCCAAAATAAAAAATTTCTCATAAAATTTAAAACATAGAAAAACACCCTTAACATTATTCACAAATAGTTGAAACGTACTATAACCTATTGTATATTAAAATAAATATAATAATAAATATTTTAAAAACAATATTAATATATATAACTCTATAAATAAATCATTGGTAGTTATTTATTATAATCATATTATTCTATTATAGTTTATTTTCATCATCAGGTGTTAAGAACCTTTTATTGTTTTTTCAGATAAGTGACATAGTTACATGGTTAATTCTAACATAGTCGTTCATTTTTTACCAATACCGTTTTATTATTAAAATAATAGTAATTTTTTTCCATGATTACTCATGACACATTTTCTTTAGGTGAATGGAATGTATATAGATTTGTGATAATATAAATCCTAATGAGCTATTTTCAATGTTTTTATGGAAAAAATAGTGTTATATCCAAAATATATTAAATATTAATAACAACTTTCAAGAATGGTTTAAAAAATAATAACTGCATTTTTATTATGTGATGTTATTTTTATATAATATTCTTTAATTATTCTTGGTATTAGAGTTGTATGATAATTCAAAAAGGTGGTAATACAGAACCAAATGAGTGTGTATTATAATTATTTAATGAGTAAAGAATTAATTTTTCTAATGATAGTGTAAATTTCACAAAATCATAGACATTCTATAAAACTGACCCAATCAAGAGTCAACAGTTTCACATGATAAAAGATTCCATTTTTCAAGGAATTTGATGGAATGAATGTATGTGATAAATTATTATCAGGAAGATTATTTTTTCCAAGTAAAAATATTCATGTATAAAATATATCATTGTATCCATCCATGTGTTATAGTGATAAAAAATAAACCACATCTCCTCATACACTTATTTTGCACACTTGCACCCAATCGATGTTATTTTTTATTGTACTAAAACGATTGAGTATTTTTTAATGAATTTATATAATATAATTCCAAAATATTAATAATAATTATATACTTTTTATTAGATTGTATAAAGAAAATATAGTCTTATGATGATTAATAAGAAAAGACTCTGAACATTGAAATACTCACATAGAGGACTTGTGACTTATCGTGGAAATATACTAAAAAATGTATCCCTTAGCTAAATAATTTTGACCATTATATTATGAAATTTAGGGAGACATATAAGAAGATAAAATGTGAAGATTTTCATCATGTAATGAAAATATATATGAGTACCATGTTTCAGTGGATTGGTTCTGCATTTATAGCTGAATAGAAGGGTAATTTTGTAAGTACTCATTAAATAAAATTATGGTTTTGTCACTATTCAATGATTAATGGAAAAACGGTGTCAAATAATAGATTAGAATAGTTTTCTCTAATACCCTTTTCATTAAAATATTTATATTGTCTTTTATAATTATTATTGGTCTTCTCCACTTACAAATAATCTTATTATCTTTTTTACTTTTAAAGTGGTTACTGATTTTTTAACATTGTAATTATTTTTTAAATAAATAAAATTAATTTAACTTCTTAATTTTAAAATTATGATATAAAATATAAAAAAAAAATTATCTTTGAAAGAATATAATTTTTATAAAATTATATTCTATGATTTGCACACATGTCCTATAAAAACATTTTCTAAAACGTATGTTTAAATGTGTCAAATTTTACTATAGCATAAAATTATCAATGTTATTGATTTTAATATTGTATGTTGTTTTATTATAAAATAAATTATTGTTTTTAAATTTCAAAAAAACGAAAAACTAAATTTCTTCCTGATAATAAATAATAAATAGAGAATAGTAAAAATTAGTGAATACAAATATTTTCTAATACTTAAAATGTTGGGAACAACATTTCTAAGATCAAAATAATATATTAAATTTCAAAATTATGATTATTAAATAAATTTTTTATGAATTAAATTAATATATAAATTGTGAGCTTCTACTTATATACTGAAAATGTAATAAGTAATACAGTTTTAGTAAATCCATTATTTTATTTGTATTTGAAAAAAATTCACTATAAGATAATTATGTTATGACTAATTATAATTAAAATTCTTATTAAAATATATAATTTTGAATTTTGAAATTTAGTATTTCAATGAAGATAAAATATATAATGAAAATATTTATTTATTGAAAATTTCACCATTAAACATTATGTGTTATTAATATTATTTCATATGCATCTCTAATTTATTAGAATATAATTCTTTACTAAATAATTTTTCATTTTTAAATTCTCATAAGAAAAAATATAAAACATTTCATGGATTATTTAATTTTAACATAGCATTTTCAGAAATACATCAAATATAGAATAAATTTAAGGAAAATATATTCCAAAATCATGGGGTGTTACACACCCCCCCAAATAAACTATATCACTTGAATTTTAATTAAAGTTAATAATTTCATTATATAATGGTATCTAAATGATAATAATGAATCGATATATTTCTTCTAAATATATATAAACCTTGTTAAATTAGGGAAAACAACATTATAAATTCTCCCATATTAGGAATATATTTAGTTTTTAAACCTTTTATTATAAATATGCCTCTAAAGATATCTCTTATGTTGGATCAAATATGTAGATGTATATATATATTAGATGGAACAATACAAGAGGGGGTGAATTGTATTTTTTAAAAACATTGTGTTTAATCACAAGAAATTTGTTTAAATGATCATAAACTAATACAATTCACAACAAAAACTAACAACCACAACTGTATTGAATACAAAGGTATGAGACGATGTAATACTCTAAGAAAAGTAAAGCAATTGTATTCAAGATGAATACAATAATCAGAGTGATACAATAGTGAAGGATTCTACCATAAAGCGTATAGAATCAATCGATTCAAAATGAAATAGCATGAATGTAATTGATACAATTACCAATGAATATTGAATGAAATAGGAAAACAATATGATTCCCTTTCTTAAAACAAACAGCATCGAAATTGTAAAAGTATTACAACTCTTTTGACCCAAAGAGAACGGTTATCCTTCCACCTATGATATGAGTTCTGTCTTACCACCACCTTGGAAAGCCCTCGATACGATGATTGGTATGTCTATCTTACTATCCCCTCAAGCCCTTTATTTTGTAGGTAATAGGCACCTATGTCTTTCAATCACTTGAAAGCCCTCGATACGATGATCGGTAGCACCCTCTGCCTATCCCAGGAATCCAGCGATTGTTATCACCTGATCGGACGCACAAAGCAAAACAAATCACTTATAGAAATACAAAAACTAAGAACATGCCTTTCACGTTTTGTAATCTCAAGGCTTTCTAACGAAGCAAGAGAGAAGTCACAATATCTCTCTCTAGAACTGTATATAAAAAAAGTCTAACACTTTTGTATTCTTGGCTTCAAATGACCTCCTATTTATAGGCCTCGGGTTCCAACAGTCATATCTTTTCCAACGGTCATATTTCTTAGGAAAACTCGGAAGGACTTGGACACCTGGCATTATGACGGTCATATTGAAACAGAAAACATGACATCGTTTTGATCAGTTTATAACTAACTCCACGACATCATTTTGGTTAAAAAATAAGACATATGAAGATGATAATCATTAGTACAATTAATATGAAACATGTGTTTTTGATAGAGGACCAAATCAAGTAAGTAATGAATGTAAATAATGAGTACTATAAGTATTTATTACTGTATTGTATTGATACGATACAATGTGAGTATGATTTATAAAACTCAGTATGATTAATAGTGTCAATACAATTGTCAGAGACAGTATGATAATTGTAGTCAGTACGATCAGCATAGTCAGTATGATCAGCATAATTAGTACGAACAGCATGATCAGTATGATCAACATGGTTAGTACAATAAGCATGGTCAGTACGATCAGCATTGTCATTACGAGAAGCATGGTCAGTACGATAAGCATGGTCAGTACGACAAGCATGATCAGTATGATAAGCATGGTCAGTACGATAAGCATGGTCAGTACGATAAGCATGGTCAGTACAATAAGCATGGTCAGTACGATAAGCATGGTCAGTATGATAAGCTTGGTAAAAGACATTTGTGATTTCCAAAACAAGATCTAAAAGTCAAAAGAGAACTTTTGACTCAACAATCTCCCCCTTTTTGGAAATCACAAAACACAAAGTAAAAATGAAAAGAAATACTTATCTCCCCCTAAGTTATTAGAAACTCTTCTAAATATGAAATTGAATACAACTAACTCCCCCTTAGTTATGTATTTTCCTAAGGATTGTATTCGTATATTTTCCTTGATTTAGAAATATTTGATTAAAATGTTCTCTCTATATAAAACATTGTCCCCATTTGTGATTTACAAATAGAATGGGGTAGTCTAGAGTTTCCTGAAAGAGTTAGAGAAAAGAAATGCAGGACAAAGGAAAGGGTTACAAAAATATCATTACGATACCAAAATGTTATGAAAAGAAAACAAATACAGCAGTCATTTGTTTTCTCTTTCCTTTTACTTCTTTATAAACTCATGAAGAACGGCTTTCATATTTTTGATTTCCTTCTTGTCTTAAGATATATTATCACCCTGAGATATGAGAATCTCTTGTTGGTTGGCAAAAATCTGATCCTGATTCTAGATGGTCTTCTCCTGGACTCTGATTACTTCTTCAAGAGTATCAATTCTGTTTTGTAAATTCTTGTTGTCTTGGATAACATGAATTTTGTATCTTCAACAAGACTAATTCATCTTTGAAAGATGAAACCTTCTAAAAATTAGATTGAAAATCATTCATTCTCTCTTTCAACACTTTTACTGAAGGAATATCGGCTCCATGGGTATTTGGAAATTGATTCATCCTTTCAAAAATTTCTTTGTCAATATTATTAAAATAAATAGCAAGATCATTTGAAGGCCTCCTCAAGTCTTTAATTGACACTTCACAATCATTCAGTGAGCTCTCTGTTTTTTATGACCAGTTAGTGATTCTTTTTCAAGCCTTTTTATGAGCAGCCGAACTTTCATATAGAAATTTCAAATCATCTTCAACTGAAAAAACTCTCTTTCTCAATTATCTTATAGATCCAAACTTCTTTCTCTAATTATCAGTAATTAAATCAATTTTTCCTTCAAGCCTGTGAAAGCAAGGAATGGACTTCTCAATTATCCTTAAACCATGAACAATGTAATCACTTTTCTTGAGAGAAAATGTCTGTTCAGAAATGGTATTCTCATCGTACGAATCCAGTTCATTTGATCGTCTTGAGTCTTCAAATGGCTGTTTTCCTTTTTCTTTTTCAATCCCCTTTCTTTCTTCTTATTCTTTTTCACTGATAACATTTGTTTTTTCTGTATGAGAAGATTGATGACGTTGATTCTCTTTGGAAATAATTCTTTCTATAGTTTCAAAATATTTATCTGGTGCTCGATCGGCATGAGGAACTTGTTGAATACCTTCACTTTTTTTTTGAAATGATTATTCTATACTCTTCTTTGAGCTCTGAAGTAATTCCAAAATAAAATCTCCTTCATCTTCTTTAACATCATGGATTTCTTCTAGAATTTGTTTCCCTTTCTCTTTCTGTGGAAGAATCTGTATGATTGCCTCTTGATATACTTCCTCTGTAACATGAGCACTAGCATCCTCAACTATTATACTGAGTTTTGAAACATCAAATTTCTGAGATTTTCTTTTGAAAAGAGTCTTCTTTTTCTTTTCAGCCTGAAGGGTATCCTCAACCCTTAACCCCTTAGAGAAATCTTCAGTTGGGTGAAGACCAAACATCGGATCACCTTCCTTTTTCTGTTCTCTTTCTTTTCTCCACCTTTCCACAACCTCCTTACTGTACTTAGGTTTCTTCTTTGGCTTTGAACTGGTTTGCAGGTCTGACTTTTGATTAGCACAAATAGATGGATTGTCTTTGGCTGGCATTAGTGCCGATTGATTCTAAGCCGATTCAGCTTCTAAATCCTTAACAAAAAGCATTGAATTCTGATCAAAATAAATATTCAAATTCTTCAGCGTACTCTTACTTATCCATGAAGGCTTCACTCTATTTTAACATTCCTTTCAAAGGAATATTACAAAAATTCATGCTCCCAAGAATGGTCTTTGTAAGAATAGATGGATACATGATTAAATGGGACTTAATCGCTTCTAACATAACATTTTTGATTGTTTCAAAAACGTATCCCATGAGATTTACTTTTCTTATGTTGACATGATAGTCAAGCATGAAGATATCCGAAACGTTCAGAGTTTCTCTATCCCCTTTCATTTGGATAATAAAACCTTGAATCCAATGTGCCACACATCTATTATCTGGAGAATGATGAGACACTTTCCTCTCCTCTTAATTTATAAGAAACAGTGAATTTTCAGCACTTTCTTTGTTAAATGTACCAACTTTCTTTGGTATTTTATGAGATGAAAAGTAATAATCACCTTCTGCTGGAACATTTATAAAGTGGGCTGCTTGTTTCACAGACATCGATATATTTCTATTGTAAACAGAAAAGTTGATAGTCATGTTTTTGTCAAAAGACACCATTTTGTAGAACTGACTGACTTCATCAATAAGATCTGGAACTAAAGATACTGGTTTTTCAGTACAAAAATGCTCCAAGCCTTGAAGCCAAATAATTATTCTGATTGTAGAATCTTATGAATCAAAGAAGTCCCGAGAGACATACCTTTCTCTGAAAAAGTTTTTTTCTGAAAAACTCATTAAAGGCATTTTGGAAGGAGAGTAAGCAGAGGACTGATACATATAGGTGAAGCTGATGGAAGATCATACGGTGTCTTAAAACAGGTGTAGGGCTTCTTCAACAATTGTGAAAAACTGGTGTGGGTTTGTGGAGGGGATGGGTCTATTTATAGGTGAAAAAATGGGTGATGGTTGATCTTCTACAGTTGAGATTAGAAGAAAAAAATTGACAGATGGGAGTAAATGATTTTTTTTAAAAAGACAAGGTAAGGAATGTATGTACCTACCAAAGATCGTAAGGTAATTGTTGGTTTAATAGTATTAACATAGTGAAAGAAAACATAAGCGTTTGGGGAGAAATTATACGATAAAATTTTCATGCCAATGGAAAACAAATTCATTACCATAGGTTGAAATGCCGATGGAAAACAAAGTCATTACCATGAACTGAAATACCAATGGAAAACAAAGTCATTATGATGGACTGACGTGCCGATGGAAAACAAAGTCATTACAATGAACTGACATACTGATGGAAAACAAACTTGTTACCATGAACTGATTTACTGATGGAAAACAAACATGTTACCATGAACCGACGTGCCGATAGAAAACAAACATGTTACCATGAACTAATGTGCCGATGGAAAAAAAATTTCCATGAACTGACATGCCGATGGAAAAAAAACTTGTTACCATGAACTCATGTGCCGATGGAAAACAAACTTGTTATAATGAAAAGGAAAAAAAACGCAAACAAAAGATAAAAACTATAACTAAACAATCAATACAATAAACATGAAGTTAAATAATGATAATTAAACAGTCAATATGATAAATAGAAAGACAAAAACAGAAACCAGGATAATAAACAGATAAAAAATAATATCAAGTAAAAATGTTCTCCCCCTTTTTAAGAGGAGTTTCTTAATGTAAGGAGAAGTGAAAAACATGAAGTTTACATGAATGATTAATTTAATGTAATCATTCCTAGCTTCTGTTTTATAAACTAAAATCTATCGGAAGGTAATGGTTTTGTAAAAATATCAGCAAGTTGTTCTTGCATTCCGATGAATTGTAAAATAATATCTCCTTTTTGTGTATGATCCCTAAGAAAGTGATGCCTAACATCTATGTGTTTTGCACGAGAGTGATGTGATGGGTTCTTAATAACATTTATAGCACTAGTATTATCACAAAGAATTTGAGTTTTGGAAAAACCCAAACCATAGACAGTGAGTGTGTGTTGCATCCACAACACATGATCACAACAACTTCCAGCTGCTACATATTCATCTTCAGCAGTGGAATGTCCTATTTAGTGTTGTTTCTTGCAGGAATAGGAAACTAGAGAATCTCCTAAGAAAGACATGTTCTAGATGTACTCTATCTATCCATTCTACAACCACCAAAGTCAGCATCTAAAAAACTTTTTAAAACAAAATGATTTCCAAAAGAGTAAAAAATACCTAAATCCAGAGATCTTTTTAAATACCGAAAAACTATTTTTAACGATTTTAAATGAGACTCTTTTAAATTATATTGGTATCTTGCACATAAGAATATGGAAAACATTAAGTCTGGTCAACTGGGTGTCAAGTATAAAAAACACCCTATCATACCTCTAAAAACTGTTTGATCTACTGGTTTCCTAGTTTCATCAAGATCAAGGGTATTAGAGGTACCAATTGGAGTGATAATACTTTTAGTCTTTTCGTAACCATACTTTTTGAGTAAATATTTTATATACTTATGTTGAGATATATATGTTCCTTTTTGTTTTTTTGAAATTTGAAAACCTAAAAAGAATGTTAACTCACCCATCATACTCATTTCAAAATCAAATTTCATTAAGTTGGAAAAATAATCAGTTAAAGATTGCTGAGTTGATCCAAATATGATTTCGTCAACATAAATTTTAATAATCAAAACATTTTTATTTTCCATTTTTATAAAAAGGGTTCGATCCGCTGTACCTTTTGTATAATTGTTTTGTAAAAGGAAATCATGTAAGCCTGTCATACCATGCTCTAGGGGCTTGTTTAAGGCTATATAGAGCTTTGGTAAGTTTAAAAACATGATTTGGATGTTTTGAGTCAATAAAACTAGGGGTTGTTTGACAAACATTTCTTCTTGAACAAAACCATTTAGAAAAGAACATTTAACATCCATTTGAAATAGTTTGAAATTAACGTATGCTGTAAAGGATAATATAATATAAATAGATTCAAGTCTAGCTACCGGAGAATATGTTTTTTTGCAGTCTATTCCCTCTTGTTTATTATAGCCTTTAGAAACAAGTCTTGCTTTATTTCTTACAATGATTCCATTTTCATCACATTTGTTTCTGAAAACCCATTTTAGACCAATTACATTTGTTTCTTTAGGTCTTTCTACTATAGTCCAGACTTGATTCCTTTCAAATTCATTTAGTACATCATTCATTTCTTTAATCCAATCATTATCACATAAGGCCTCACTTGGAATTTTAGATTCGAATAGGGAATGAAATGCAAGATGTTCTATTTCATTCCTTAAGGAATTTTTGGAACTTACCCATTGATTTACATCACCAATGATATTATCACTGGGATGATTCCTAAGAAATAATTGGTTTGGGTTTTGTAAAACATGTTCATCAATATATGGTAGAAATTATTCTGGGGTAAAAGTTTCAGGAACAATTTCTTGAACATTTTCCTTATTAGATGAATCTTCTAATAGAGGTTGATAAGTATTTTTAGAAAAAAACATCTGAAGATGTAGGTTGGGTAGGTTGAAAACAGAAGGAATTGTTTCACCAAATTTAACATGTACTGTTTCTTCAATAGTAAAGTTGTATTTAATAAAAACTCTATATTCCTTAGAAGTTGTAGAATAGCCTATAAATATTCCTTCATTAGATTTTGGTGCGAATTTGTATAGATTAACTTTAGTATTCAAAATGAATACTTTGCACCCAAAAACTTTGAAATATGAAACTTTTGGTTTTCTGGTAGTCCATAATTCATAAGGTGTTTTATTAAAAAAAAGGTCTAGTTAAAACGCAATTTATAGTATAACAAGTAGTACTCACAGATTCATCCAAAAATTTCTTAGCAATTGAGTATTCACTCAACATGGTTCTTATCATTCCATGAAGAATACAATTTATTCTCTCAAAAAACCTTTTTGCTGAGGAGTTCTTGGATCTGAGAAATTGTGAGTAATACCTTTCTTACTACAAAAAGTTTCAAAATCTAAATTTTTAAATTCACCACCATGATCACAATGAATTGTTATCAATAGTAGGTTTTTATCATTTTTAACTTGGGCTTTAAAGGTTTTGAAGTAGGAAAATACTTCATATTTCATCATTGGAAAATAGACCAATGTAAATCTAGTAATGTCATCAACTAAAACAAATACATAGAATTTTCATCCAATACTTCTAGTTTGTGAAGGAACAAAAAGATACATATGCACTAGCTATAATGCATTAGATTTTGAAACTTAATTAATTGATTTAAGCTAGTTTTATGTTTCTTACCAAATTGACAAGGATCACAGACTTTTGAAGAGTCATTTCTATGATCTGGTAGTCCCTTTACAAGTCTTTTCTTTGAATGTTTACAAAGGTTTCTCAGGTTGCAGTGTCCTAGTCTTTTATTCCATATCCATGAATTTTCTTCTATTGCACTTAAGTAGGGTAAATTTTGGCTCCTAAGGTATTCTAAGTTAATATTGTATATATTTGTTTGCCTATGGGAGATAGAATGAACTCATCCTTGGAATTGTGAACTAGACATTTATCATTTCTAAAATTCACAATGTAACCTTCATCACATTGTTAACTTGTGCTGATGAGATTGTGTTTAAGAACTTTAACAAACAAAAAATTTGAAATAAGAACTTTTCTATGAAAAACAATATTACATATTCCAAAAAAAATTCCTTGAGTATTATCTATGAATGTAAAATTTCCACCTTTTTTTCAATGATCTTTTCAACGAAATATTTGTTTCCCGTCATGTGTCAAGAACAACCACTATCCATGTACCAAATGTTCTTGTTGGTACACATCTTATTTTCATGAAAAATAAACAATTAGTTTTTCGGAATCCAAACTTGTTTGGATCCAGAATGGTTAGATAGAAGAATTTTCGGAATACACATTTGTTTTGCAAAATGGGCTTTGAGAAATCCTAAAGACTGTGTTTTATTAAAAGAACAATCTCTTCCCCAGTGTCCTCCACATTGACACTTCGATCAAAATGGGGTATTTTGAGGGAAAAAATAGTTATTACTTAACACTTTTTTAGAATGAGTATAACCAATACAAGAATGATTCCTAAAATGTCTAATTTGAGAATACATTTTATCAAAGTTTTCCTTTCCATAAGTAAAGTCTGACAAACATTTTTTCAAGGAAAAAAGTATGATTTTAGTTTTAAAACTATGTTTTTATCCTCCAAAAAATTGATTTTTAACTAGAGTTAGGCTCAAGAAAATTTCTTAGAAATCATATTTTGTAGATCCTTAGAAAATTTATCCTTATCAGATTTGACTTTATCAAGGGTTTTTTAAATACATTCAAAATTAGTGGTTTTCATATCAAGATCATTAGAAAGATCTGATACTTCTTTAGTTAAAATCGAAATTCTAGAATTTTCTTTATCATGTTTCTTTTTGAGTTTATAATTTTCATTCTCAAGTAATTTTGCAAACCAAGATACTTCTTCAAATGAAGGTAAAGTATTATATTCTGATGGAGAAGTCTCATAATTTAAAGATTCATAATATTTATTGTCAGTATAATTTGTATTCAAGGAATAATTTGTAATATCTTCATCATTTTGTACCTTTTCCATGAAACAATGATCTTCAATTGGTAGTCTGGATATAAGTCCAATATTTCTCTGTCCTGAGGATTCATATTCTAAAGAATTATATGATGAATCTCTACCAATTTCACTCCATGTATCATTTGCCTTTAAGACTTTCTTTGTCCTTGTCTTGAAATAATTTTTCTTATTTATTTCAGAATTTTTCTCCTTTCTGTCTTTTCTCTTCAGTAAAGGAAAATCGGGCCTTATATATCCTACATTCTTACATTCGTAACAAGTTACCTTTGAATCTTTCTTATCTTTCCTATATTTCATTTTGAATCTGTATTGGAAGTCTTTCCTTCCCACAATCTTGTTCATCCTTCGAGCAAGATTGGATAACTCATTATCAGAAATATCACAATCACTTGAATCAGACATAACAACTTTCTTATCTTTGAATCTTGTTATCCTTTCAAGTGTTTTAGCTTTAGATGTAGTGTAAAAAGCTACAGCTCCATTTCCATTTTTCTTCTTATTGAAATCAGCATCCCTCTTCATTCTTGTCTCGTGTTGTAGAAGAGTTGAAATGAGTTTATCAAGAGTAATCTGGGAAACTTTTCTTTTTTCATCAATAGCGTTCCTTTTTTACTCCCATTCATTTGGAATTATATCAATAATTTTATCTACAAGAGCTTCATCATCATGTTTTTTTCTCCCATAGATTCTATGCTATTGAAAATCGTCATAAATCTTTGTTGCACTTTACATACCAACTCTCGATAAAGAAAAAATGAATCCATGATACTCTGCTTGAATCATTTCTCTTCTTGTTTCTATAACCTTGGATGTAGCAAAATTTGTGACTTCAAATTTCTTCCAAATATAGTTGGATGCTTCACAAGAAGATATCTGGCTATATATATTCATGGTCATAGAACATAGAAAAGTATTGTGTACCTTGTAATTCAGTTGATATTCTTTATTTTCTTGATTTGTGAATGTACTATCTTTTTTGTCAGGAATTTTGTAACCTCCAGTAAGCATAATAAAATTTTCTACACCAGTATTGATAATGAATTTCTTAAGTCGATATCTCCAGTACTCATAATCATTACCATCAATGATAGGAGGTCTAGTTGGAATTAGATTGTCAATTGACCCAATATTCATTCCTTCCATCTAATAAAAATAGAATCTTTTCCACTCCACATGTTACTGTAGTAAATATTTGAAACAGTAATATGAAAGAATAAGATCTTGTAGTATAAATCAGTGGAAACCTGCTCTGATAACAATTTTTGGATCGAATATGTAGATGTATATGTATATTATATGGAACAATACAAGAGGGGGGGTGGTTGAATTGTATTTTTTAAAAAAATTGTGTTTACTCGCCAGATATTAGTTTAAATGATCTTAAAATAATACAATTCACAACAAAAACTAACAACCACAGATGTTTTGAATAAAAAGGTATGATATTATGTAATAATATAAGAAAAGTAATGTGATTGTATTCAATATCAATACAATAATTATATTGATACAATAGTTAAGTATTCTACCATAAAGCATATAGAATCAATCGGTACAATATGAAATAGTATAAATGTAATTGATAAAATTAAAAATGAATATTGAATGAAGAAAGGAAAACAATATAATTCATTTTCCTAAAAAATAGTGGAAATATAAAAGTATTAAAATTATTTTGACCGAAAGATAAGGGTTATCCTTTCACTGAGGATAAGAGGTAAGTCTTAACACCACCTTCATAAGCCCTCAATGCGATGATCGGTAGGTCTGTCTTGCTATCCCCGCAAGCCCTCGATTTTATAGGTAATCAGCACCTCTATCTTTCAATCACTTGAAATCCATCGATACTATGAGCGGTAGCACCGCCTTCCTATCCCTGGTAGCCCACGATCATTATCACCTGATCAGACGTACAAAGAAAAACAAAGCACTTATAGAAATACAAAAACTGTGAACAAGCCGTTCTCATTTGGTAATTTCAAGGCTTTCACATGAAGAAAGAGAGAAGTCACAGTATCTCTCTCTAGAACATGATATAAGAAAAGTCTCACACTTTTGTATTCTTGGTTTCAAATGACCTCCTATTTATAGGCCTCAGGTTTCAACAGTCATATCTCCTTCAACGATCATATTTCTCCAGAAAACTCGGAGGGACTTGGACACCTGGAATTATAACGGTCAAATTGAAACAGAAAACATGACATCGTTTTGATAAGTTTATAACTAACTCTATGACATCATTTTGGTTAAAACATAAGATATATGAAGATGATAATCATGAGTACGATCAATATGAAACATGCGTTTTTTATAAAGGACCAAAAAAAGTAAGTAATTAAAGTAAAGAATGAGTACTATAAGTATAACATAGTGTAAAATATTTATACGATACAAAGTGATTATGATTTATAAAACTCAGTACGATTAACAGAGTGAATAAAATTGTCAAAGACAATACAATAATTGTAGTCAGTACGATCAGTATAGTCAGTACGATCATCCTAGATAGTATGAAAAGCATGATGAGTATGATCAACTTGGTTATTACAATAAGCATGGTCAGTACGATCGGTACGATAAGCATGGTCAGTACGATAAACATGGTCAGTAAGATAAGAATGGTTAGTATGATAAGAATGTTCAGTACGATAAGCATGGTCCGTACGATAAGCATGGTCAGTACAATAAGCATGGTCAGTACGATAAGCATGGTCAGTACGATAAGCATGGTCAGTACGATAAGCATGGTAAAAGACATTTTTGATTTCCAAAACAAGATATAAAAGTCAAAAGAGAACTTTTGAATCAACATCTTAGAGGTTTCTAGAAACATACACATATTATAATTATTTTCAAGATCCTTTTTCTATCATTACATTAAAACTAAAGTAATATTGATAATATAAAATAAAATCATTGAAAAATAATAAAATATTATGAAAACCCAATCCCAAGATTTCGTCTTAGATGAAGCCTTATTTTCAATATGACATAATTTTAGTTCATATGTGATATAAATTGATCAATATATCCTTATAATATTTTAAAACATATTTATTTATGGATATAATATTATTATTAATATTAAGCAAAGTAGTTATAAATTAAATCCCTAAAGTCAATTTACATCATTCACAGTGGTTCATGTAGAGGGTGTGAATCACTCTAAAATAATGCTTGATATTTTCTATCCTTGTGTGTAGTATTATTCCGACACTTAATGCAATATGTGAATATAAAGTTGACACTCATATAGAATTTATCAAGATTAGTTCACCTAGTGAATCTATTCGATTGTATAATCTAGGTTCTAGTATCCAAATAAGGATGTAATTTCATAAAAACCAAAAAATCTCTATATTACCATAAAATCAATATATATATATATCACTAGGGTTTTTCAAAATTTCCCATATCATAATCCACAAAAAATTAAATAATCCCTAAAAAATAACTCAACCCCACTCTAATATCCACTAACATCCCCCCTGACCAAGACAACCATATCTGATGCAAAACGCACATTTTTAAATTTTGGTTTTTATAGAAATTTTTATGAAACTTTATTTATTTTATATAATTTTCAATAGTTAAATTATAAATCTAACCAATAATTACAAAATCCAGTGAATGTATGGTTCATTATTTTTGTAGACAAGTGATATAAGAGGCACATATTACAAAACATAAGAAATTTACTCAATATCAAACCTAAATAGACTCTTTTACTGACTTATCATTAGTTATAGAGATATTTATAACATATGTAGTTAAAAAATAAAAAATGGTTGAGTAAAAATAGATAACAAGATATTTATTATTGACATGTGCTCAATCATTAGATAATATGTATATGAAAAAATGAGTCTGATAGAAATATCTTTTTAAAAGGAATGATGAACAATAACAATTTTCAATTAGTCGTGGAAGAAGGACAAGTAATGTCAAATGAAGAAATATGAACTATTGGAAATTTATTTGGAATCAAGAGATAAAAAAAGATATATGGAGTATAATATACAAATAATGTTATGAAATATTATTGTGAAAAATTTAAGACATAAATATTATATAACTGAATATTATGTTTTATTAGATGCATATTAAAATCCTAATATAACGATCCATTATATAGTAATTGTAGTACTGTTTTATTGTAAATATTGACACATAAACAACTTGTTCATAGGATATCGACATCATCTTCCATTTTGTTCTTCAAAACTACAACCCTTTTTAAACATATCACAAAAACCCATTAATTATAAACTAGGGAAAACAAATATGACAAATAATGAGACTATATTATCAATAATGGAAGAGAAATGAGATATCAATCATTACATAACCATAACATTAGAATTTGGGTATGAGAATATGATATTATCATCATTTCAAAACCATGACCAGAATATCATATATCATAATTTTTATTTATGGAATAATTCATGAATTCTAAGAGTATTTAAATCATAATTGAATAAACAAACATTATTCAAGAGAGGATAAAATTTTCATAATACAAAATTTTATTTCATAAAAAATACAATGAAATCCTTTCTTATGTCGAGGTTCACTATGAAGACTATCATATTGGATTGGGTCCATGTAAAATTCCATTAAATCTTAATTCAAGGTTTACTCCCAAGACTAGGATAGTGAAAAGATTCCATTACTGAACTTGACTAACTCCCCCATTCCAATCCTTATAATCTCATGAGATTTCCATATATTCCTAAATAATTCAAGGGATATATAATTTCAATATCACACCTTACATTATGAAAATAAATCATATGTATACAATGGGATCACAAAACATTCATCATAGTATAAAAAACATAAAAGAATATGTTTTATAATCATTTCATCATTTTATCATAGCAAAACTACCGTAAAATTAATTTTTTTAAAATTATTAATAATAACACAATTAACCAATGGGAAAAATCATGTTCCATTGAATCATTCATATATAATCATCATAATAATCTATGAAAATAATTATATCCAATCATTTTATCGAATCATATACCTATTTAAGTATAATTAAATGTGAAAGGATTTTATTTGACAAAAAATCCTTTAGAAGCCCACTCAAAAATTTCATGTGGAAAATTCTATTTCACATTGAAATCACATATTTAAAATTAAAAACACACATATTATGGAAAATTTTAAATTTTAAAAATACATTGGAAACTATAAAAATTGGATTCAAATCATTATGGGGTCATAATAGGAGGGAGATTAAATTCACGTTTTTATGTTAAAACAATAATTTTTGTACACATTTTTAATATAAATTCCAAATTTTCACATTCCAAAAATGAAAATAAGATTACTTTTGAACCATTATTGACATATTTCATCATTATACAATTTTAATTTAAAGAATTATATGATAATATTATAAGCATCCTTTAAATTATTTTATAAAAAAAAGTAATGGAAGGAAATGTATCTTCAATCAAATACGCAAAAAATATTATTTTAAAAATATATATTTTTTAGCCTCTTGAGTTCTAGAAGAGTGGAAATGGAAAATAAATAATTTAATATCCGTATATAAACATAAGGGAAAAAAATCATTAAATTCATGAGATATTTAATTTTTATATACATAATCATAATCAATATCTATAAATAATGAGATTGTAAAAAAATCATCTTCCAGAATTATGAATTAACTTGAGTGCGCACTATCCACCTTAAAAAAAGTTATTAAATTATATTTGAATAAAATAATAAAATAGATACATATAATATCATATATGGTCCACTTATAGTATTTTAATAACCTTTTATTAAAAATTATTTATCAAAATATCATTTTTCGTTGTTGACATTTTTGTTTTCATGAGAATTTCGGTTATCTAGTTCTGGTCTTGGAAATTTAATCATTTGTTATGCCATATCTATAATGTTTATAATGATATAAATAATATATATTATTATTCTGTATATATTTATATTCATCATTAAAATAGATGTAGAAAAATGAATTACACCTTTCATGGAGACGATATTCCATCTGTAGGTATGAATAATGTTTTCTCTTTTTTATGGATGGAATGAAAAAAGTTAATTAATAATTTATGTTTAATGAATAATTATTAAATCATATAAATTAATTAAATATATTCTTATTATCGTCTATGTAATGTGAAAATGGAAAAAAATATCGCTTCATAGATGTGTTAGTCTACACGCATGCACGAATGAAGTTTTCATTTTCTAATAAATGGGAAGGTAATAAAGTATATATGATATTATAATTCTAGAAAAATATTTATATAGAAAATATCATCTATAAAAAATAGACCCATCATAATAACAATCCATGAAATAATGTGATTGAAAATTATTTGTATCCTTATGTGGAGGAGGTAGAACACATGTACGAGAGTGCGATAATTTCACATCACATTTTATGGGAAAGAGGATGAAAAATGGTGGATCCATAATCGTAATAAACTTATAATAAATTTTGGGTATTAAATATATTTTTCTCTGATTAAATCCACATTTATAGATTTGGTAAAAGAAATAATTATTTTGAATTGGTTGGGCGTGATGATTACATCTTTGTAAGTTATACTATATTGGATACATTAATAAGGACCCTTGGAATTGTAATTTATGGAGAACGAGACATATGATTCCTTTTTATGGATGTTTAGATAATACATGGTCATATCATTGTTGATATAGATATCTTAATTTCATGTAATGAATAAAACGGAAGCATTCTCTCTTATATGTGTGGGTGAAGACTCACATGGAATTTATCAAAAGATTAAAATATAATAATTTCACACTAAAAAAATGATTTAAAATGAATAGATATTCATAGGATGAATATAATTAAACGAAAAAATTCCCCAAAAGATTATTTATAATAATTTATTTAAAAAAATCCACTTTTTATTTGGTTTAACCCCTAATAAGTCAATTTTAACCATGACCTAAATGGGAATTTGTTTTCTTATTATTCATTGTTATCAATAAGTTATGTGGTCCCATTGAATAAAAATTAAAATAAAAATTATTTAAATAACTTTATGAAATTTAATTGACCTATGTTATAAAATTTATATTTAAAACTGAAACTATAAAACATGACATAATATAGTTTTCCAGAAATTTTTTTCTCTTATATATAAATAGTTCTTATAATAAAATCCCATTGAAATTTAGTTTTAATAAATATATTTTGATTATTAATAATATTAATAAACTATTGTTACTTTTTGAACCATTTTAATGAAAAATGGGACGATGTAATCACATCAAATGGAAAGATGTTTTTCAAAAAAATATGAATTTTTCATTATTCATCAACTAATGACTCTATTGGGAAAATTATCATAAATTTATAATAAAATAATTGTCAAAGTATTATTTGAAAAATAATTTCTACTATTAAAAATAAATTTTCTAAAATTGGATGAAATTCAAAATATTATTAGGTAAAAAAATTATTAAAAAAATTATAAGGCAAAAAGAAATTTTCAAAGCATATTAAGACATTACTAAAAATTGAGTACATATTTATGAAAATATTGCATTTATCTTAAACCATCATTTATGTATTATTCTAATAATTTGGTCATTTATATTGACTAAACCATATAATTGTTTAGTTATATTGTAATACTATACTATTTATCATATAGACATAAGGTTGTGTGTATCATAGGAAATTAAAAAATAGATTTATTTGAAAAAAATTATATCATAAAATTTTAGGGTGTTATATTTTACACCCCATTCCACTTAAATGAATCCTTTCATTTAAATTACATAATATTTATATGAAAAATTAAGATATCTCTACTCCAACACATCCTCGGGTTCCCTTGAAGCTTTTTTGTATTTATTATTCCTTCAGTGATTAATAACTAGATGTGTTGTCATCCTTGAAAACAATTTAAATATATGATACCAGATTTATATCGGATGTTCTTCATAGGAATGATAATTTTATAGTAGTACAAAATCAGATACTAGTACACGTTTGGGATCAGTTGTGTATATCATTAGGAAAGAAGCAAGGAATTCATCATGAACATGTTAAAGTATCAGTGGAAGTGGAAATCGATAAGTTACCCTCCCTAATTGATCATGAATCTTAAAGGGTAAAAAATTACTGTGACTAGGTTTTCCCTACATTTCGAATATATTAAAATTTCTTCAGCATATAAATTCATAGGAATACATTATCAACATCATGAAATTATAGATTTCACTTATTATTGTTAGACTAACTTCTCTAATGAATCGTATTAATATTGATTTGTAGTTGAATATCCTGATCCTTATCTCCCATTTCATCAACTAATATAGGTCCCAACATATTTCATTCTGCAACATGATCTCATAACATTGAAGTTATACAATTCTTTCTATAGAGTAATTCATAAGGATTGGCATGAATGCTTGAGTGAAAGATATTGTTTTAAGAAAAATTGATTAAAGGAAGTTGTGGATCAAAAAAATGAGAAAATAGATAGAACAAGACCTCATTGTATCCTAAATGGATTGAATGTGTCTCTTAGACTAACCATCTGAATGATTATAACAATTAGTACAAAAACAGAACTCTGAATCTAGATCTTGTTGAAGAATCCAATATAACATCAAAGTTAACCAATGAACCTGATCAGATATAATATAATTTCACACTATGGAAAACCTACCACTTACATAATTTTTCTTATTCAAAGATGATCTGTAGATAAATCATCTCTGAGGTAAATTTATTATCTTGACATTAAAAGATTATTGACTATAACCCAAATATCATTAAATCATTTAGATTATTTGGAGTTCTCAATGATGATATCCATAGCGATATTTTAGAATTTCTATTATAGTATGAGTGATTTTTATAAAACCCCTTTAGGCTTCTATATATCAATCTAAACATGATAATATACCAAGAACTAACACACATACCCATCAGTATCAATCTTCTTCTCACCTAACCAAAATTACTCTTTCATATCTCTATAAATATTTTCAAATCCCTAATGGATATATAATAATGAACTATTATCTTTTTAAAAAACATTATACACAAAATATATTATAGAGAAATAAAATAAATGGTTCAAGAACTTTATCACTCCATCACAATAAATTTTAAACATAATAACATTTATCACATTATTTTTGGTCCGTATATCTTCATTTTGAACATATTTAGTTTTCACATGGATAGATGGTTGAGCACTTTGTTTTGAAAGATAATATGTATTCCCTTCCATCACCATTTCCATATACATAATTTCTAAATCTTGAAATATTAGATATTTTGACAACCTCATCATAGCTAAGATTGCATAGTCCTTTAAACTAAAACTATCTACACCTTTTTTCACATTCCCATGGTGGTAATGTATTGAGTAGTAATAATTATTAATTAAGTAAAAAAATATTATATAGTTCATATTAAACTATTTATGAGTGAATATATAATTTAAAATTTTATTATAATTATATATTTCACTCCATTCAGCATAATTTTAATGCCACAATTTCTTTAAATAAAAAAATAACACAGAAAACTCCAAATACTGAGTTAAGAAAATTTCCACATCAAATTTAAATTTTCTTAAGGCATAAGATATAACCATTTAATTTTTTAGGAGAAAAAATTCCATTACATTATTTAATGCACCACTGTAGATCATAAATCATTCACTAGTATATGATAGTGTGAGAGCATTTTCACTGATTAAACCTCTCTTTATTTTCTTAATATTTTTGTCACATATATGTGTCTATAGGAAATTATCTACCTTATGATTTAAAATAATGAGTGGATTATATATATATGGTAAAATCATGAAAAAAATTTATATTATATACAAATACAAAAAAGGGATATTTTTCAGAATGGTTGGTCTTTTTCAACATTTAATAACCCCATCCTTGATCGATCCATATATATATCATTACATGATATTATATGAACCAAAAATTACTATTTTTTCATCCAAAATATACACATGGTAATTATTTTATATAGATTAACTATCTTATGGTCCTCGGTACAATACTTAAATGATTTTCATACTCTTACTAACACTTGGAATATATAATAATTTTATCTATAATGACAACCAAAAACTAAACAACCTAACCTATAATGACTATATTCATTAATTATAGGATGATATAATGGGAACTACTAATACCAAATGTCATCACTATATATTCATGGTTTCCATACCTTTTAACAAAGGGTGACTAGTGTACGTATTCACATTTGACCATTAGTTGATAATATCTAACATGAAGATAATTCATCAAAAAATATTGATATTCTCATAATTGACCAAATAAATCATCAATATGTGTAAGAGGATAATTATTATTTATTGTGATCATGTTTATTTCAATATAATCTATATAATTTCCCATTGACCATAATTTTTCTTTATAAAAGTAGGTTCACTCCATGGTGATACACATGGATGAATGATTCCATTATCAAGATTCACTATGAGTTTATTATTCATTTCAAGCTACTTAATATCGATTATTATATATGGATTCATTGAAATAGGCTTAGAAAAAAGTGTGAGATATTTTAGAAACATGACATTATTATTTGAAGGAATAATATGTAATTCCTCTTGAAAAATTATAAGAAAAATTATAATACAATAGGAATTTATTCTAAATTGATTTCCCACCCTAACAACCAAAGATAAACACACATTTAGAATAAAAATTAAGACCCATATAATTGATTCCATCTCCATTGGTCCTTTAAATTTATTTTTTTCAAATGGATTAAAAATACTTATTAACATTAGTTTTTTTATTTTTTATGTCACTTTCTAGCAGCCATAAATAATGGTGATGATATAAATATTGTCTTTGACATTTGTTAAAAAAAATTACATTGTCAATAAAAAATGGAACAGATTTGTTACATAGTTTAATTAATAACTGATGTCAAAAACCATAATCTGATGCAATTTTTACATCTGTTATTTAATAAGAAACATAAAATAATAATATATTACATTGTCTATTTAATTATAGATGTGGAAAATGCCTCAGATGATGGTTTTTGACATTGGTTGTTACATAACTGGCGTGAAAGAACCTTTGGGCAGAAGTTTGTTTATGTCAATTTTTTAACAATTAACATAAAACCCATCATGAGAATCATTTTCACATCGTTAATTTAATAACCGACATGAAAGATCATTATGATGGGGGTTTCTACATCATTTATTTTATAACCGACATGAAAAATCCTATTCCACATCGGTTATAAAATAACTGACATAAAATCCCACAAAATATATTCTAAACATCATTTATAAAATAGCTTGCATAAAAAATATTGTTTTTAAAAGAATAAATCTTACTACCCTTCCTCTCCACTATCGACTAAACGAGAAACAATTAGAACCAAGAGCAGAGAAGCCTAAAACATAAAGCATAAACTAGCATAACTTGCATAAAAATTACACATTCATAGTTACAACATTCCAAAATTAAAATATTAACTAAAAACCCAAAATCAAACTAAAACAACTACTAAATAAAAAATTATAATTAGAACAATATGAATTACAATATTCACAAAAAAACAAACTAAAATCTAATGAAAAAAGTATAATTGGATGACCATTCTACTTGTGCATGTGTGACCTCTGTGCATTATATAGTTTCAGGTCATCAAATAGCTACAAATTAAAAGTAATATAGTTAACATATATAATAAATAAGACAAATGGTATATTAAGGAATATATTATAAGGAAATATAACTTCATTGTACTTTATAAGAGTTTTAGTTGTAATTATTTCGTACATAACTCTCAACACATGATATCTGGACACAAGGATTCCTTATTGTGCATGAATTTTTTTTTGAATGAGATTGTCAATTTAAAATATCATTTTTTAGTACATCCATAATATAGTAATTATAAATGGGTAATCACATTTACTTTTTCATATTGAATCTACACACTATTTTTCATCGTGGCTTTTCAAAATAAATCCCATCCCCTATTAGAAAATAATATGAATAAAATAATTTTAAATTTTCTTATAATATAATCAATTAACAAATTAAAACATAATTTTCTTATATTTTATTACAATTTACTCGCACCACACCATGGATAGAGTGTATCTAGTAAATTTTCTTATCCCTGGACAAAGCACACCTAACATTCAATGGTCGCTGATATAAAATAAAATTTAATTTTGGTGTTCATTATGTTAAAATATAAATTACACTTTCTAATCTATATGTTCCATACATCTAAACATAAAGAAACATCCAATATTGTGTAATTACATTTTGTTCAAATCATTCAACAACATTAAATGTTCTTGGTTCCTCGGTCAATGCGTTCATATCAAGTGAGATCAATGATTGTTCAATCAATCCATATAAATCTATCTTTTCATTATCCTTTACATTTTAAAAATATTATTTCTACAAAATAGACATACATATAAATTTTCAATAAATTAAATAATGGGAATGAATTATGATAAGACTTACCTGGAAAAAACATAAATCCCATCGATGCCTAATATATATCAAGTAACATGATCCATGATATAATTATTCAGAATCCCCACATCTATTGAACTCCTACAAACATGAGATTCCATTGGAAACGTATAATGAACCACCATTTTTTTGAATTTCTTGACTCTCTATCAAGAAAACTAGAATATATACTTGATGTCATAGGCATTTTTCATTGTTGTTTCCTATCCAGTATGTCTATACCTTTAAGATATTCTTGTAAATAAATAGATAAATATATAAAATTAAAATTTTATAACAAATTTAATTCAGAAACAAAATAAAATATAAAATATAAAAAAACCTCTTTGGTAATGTGTCGTTGAAGTCTAGATGGATGAACTGAATAGTGGTTGATACTTTGTCATGTGGTCTTTAAATAATCTGTAGGTAATGATACCCCATCTAATATACCTATAATATTTTTTACAGTGACCCTCTAATGATCTAACCCTAAATGTGGATGGTGAATTTTATCTCTTGTATAATTTATCATCCCATATTTAAATACATGATAGTAATGATCATCAACAGAAAAAACTAGCCTTAATTAGGATTTGGTGGAGGTGGGGTGTAGGAATAGTATAAACATAAGGTCTTCAGGTAGAGGTAGAGGAAAAATAATAGGGTTTTCAGGTGGGGGTGATGGTGTGGGAGCTACTGGCAGAGGTGAAGGAGTGGGAGTTGCAGTATGAATATGACATTTTATGTCTTCGAACATAGATTTTTCTTAATGTTTGATCTATTCCTCAATTTTCATAATAATATTTTGATCTTAAAACATCCAAAGATTATATTTTTTTATAAAACCCCACCAATGAATAATTTTAAGAACAAGTTTACACTTTTGTCACTTATATACCTGCTTGGTATCCTCGTACACATCCTAGGAGTTCAGGCTTTCCCAATATTATAGATAAATTATATTTCCTCCCATCACCATTAAATACACCATGTGTTCTATGCTCCTCAAGAGAATCCCATATGAATTATTTGTAAAAAATTAATGGTTCAATTTTTAAGAACAGTTAAATTAACTTAAATAAATAATATAAACATCATACTATCCTCTAATCTATGAACCTCAATTCTTTGAAAGATATTTCCCCCTTTTTTCTCATCTGAGACCTCATCCATTTTTCATGGATAAATAGAGTGTGTGGGGATAAATGTCTCTAGATATGTGAGACTCACCTATATGATATTTAATTATTTAGTTATCATTGTTTCATCCCCTTAAGTATAAACTCCCTAATATAAAATATTTGGGTATACATTTCTAGATGGGATATCCTAATAATATCTCCTCAATTTATATAAATTAGAAATATAAAATCATTAAGAATCCATAAATAAGATCTTTAATATAAGAAAACTTCTAAATGTTTACATTTCACTTGCCAAAAACGATTCTTGTCTTATATTTCATCAAATTGTTACCTTTTTTCTTCATCTCTAAAAAGATATATATGACAAGGATTTTCCTATTCCCTATGCCAAAAAATGAAATCAGTAGTGGTGGTTGACTTGAAATCTAACCCTCACTGAGCAGCCAACATTAAACATTTCCTCTTTACTCCTCTAGTGCCAGCTACATAAAATGTCATCTATGAATGAAGAGAGAAAACATATTATACTATAACCATTATTACATTAGTCAAAAAATAGAAAATGGTCTTACCAAAATTGTCTTCCATAACTGAACTAGTGTTGTTATGTCAACACTTATCTAATCATTAAACAAAATTTTGACATCGATTTTACCCTATGTTAATACAAAACACATGAAGTTTTCCATTACAACCACTTGGAATATCATTCTCATCAAAGTCTACCACTATCCTCCGGTCCTGGATATGACAAGTGATAATTTTGGTAATCAAATATACCCATTTTTACTGACCTTTGAACTCTTCATTACTGTTGTGGGAGTACATGATGAAAATTGGGGAACATCAAGAATAGCATGTTGATGTTCCCCCTTAGAGGTATGAACATAAATCCCATATCTATATGTATGTTCTTTATCAATTTATTGACTTTCCATTATCATTCTAATCAATGAAAAGAACATTTATTACAAAAATATACAAATTCACATATAAAAATTCGGATGCAAAAAATGAAAAATTAGGAAACACAAAAGAAAACTAAAACTTAACACATTATTATTTTTATTTGTAATATTTAAATAAGTTGATAACAATACTAATTATATATGAAATCTTATGTAAATTAAAGAAAACAAAACAAAAATTGGTGTAGGAATATTAAAAATGTCCTAACAAAAATATATATTTTTTTTAAAAGAACTTTATTAATATATTAGATTTAAAATAATTTTCATTCAACAAAATAATTAAACATATAAGTTACTCAATTGTAAACATGGTAAAATAAAAATAACTTAACTAAAACAAATTAAAATTTCACTTAATATTCTTAATATGTGTTTCAATAAAAAAAATTACAATATCTAACACTTTATGAAATTAATATATTTAATTGAGAAATAAACATATGTACCCTATAATATTAGGAATGTAATAATGGGGGTTTTTCCCAAATTCATTCATCCTAATCATTATTTATCACACAGACCATGTCTAAAACATTCTCATTATTATTTACTGTTAATATTTTCAAGTATGTAGGGATATCACATAAATCATCATCTTCATCAATTTGGAAATCTCCAACATGTTTTTTTACATGTAAAAAAATAGATCACTTCATGTCTGATTGATCAAAAACACAGAAAATTTGTTTTTCTTATGTTTCCATTATAAAATAATTAGTTGGGTATTCCAATCTATTTAGATTAAAAAGTTCCATTCTAAATTTTTCATGTCTAATTCTTTTTTTACCAATAAACCATTTTCATTTATACACTAGTGCATTAATTTTAATGAAACCAACAACCCATATCTCTCCAAAGAATCCATAATATGAAATTGATGCATAAATTGGGATTTTTTCCGTTAGAACAAGAAAAATGCATTACTTCTATAAACACCAACACACCCCTATTCTAAAATTCACTTCTATTTACTTGAGCTTTCATATGAAATGTATATCTATTTATGTCATACTAAGACCATGTTTTCACATTTAAACTTGGACCACCCACTAACAATCTTAATGATTCTGATTCATCTAACATACTGATAAATGTTTCTTTTAACCATGGAAATAATGTTTTGTTATAATAACTCAAAGTATATGTTTCTTTCTTCTTTTGATGAAATTATTTCAACAAATTAATAGGTAATGTTATATATGGTTGAGCATAATCTATGTTATTCAAGATATATAAATTTATCTTTGTCATCTTTTCAACTAAAAACGATTTGACTTCCAAACCATGAATCACATTTCCCCCATTATTAACTGATTCATGGAAATATGGAGACAAACCAATCTGCTCCACCATAGACATGTAGCTCCTACAAAACTCTACAACCTCCTCAAAAAATTTCATTACAATAATGGTGGATTCAAGTCTATATTGGTTGGTAACATAAATGTTTAATATCTTCATATACCTTTCAAAAGGATTCATCCAACGTTGATATACAGGTCCACCGGTCAATATTTTTCAATCCAAATAAACCATTAAATGCACCATTATATTAAAAAACATGGATGAAAATAAATTTATAATTGAAAATATATAAGAAATTTATTACTTTTCCAAATTTTCTAAAGCATCCAGATCAATAACATTATAATAAATTTATCTGAACAAAACACACCATTAGGATAGTATTTTTGTCACAAAAGGGACATATTCCTCATAATGAAACTGGTAGAAGTTGTTGTATCATGATGTTATAGTCATTATATGTCATTCCCGTCAATTTCAAATACCTTGAATATAATTTTTCTTTTAACATTTTAATAATAAGCTTGAGGAACATTGATATCATCAAGAAAATAATAAAATATAATTATATACCTTAAGGTTTTTCACCCTCTCAAAATACTCTTTAGTGGATAATGGTTTTTGAGAAATATAAAATCCTTGTGATCCATTGAATAACTTTTTTAATATTCTATAATTTTTATCTATAGGAAAATACATTCGATGGAAAATTTATTCTATTTTACTCCCATAATGTAATTGATAATATGATTCCTAGTGTTCGTAAATTGGACAAGATGTATACCCCGTACCATTGTATCCAAGAAAATTTCCATACACTGGGATGTCATTTATAGTGAACAATATCATATCAAGTAGTTGAAAAATTATATTTTATAAGATTCATACACCCAAATACCATCCTCCCATAAGAGTTTAAAATCATCAATTAACGGTGAAAATAAAACATCAATATCATTTATAGGTTTCTTTGGTTATGATATTATTAAAATTAACATTTCATATTTGCGCTTCATGCAAAATTCTAAAGATAGTTTTCACATTCATAGAAAAATATTCCATGAACTATGTGTGCTACAAAGGCATTGATATAGATTCGTTCCATCCATTTACAACCCATGTCTGATATTTATTATTTCATTTCTGAATGTTGGATATTTCTCATCAATTTTCTTCCACAGTGAAAATTCATCTGCATGAAATATTTTTCATCACATATCCATTCATTAGATTTCCATCTTAACATTTTTCCATTAGGTGAATTAGAAAATAAATGTTTCAAATGAATAATTATATAAAGATACCAAAATACCTTGGTAGGGATATTTATACTCTCTATATTATCTTATGGTTCATCATTCAACTTATACTATGATGTCCCATATTTTGGACACTCTAAAAGAAATTCATATTCCTTCATATATATCACACAGTTATTAGGACAATAATGTATTTTCTTCTATCGCAATCCCATCAAGAATAATATTTTCTTGGGCTTATAATGTGAATCTGAAAGATCATTGACTTTAGGAAGAATGTCTATCAACAATTATATTATCTTTCTAAAAAAATCACTCCATCCTTGTTTCGCCATCAGGTTAATCATTCTTCACACTGATGAAAAAACCGCAATATCTGTAAAACTAGGATACAATGGTTTTTCAGCATCAGTATATAGATGCTCAATTTTTTATACTTTCTAAAATTTTCCTTCTTCAATATCACGAATCATGTTTTCAATTTCATCTGACTTACCATATTTCAAAGCATCATCATTAATAAATCCAAAATTCTTCCTAGCTTTACCATGCCAAATCCTAGAGTTGTAACATAGATTAAAACCATAATAAATTAAATGATATTTGATCTCTCTACTATTCAAATTATTCATATTCAAACATTTCATACATTGATATAAAAACATGTCGTTGTTTGGAGCATTTTATCTAAAAAATTCTAAAATAACATCAACACCTTCCTCATATTCATCACTCATTCAATGTTATGTAATCAATCATCGACTCATTATTACCTATAAAAATTATAAAAATTATAAATCTTGTTAAGATAATACATTTTTATATTATTTTGAGATATTTAAACATTTGAAGGTAAATTTTTTTTCAAATAAAAAATAATATGTGTATTTGAAAATATAATTACAAATTCCACACAATAATGGAAGATAAGTTTAAATATAAATGATAACCCATAAAAATATATGCATGGAAATAATTTATAAAAGAAAATATATTTAAATAAACAATTTTTAAATTTATATGAAATCTTCTATAATTTTAATGTATCATAATTTTGAAATAAAAAACAAATATGTGTGTATTTGAAAATTATAAAGACATTTTTTTGGGCAAAAAGATAGAAAGCCAATATGTAGAAAAACAATTCCCTGTAGTGATGAATTTTTAACCAATCTCATCGGGAGTTTTGTTACAAATTTATTTATCCAAATTATCTAAAATATTAACCTACCATATCATAGGATTCTATTGAATTGATTTTTTTTTATTTCGTGTAATTTTGATGGTAACATTTATTGGTATTAAAATTATTATTTACTTTGTTGTGGGAAATGGTTTTGTGTAAAATTATCTTATGTACAATACTTGAGAGGAAACTAGATAGTCTTGGGAAGGTGGGGAAAATATCCTCTTCAAGCTATGTTGGAAGGTTTTTTTGGGGACTACATTACAAACATGGAATTCCTTAAACCGGTTCAGATTATAAATAGTAACTACACTGGTTGGTGTTAAGGCATCAAGCGACCCTCCACATATGCTAGAGGTTGGTGACATGTAGTGAACATTTAATGGTTGTCTAGTTAGAGGAATGTACACTCAAGAAAAGTACAAAATATAGTATAATAATAATAAATGAAAACATTTGGAATGTAAAAATATCTAATATATACTAACAAATAATTATCCAATGCACAAATAATATCATCCATATATATTCCTTAAACATATGGAGTTCTTGTCACATCATAATCAAGTTGTACAACTATCATTTTCTATCCTAATAATATTCAATTCCATTTATAACACGTCAAGATACAACAAAAATGTAGATTGGGTGACATGGAATGCATATCTAAATGAAAATCGATATTTAATTTTATCTCCCTATACTACTCATTGGAAATAAGTTATGTAACTAAAGGGAAAACATAATTGAATAAAAATAATAGGATACCAATGGTAAAATAATATTTGGATTCTAAACCACCATAAATAATTACTAGTGAATGAAGCATTGATAAAAATAAAAAAATTGTAGATTTATCATCTCTGAATGACTAATGATAAAACAAATATTGATATTAAACAACCTTTATCAGTCAATAGTGAATTACAAAACAAAAAATCAAAAAATGTAGATTTTGGAAATATGTGAAAAACTAAAATCAAAGATTTTGAGGAATACCTGAGAATTTAAGGTTGAACATATAGATGAAACGGTGAAAAACATGATGAATAAAGCTTGAAAAATGAGTTTTATGTTCATAGGATCGAAGAATCGATTCTAGGGTTTCTATGAAAGAGAGTCCAAGTCATTTTTCCTGAATGGAAAATAAAAGAATGAATAAAAAATGTGTTCATAAAATTTTTAATTGATTTATTACCTCAATTCGTTAATTACATACATGATAAAGTGTTTTCTGACATCTACTATAATATAACTAATGTAAAAAAATTAGCTTCATCACGTCGATATTTATATAACCGATGTAATCAATAAATTATAATTTCAGTTATTATATAACCGACTTGATAAAGAAATGATGTTTGCTTTATCACATTAGATATTTTTTACCCAATTTGATAAAGGGAGATACATGTTTTATCACATCTGTTATTTTTTAACAGACATGACAAACAAAGATAATTCATTTTTTATGGTGGTTATAATATAACCAACATTATAAATCAATATACAAGGCTTTTTACTTAATTTATAAATAACTGATGTGATAAATACGTTTTATACTAGTGTTCTCTAGTAGAGGATCATTGGATGGTTATTAATATCAAATATGGATTCCTTTCCATGAAAATTGATATGGGTATTATGTAAATAAAGTCAATTTATGCCTCTAATAACATAAAATTAAACTAGAGGGTGGCCAATGAGATTTTCAAGAAGCACATTTCTATAAAAATCAATCAGAGAATATTTACGCACTAGATATATGATCAATATGCCATAACGGGTTTTAACTACAAAAATAACATCTAATCGTTCCGGTGGTATTTTGATACCCTGAGTAAGTTATCATATGTAAAATTTGGTTTGATCAAGAATCATATTATATATTATATATTCATTATTTTATAGTAATATTATATTTCACCACATCCTTATTATACAACACATCAATAATAGTGACCGTGTGATTTTAAAAAAAAATCTCTAGTCTTATGATTTAACTAACATCAATCATCATCATTATCATATTTATTTGGTCACTGGTTACTATAATTCCCATACCCCTTTCATTAAGAATATTGGAGTATGAGTGGTGTATTCAATGTTTATTTCTCTACAAATTTATATAATTTCTTCTTCTCATCACATCAGCATTCAATTTCCAAATAGAAATTCTATCCAAACCTAAAAAATATACTAATCTGATAATGAATATTTTCTATATGATTCCATCCACACATTCATCATGAATTAAAGATAGTCTTCATCACTTCATGGTTTTTATATTAAAATTTTATTTTAATTACATCTTTCTTTTCTTATAAAAACTAGGAAAGTGAGGGGTAACACTATAAGGACCCATCCTTAAATCATTACTTAATCTTGAATTAAATGAATAATTCACATTGAATATCTTTTCAGGTTTATATTTTTAGAGAATTAGGACATAACTATTACATATCACAAGATAAAAAAGTAGACACTTCTACTCGGTTTACATCATAAAACAAAAACACTTAAAAATAAACATGTCTAGTTCCATGTTTTAGATAGATTGTCATTTCTTGATCCCATCCTTGACCCTATTCATCTTTAACTCTTGTGGAAAACATTTCAAAAACTTGGTATGAGCATAAAAATCTTAGTATAAGATATAAAAAATATGGAAAGAAAACATTAGTCCATGTATACATTAGAATCAATGAAATCATACTTTACTCTTAAAACATAATCACTTTAACATACCTCATTAAATCATAAGATTTATGAATAACTCATAGAAATCATAAGCCGTAAATTTAACTTGAGGCATTCATAACATTCTTACGTTAGGAGTAACCCACATGGTTACGTTTGGAATACCCATCACAATATATTCCCTAAATCTCTTCATAACAACCATATAATTTAACTCCTTCGCATTACCCAATGCATTGGAGAGCTATATTAGGCTCACCATCCCTTATTTTATCATAGAGCCACCCGTATTCAAAAAAATTCACAAGAACCATAACATAATCATATCACATAAAACATGTATAAAGGAAACATTACATTTCCACATTTCAATCACAAGATATCAATAAAACATATTGATATAATCAAAACATATTCACAACCATTTTCAATACCATAATAATAGAAAATTAAATCGTGATATTTATTTTTCATTTAAAAATGTTATGGCTTGTAGAGGAAGCAAAAACTCAAATAATGGTCATGGCGATGGAGAAGTCGTTGTCGCCGCATACGTAAGACCAAAACATTCCATTTTGTCGTTTAGTAAAATGCTTTTTATCAAAAAATTCATTTTGAATAAAAGTAAAATTAAAGTTGGTTTATAAACCATATAAAATAAAGCTGTGTATAATTCAAAATATTCCTCAATGAATGGATATTGAGACGAAGTCCCTTACAAAGATGGTATCCTTAGATTGAGGATAAATCAGTTATGTAATTATGTGTGAAAAAAATAGATACACCCAATATAAGTAGAAATTAAGTGTAAATCAAAAAAAGGTCATTCACACATATTCATATCATGACATAATCAATAAGTAGAGTTTTAACCCAGATAATTGATATTGGGTTAAGAAGTTCCCTTACAGAAATTCGACAGCCTAACGGGGTCATTTTAAAATTTAGAAAATGAGATGATGAGAGATAAAAAGGGTATCTAATCTCTTGGACATACCATTTATAGAAATAAGGATATATAACAACATATCACAACATAAGAAGTTGTAAATTAATAGACCTAACAAAAAGTAGTTTTTTAAAAAGTGGAGGGTCAAAGGTTCCCTTACCGATTTGGGTAACTTTTGAAACGTACAAACCATGAAATAAGGGTCATAAAATAAAGTTGTAAATAACCATAAATTAAATTATAATATAAAAATAATAAAATCAAGGCAGTACATACACCACATGAAATAAATAAGTTGCAAACAATGGATATTTCACAGAATTAAAATTGAGATAAGAAATTCCTTAAGAAAATTCTGCAGCCTAACGACACCACTTAAAACTTCCAAAAATGGATTGATGAAATAAAATAGGGTCTCTCATCATATGAACATAAAATTTACAGTAATAGGAATATAAAAGAACATCACCCAACATAAGAAAGAGGATCTTAGAAGAAGTGACAGAAAATAGAGTAACTAAAAAGAGAGAGGTAGGATCCCTTACCTCAAGTCCGACTTGTCTTGTTCGTTTCATTATATTTTTGAATAATAAAATTTGGTCAATTTATAATTTCATAAGTACCACATTTATCGTTTATTATTCAATTCATATCACATATTATAATGTTATAATAATTAGTTAATTATGTGAGTTCATATCAGATGTTTTTGTCGATGTTTGGTACAAGAGTCAAAAATTAACTAGATTGAAAATGATTGTCCATGTAGTTATAAGTAAATAATCTAAATAATATTATTAATTATTTAAATATCATATATATCTAGTAAATATTCATTTTATACTATTCCATAACATTTGGAGATAAAAAAATGAAATGCACCGTTCATGGAGACGGTAGGCTGTACGTAAGCATGAACGCTACTTTCATTTCATTGTCATATTAGTGGAATTAAAAATAAATGAGAGATATATATATTATAATTCCAGTATAATATATATTTTATATAGGTCACATATTTACATTAATTTAATTCTTTATAAATTCCATGTATTTTATGAACGAGTGACATCACTTGAGGGGGCGGTAGTCCAGACTTCCTCGTATGAAATTATCGCATTTGCACAACATGCAAAGCATAAAGGTATGTTTTAAATATAAAATAAAGAATCATATAGAAAACATAAATACCATATATATCATATATAAAATATATTGACGTCATAATGGACACCATGAAAGGTGTTAAGAGAATATTGAACAATCATCATTTAGTGAGGTAGTAATTCGCCATTCACAGAAACAGTATGTTCTTTAACCATTAGAAGAAGGTGTGTTCAAGTTTAGATCGAATATTTCTCATAAAAACATCCTAGTATATTTAATATACTGGTGTTGTTACAAAATAAAGGAATAAAAATATTTTAGGGGGTTGGAAAAGAAAAATAAAACAAATTAACATAAGAGATGACATTACCTTTAAATTGGGTAACTCCTCTTGGTTTGAACCAAAAGGGTTTCTTGAAGAGCTTTCTGCCTATGGTAAGGAATATATGATTAAGAGAGGGATGTTTAGAGATGGAATGAGTAGACTATGGCCAATCCAATCGCTTGAAAAGTGTGGTAAAGGTGGTATATTTGGGGGCCTTTTATAAGAGGGAGGAGGGGCACTCTTGGAATGTTATAAAATGATACTTTATTATAAAATGAGTTTCGGATTTTAAACATCCCACCATGATATATTTCGAGGAAAATATGATGAGGTTTATAAATCCATACATACAATAGGTTTTTGACAAGTATATGTCTTATAGTTTACATTATCTTTTCATTTTATTTAAATTGTCCATTTATAAGGTAATCGTTGTTTCATCATGGTGTCATAAATAAGTTAATTTATTTAATGTCTAAAATTTATAAAAAAATACCATGATGTAGGAAATAGTATTAGCTTTACAATGAATATTTATAGTCTATGAGATCAATTACAAATACAAAACTAAAAATGGTTTACTAGGGTGATACATACATTGGTTATACTTTCCTTTTAAAAAACATAAAATGATAAAGTGTCACTATCACACAAAAGTGATTCCATGTGGTCCCAAAGTTTGGCACAAGGCATCCCATGGTCGGACATGACACAACCAGTATAATTATGACACATTTTGGGGTCATTTTATATTATTATGATATTATTTTATTACCCTTAATTACATGATTACTAATTAATCATGATAAGTAAAGATAATTACCGTCATTACTATTCATAATGTCCAAAAACAAAAGTGTCTTAAAGAAATAATTTGTACCTTATTATTCCAAATATGTAATCCATTTTATCAAATTCAAAACAAACAAATTTTAGTAATTAATTTAAAATAATTCTCGTTATCAAAACCAAATACGGGTTTTTAGGAAGTAAAATCTATCAAAAGATTGATTTGCTTGTATATCCAATTTATAAGTGAAATTGAATCCAAATACCATAATTGTATTAAATTATAAAAACATAATTAAATTAAACTTTAGTACCAATTAAAATGACAATATAACTATATAAATAAATTGGATGAAAAAGCAGTTTTGAATTAAAATGTAGTATTTTTCACTATTCATAAAAAATGAACATTTGTCAGAAAAATACCAAAAAATCACCCTAAGATTTATTTGATATTCCAAATTCAAAAATGATATCAATTTTACAATATTAAAATCATATAATTATGATTAATAAATTTTATAATCAATTCCCGCTGTCAAATCAAATAGTGTGGGTTTAAGAAACAACATCTATCAAAATATTGACACTTGTTTATGTCCATTTTCAAAGTGAAATTAAGTATAATGACCACAATTGAATTAAATGGTAAAAATATGTTCTTATTTAACTTTTAAACTCATTAAAAATATAATCTAACCATAGAAATAAATTATATGAAAATGCAGTTTTGATGTAAAATGCAGTATTTTCCACTATTCATAAAAAAATGAACATTGTCAGAAAAATTTAAAAAATTTAACAGAAGTAAATTTCAATGTCCCAATTCTAAAGAAGGATTTTATTTTATCAAATATAACATATAAAAGTGACAACATAAAGATTTAAAAAGGGTTCTCCATCAAGAGGCGGTTAAAATAATCTTTTAAAATTATAAGAGCATTTATTCTTAAAATTGGATCCATTTTCATTTTAAGCCGCTAAAATTTATTGGATAAATGTAAAAATATTTAACAAACATATGTAATAATTTTTAAGTTAGTTCTGTTCATTCTCGCCCTTACAACAGCTAAGTGTTAACTATTATTTAAAATAGTATTATTATATTATTATTGTGAAACGTAAGATTACAAAGAAAATTGTTTTTGCGTAATGGGTACACCATCGAGCATATCATTCCCTTAAAAGTAATATTAACATTTTATTCACAAATATTGATATATATTAGAATTTCATATTATTTATTTACTCGGGATGTTACATCATTCTCCAATTTTGAAAAATTACGTCCTCATAATTTTAAAATTGGGCTCAAAAAACTTCATTGAAAGTCCCACATTGGAAAAAGAGTCAGTAAAACTATCACATTAAAAGAAATAAAAAGAAGTAAAAAGGTCACCCGAGTTAACAAATACAAGGATTACATGTGGGAAAAAATGGATATAGAAGAAAAAACAAAGAGTCAAGTCTTGATGGAGAGTGTTAGAAAACATGATTAAGAGAAATTTAACCACAAAGAAAATCACAATCTTGTGATCGGTTAAATAGTATTTGATTCCTTCGTAGGAAAAAAAACATATAATTTTTTCGTTTTATGTTTATTTTCATTGATGAATTTATGGGATTAACTAAAACATAAGGAAACATACTTACTTGTCATGAAGACTTTCATCTTTTACTAGATTTTTAAAGAAAACTCATATTTCCTCCAAAAGATGAGTATTTAGGAATACTTGTTCGCATTAAGAGTGATAAAATCAACTTCGAGAGAATCACATAATCCAAAAAAGATGAACTATATATTTCCCATTTCATTAGACCTTAACTAAAACCAAATTGGTTTATACAATATTAGATAATCTCCAGAAAGGATAATCTTTTACAAAAAAAAAACTACTCTTAATCTTCGAAATTTGTCTAAAAAAACCAAACGTTCATCAAAGACCATTCAATAAACATCTATTCATAAAATTCTTCAATGTAATCAAAACTATGATTGAAACCCAAATCACTGACTGATTTGATCACATAGTCTTCCATGTTAAATCTTAGCATTTATCTCTAAATAAAATTTGTTTCTCTTAAAGTCTCGTATTGAATAGTAATTATCCTAATCCCATATTCCCCATGATAGGTTAATAACTTTCATAAATAAACCAAATATTCATATGTACACAATAAAAACATTGATTCTACCAAAATAAAATTCCACCTTTTTCCCTCAATTGAAATCTCAAAGTATTCTATTTTCTATAGGCATATATTGTTTCCACGAAAGAGAGAACATCTTCCAAAATAACCTTTATTACTCAGTCACCAAATTATTTTCCTACGCTAAGGATATCCATTTAAATAAACATAAGTTTTTAAAATCAACTTATTCTTGATCCATTAAATTAGTTAACTAAAAAGTATAAGTAATACTATCCTGGGACTTAACTTATGCTAGTGGTAGGCCATGCGCCCTTGTTGCCCTTCGGTTGTGGGTTCGATTTATGTGGCATTGCCGGACGCGACGAGATGTCACCCATCTTACGGGTTGTCATTTTTATAAATATCAAAAATAACCCTAACATGTTTTAACCTCAATGGTTTCCATATACCTCTCATTTTCATCCAAATTAATTTTGATCTCAACATCTTAATTCTTGAAATCTTATTTCACCATCATAAGATAAAATAAAACGATTCCCAAAAAGAATAACATCATACCTTGATCATGGTGTCCATTTGGTTTCATCATCATATTATTCACGTAGGTTGAAGGTACATGCATCACAAAAATGAATTAGAGATCCTTCAAAATCAGTTTCTTCCTCCATCCATATACACCTTGTATAACATGGGTCATATGGGTGTTCACATAAAAACAATTTTGCAAAATAATCGTGTATGACATATAATTTCAAAACATCTGATAAGACATGATTTCTATAAAATAGTCTGAACACATTTGAGTTGAAACTTTTCATTAATGGTCCTTTTAAAATACCATAGGTATGTGCTGAGAGACATTATTTTAAGAGGAAATATAAATAGGTTTCACAAGGGTCTCCTTCTTCAGACCTTCTTTAAAGTTAGAATATGCTTCAAAATCATGTGATAAGGTAAAATATTTGAAAATGCCTTGATAATATCTACATTTCTTAAAAATATGAGAATATTGTGAAAATATGATTTGTCTAATTATAACCCATGATCCACGATGATAACGAGATATAGTAGAGGTGTTTGATATCTCAAACAGCTACTTACAAGTGAGTTGTATGCTATAAAAAGTTTCACAATCATCCGAACGTGACATTGCAATAATTATTGAAAGAAATTCATCAGGAAGAGAAAAGAATATCGTTTGAGATCCTCCTCATTCCATTTCCTTCATCTGAAAAAGTTATAAAATAAGGATTTAACTAAGATAATAAACATAGGGACTAATCACGTGTTTAACGAAAACTCCTAATCCCTAAAGTTGTCTAAACTGACCATGATACCAACTATAAGGACCCATCCTCAAAACATTAATTAATATTGAATTAAATAAATAATTCACATTGAAGATCTTTTCAGGTTTAGTGTTTTAGATAATTAAGGCATAACTATTACATCTCATAAGATAACAAAGTAGACACTTCTACTCAGTTTCCATCATAAAAAAAACTCTTCAAAAGAAATATGTCTAGTTTCATGTTTTAGATAGCTTGTCTTTCTTTGATCACATCCTTGACCCTATTCATCTTTAAGTCCTGTGGAAAACATTTCAAAAACTTGGGATGAGCATAAAAATCTCAGTAAAGGATATAAAAAATATGGAAAGAAAACATTAGTCCATGTATGCATAAGAATCAATGAAATTGTTTTTTACACTAAAAACATAAGAACTTTAGCAAACCTCATTAAATCATAATATAGTGACCCATAATTTACATATATTGTTAATACTTCAAAATTTAAGCATACTTATTACAACATATAACAAAACCATGAAAGGACCGTATAGGTATAGTGTCTTTAGAAACTGGGAAACATAAACAACTGGTTTATAAAGCATCTACACTGTCTCCCATTTATTTCATCAAATCTATAGTCCCTTTTTGTCATATCATACTTAATAACCTCCTTCCTAACCTAGGGAATGAAAACATACAAAAGTGTGAGCTCAAATGTTCATCAAGGGTAAACAAAATAAATATCAATTACATAAAATTCATAAGAACATAACATTTTGAAAATCTTACCCTGCAAAAGAGATCATAATTTCATAACATGGGATAAATCAAGGTAGTGAAATGTAATCCCAATAATCATAAATTAAAACATAAAACTTTGTGTCATACACACAAAATCATAGAGAATCATTTCTTATTAGTCAAGACTCATTTCCAATACTATCTTAGTGGACAAAGTCCATTTCTGAACCGAGTTCACTCCTCGTTTCAGCCCTGTTTTACTGAACCGGTTTAACCTGCCGTTCCATCCATGTCTATATCATGAGATATAAAATCTTTACCCAATTCATTGGAGGGATATATAGGTCCCTCCCATCTCATAATGATACCATTCTTATGTGTTCCACAAAATCATAAATCATACATCATTGCATAACCCATGTAATAAAAATGGGATTCTTAAACATCGTTACATCATAAAACAATTCATATAAGATAAATTATTTCATAAAAATAATTCCATCACAACATAATCAAATCAATGTAATAATAGGTATAGAAACATAACCCTATATTATCTTAGATGGAAAATAATTTTGATAAAACACTTTAACTCCATTCTTGAGGAAAATATCTTTTCTACTTCAAAAACATTTTTCCTTTCTTAACATGTCATACAATTTTAAACTAAAAAAAGTTGATTAAAAATAAACATGAAAAACATGTAAAGGAAACTTCTTGGAAATAATGTTTTAAAAATCCATTCATGCCGTGTAAGTTAAAAAAACATTTTTCTCGTACTTTTGTCGGAAAACTCAAAAAGTACCTCGTACGAAAAATGACAAAATATTCCTTTCATATCTTTTACTAAAAACTCACCAAAGGGTAAAATTGGATATAAAAAATTTTATAAGGATATAAATATTACATATTGAGGAAACATGGATGTGGATGATAAATATTCCCCAGTAAATTCTGAAATATAAACAATCTCGGATAAAAATTGAGATTGCGAGATTGTCCCTTACCTTAGGTCTGATTTGCTTCGTAAGTGTCTGAACCTCCTGTATAATGATTTAAATAATGTTATTGACTTATTCCAGAATCATACATACTGTTATGATATCATATACGGTCATATTCTTAGCTTCTTATTAGTAATATTTCATTATTACTTGTTATTCGGATGTTTATTACTTTTTGTTCTTATGCGTGTTTTGTTGAATAAATTCTTATTCTTTTCTTTAGGTTATAGATACCTCATTTCCAGAATGGTATTAGTGTACTATATATCATATTTATTCATTCAATTCATTTATATAATCATTATGTAATGAAGATCATGTAGAACGAATCACATCACATTGTGGAGACGGTATTCCGTACGTACGCACGAGCGATGATATCATTCCCATGATCGTGGAATTGTATTGGAGTGTATGTATACTATTTCATAATCAATAAAACTTTACAATAATCATATATAGTTATTTATTTGCACCATTATACCCATCCAAGTAAGGTGGTGATAGAAAATAGCTTACACCACGGCGTGGAGATGATATTCCGTACGTACGCACGCGCGGTGATTTCGTTTTCCATAGGATAGATAGATTGTGAAATAGGGTTGTTTCATACTTATAATAACATATCAATATATGAGTGATACTGATTTTATTAATTCATAATAAAACAACTAAAGAAGAAGAATAAGTGGAAAAGAAATAAAGTTGAAAGAATCGGTAATGGACATTACCTCTTCTTTGAAGCGCCTCTTTGAGACCTCCTCTTAGGGCACTACAATTGGTATTTGAAGAAGACCGGGACCTCTATGTTGTTTCTAGGGAAGTGGGGAATTGAAATGGATAGGTATTGTCCAAGCTTTAAGGCTCAAATTGGTGTGAGGAGGAGAGGGAGGAGGTGCCCTTTTATAAGGGAGGAGAGGGGCACCTTTGGAAATATAAGAAATATTAGTTTATATTAAATCCCAACCCCACTTAAAAACTTCCAAAATGACTCATATCCTAATAACAGATGAGTTAGGGTTTTAATCTCATAAACCAATTAAATTTAGACATGTTAGGAATTTATTTTAAACATTATCAACTTGATTTATCCGTATTTATAAATTTAATTTTATTTGTGATAATAATATTCTAAATTTTAAATAATTACATATATTTTGTTAATTTTCCATAATTTGACATTTTATGACATTTTCGACCATATAATTTTTAATTTATAATTTTTAAATATTTTTGTGATTTTTAAAAAAATTTATAATATGTTATTTTTATAAAATAACAATTGTGTCAATTTTGACACTATTCATTTATTTGAATTTAAATAAAATATATACAGAAGATATGCTCTGAATAAAATCTTTAATAGATTCATAAAATGTCATATATATCTATAAAATTAGTGTATAACATTAAATATTTCATATAATATTTATTTTAATATTTTTAACACCATTTATTTGATATTTTAATTAATAAAATAATTTCAACATCACTATTGTGTCATAATTAATGATAATTATTTAATCCCTAAAAATTATAAATAAATTACTATGATGTAGATAATTTTATTAGCTTTCTGGAGACTATTCAGGTTCGAATTTTCATTATGTTTATCACTAAATTAGAATTATTATACTTATAAGATTTAAGAAAGAGACATGTGGTCACATTCTTTGGTTTTAATAATAATTAAATTATTTTCATGGAAAAAGTCCATTAAATGAATCTAATCCGACCCTTAGGTGATATGGGTCGACCATTAGTCATCCAAATGGATTTTTTCCGATGTTAGGGTAATTTTATAATCTTATTTTTACCCTTAATTACCAGATTTACCTTTAAATATGGTAAATAAAATTTACCGTAGTTACTATTCATAATGCCCAAAAATAAATAGTAGCCTATTAACATAATTTGGACCCACTTATTCCAAATATGGAATCCATTTGTCAAAATTCAAAACTTATATGTTGAACTAAATAATTTAAAATAAATCCCATTGTTAAGAATACGGGTTTTAGAAGTTAAAACATTTGCCAAAGATTGAAATGTTTTTACCTGTGAATTCAATGTGAAATTAATGCTAATGACTTACATTGTATTAAATGTTAAAAATATATTCTATTTATACTTTAAAACCATTAAATATTATAATTTAACCATATAAATTATCTCAATAAAAAAAGTTGTTTTTAATTAAAAATTAGCATATTTTTACTATTCATCAAAATATGAAAGTGATCAGAAAAATATCAAAAATTTATCCAAAGTAAATTTTTATACCCTGATTCAAAATAAGACTTTTATTTTTTCAAATTGCAATTATAAAAAATTAAAAAACTAGATTTAATGTGGGTGCGCCATCAAAAGGTGGCAAAACTGCATTTTTTTTAAAATACTTATTTTACCCAAAAAATTTATTTTGTTCTCTTACCATGTTCTAGAAAATGTGTAATATGAATAATAAAATTCAAAATGTTGTTAATACTATTCATAACGGCTAGTTCATAATAATATATCATTGTTTAGTGAAACCCGGTATTTCGTACTACACACGCTATCGAGGAAGGTCGCGATTGCGTGTAATGTAAGCCAAGTCCGTATTGTGTGATATGAAAGATTCCTTTGGTGTTGCGTATAACATAAGACATAAAAAAATTTCTCATAAAATCTCAGGGTGTTACATTCTACCCCCTGTAAAATGAATTTCACCCTCAAAATTCGTCACTTCATTACAAACAGATGATAATACATCTCCCTATTCATATCCTCAAGTTCTCATGTAGCTTCCTCTAATTGGTGGTTCCTTCATAAAACATTCACCAAGCGAGTGGTCTTGTTCCGTAGGAATTTTTCGCTACAATCCAAAATCTCTATCGGTTGTTCTTCATAAGAAATATCTTTCTCCAGCGGTATAACTTCTGAGTTGAGTACATGTGAAGGATCAGGTATGTACTTTCTCAGGAGAGATACAAGGAACACATCGTGAACATTAGAGAGATTCGGTGGAAGCGCCAATTAGTAAGCTACCTTCCCAACATGATCCATAATTTCAAAAGGACCGATATATCTAGGGCTCAACATTCCCTTCTTTCTAAATCTCATTACCCTCTTCCAGGGAGATATTCGTAAGAACACTTTATCACCCACTTCAAACTCTAGGTCTTTTCTTCGGTTGTCGGCATAACTTTTCTGTCAACTCTGAGCTGCTCTTATGTGTTGTTGAATAGATCTGACCTTTTCTGCCATTTCATCAACAAGATCAGGTCCTAATAGTTTTCTTTCCCCAACTTTATCCCAGCAAGTTGGAGTCATGTATTTCTCTCCATAGAGAGCTTCATAAGGATCTATCTGAATACTAGAGTGAAAGCTATTATTATAATAAAATTCCTCCAAAGGTAGGTGTTGATCCCAACCACCGTTTAAATCTATAGAGAAAGCTTTCAACATATCTTCTGGAGTTTGAATCATCCTCTCATACTGACCATCTGTCTGAGGATGATAAGCAGTGCTGATACTCAACTCTGTATCCAGAGTATGCTGAAGACTTCGCCAGAACATTAAGGTAAACCTTGGATCCCGATCAGATATAATATAAAGTGGTACTCCATGAAATCTTACCACTTCCTTTACATATATCCTGGCAAGATGATCTAGAGAGAAATCCTCTCTAATAGCAATGAAGTGTGAAAACTTTGTAATACGATCAACTATGACCCAGATAACATTATTGTCTTTGGATGTTTTAGGCAGTCTAGTGATAAAGTCCATAGTGATGTTTTTCCATTTCCATTCTGGAATGGGTAATGGTTGGAACATCCCTTTAGACTTCTGTCTCTCAGCTTTAACTTGCGGACAAACCAAGCATCGAGAGACATATTCAGCAACATCTCTTTTCATTCCATCCCACATGAAGTACTCTTTCAGGTCCCTATACATATTCGTGCTTCCATGATGAATAGATAATGAAGAACTATGAGCCTCATCCAGAAGCTCCTTATTTAATTCGAGGATGGGAGGAACACAAACCCGATTCCTGAACTTTATTATCCCATCACAATCATGGTTGAATTCAGGAACATTTCTCACCTTCTTATGTAACTCAACATCTTCTTTCTGTGCCTCTTGAATCTTCACATGTATAGATGGTTGAACATTCATTTGAGAAAGATAAGATTTCTCCCCTTGCATTAAAATTACAAGATCCATCCTTTGTAATTTCATAAATATTGGATCTTTTGTGATCCTCATCATGGATAAGCTAGCATGGTCTTGTCGACTTAATGCATCTACTTCCTTGTTTGCTTTCCCAGGGTGGTAATGGATTGAGCAGTCATAATCTTTCATCATCTCTAACCATATACTTTGATGCATATTCAGCTCCTTTTGTGTGAAAATATACATTAAATTTTTATGATCAGTATAAATATCACACCTTTCACCATAAAGTTAATGCCTCCAAATCTTTAATGCAAAGAATACCGCAGCTAACTCCAAATCATGAGTTGGGTAATTTTTCTCATTGATTTTCAATTGTCGTGAGGCATAAGCTATCACCATATCATTTTTCATGAGAACACATCCCAGTCCCTTCTTGGATGCATCACTGTAGATCACAAACCTTTCTCCACTATAAGGTAGTGTGAGCACAGGTGCACTGGCTAACCTTCTTTTTAGCTCTTTGAAATTTTCTTCACATTCCTTCGTCCAAACAAACTTAACTCCTTTTTTAGTCAACTTGGTGAGTGAGTTAGATAACCTTGAAAAATATTTCATAAGACGTCGGTAATATCCAGCCAAACCAAGAAAACTTCGGATCTCAGTTACTTTTGTTGGTCTCGACCATCTTTCAATAACCTCTGTTTTTGCTGGATCCACTGATATCCCCTCTTTTGAGATTATGTGACCAAAAAATACAACTTTTTGAAGCCAAAATTCACACTTGGTAAATTTGGCATAAAGCTTCTCCTTTCTTAGGGTCTTTAATACAATTATCAAGTGATCTTCATGTTCTTACTTTCTCTTTGAATAGACAAGAATATCACCTATAAAGACTACCACAAACTGATCAAGATAGTCTCTAAAGACTCTATTCATCAGATCCATGAAGATAGCAGGGGAATTAGTAAGACCAAATGGCATCACTATAAATTCATAGTGTCCATACCTTGTACGGAAAGCCGTATTTGGTATATCCTCACTTTTTACCCTTAATTGATGATACCCTAAACGAAGATCAATATTATAAATGTATTGAGCTCCGCGTAGTTGGTCAAATAGGTCATCAATGCGTGGGAGAGGATATTTGTTCTTGATAGTGATCTTGTTAAGTTCTCGATAATCAATGCAGAGTCTCATTGATCCATCTTTCTTCATAACAAATAGAATAGGTGCTCCCCAAGGTGATGCACTAGGGCGTATGAATCCTTTATCAATATTCTCTTGCAGTGGCTTCTTCAATTCCTACAACTCAATTGGGTCCATTCTATAAGGTGTCTTTGAAATAGGCAAAGAACCCGGTACGAGTTCTATTGAAAACTAAACTTCACGATTTGGTGGAAGACCTGGAAATTCCTCCGGAAAGGCATCATCAAATTCCCGTACAATGGGAATATTATTAATCGTGAGTTTCTCTCCAACCATTTGAAATAAATAACCTTCATTTAGCGGAATCAAGACCGATAAGATAGAAGAAATTTCCACTGGAAGGTTATGTTCATCCTTGCATCGATAGATGATCATAGATTGATCTGGAATATGAAATGTGACTTACCTTATTTGGAAATTGATATGAGCTCCACATAAAGAATTCCAATCCATGCCAAGAATTACATCAAATTCTACTATAGTAAGGATCACAAGATTTACAGGAAGAACTTTCCCAAAAACTTCAATCGGAGAAGAATTGTAAACTTTTGATGCGACTGTTGTGCCATTAGGAGTTGTCACAGCCAACTCAACATCTAATTGTTGAGGTAATATAGTGATACCCTTAGGAAATTCTTCAGAAACAAAAGAGTGGGTGGATCCAGAATCAAATAAAACATTTTCTACTTTAGAGTGGATGGTAAGTGTACCTCTCACCACTTCGTTGTCGTACTCAATATCGCCGATAGTAATTTCATGTGACTTTCCATTGACTTTGGCCTTAAGATTTTGTTGACGTCGATCATTATCATCTACCCTTGGATTTGGTCAATAATTAGCATAATGCCCCATCTCCTTTCACTTGAAACATTGAAGTGTGTTAGGTTAATTCTGTGTATCCCTTCCTTTGTTTGCATCATTAGACATCTTCTTCCCATTATTTAGACATTCAATTTCCCGATGACCTTTTCTTCCAAAATTATAATATTTTCTTGTCCCCTTAAGACAATTTCCTCCATGTTTCTTTCCACACATTGAGCATAAGGGAAAACTCATCTTCTATTCAGTTTGGTCTTTATATTTTCCTTTGAATTCTATTTTCCTCTTCTTATCAAACCCATGTGACTGATGGGTTACACCAATCTCCATCTCAACCTTGAGAGAACATCGAAAAATTTCCTCATAGCTATTGAAGTCCCTTATGGCTAAATCCCTTCGAAGACTTGGTTTTAAGCCACTAAATAATCGACCAATCTTACTCTCATGTTGGATAATAATTCCGGAAGCATACCTTTTAAGTCTTGTAAAATTTTCTTCGTAGGTACCAACGGATTCATCATCCTTTTTCTTCAGTTCAAGAAACTCCTTATCCATCTTTTTTCAAATAATACGAGGGAAATACTAATTGAAAAATAAGTTCTTGAACTCGTCCCATTCCATGGACTCAATTTCATCCCTTTTCTTCGTTTTCTTAATAAGATTCCACCATTGATCAGCATCACCTTCCAAATGATACACTGCTAAGATGACTTTATCATGTTCAGAACATTGAAGAACTGAAAATATCTTTTCCATGGTACTGATCCATTATTCAGCCACTAATTTATAAGAAGACCCACAGAATGAAGGTGGAAGCTGCCTCATGAAGGATTCGACAGAATGTTGCTCCTTGCTTTTCTCATTTGGAAGTCATGCATGATTCATAGCTTGAGAAAGTTGTGTGAGAATGTCTACAAGATTTTGCATACCAGCTCCCATAACGTTTGGTTTCTCAGGGGGAAAATCATTGCATTGCCCGTCGCATTCCACATTAACACTGTTTCTTCGGGTTCCAGCCATTGACTAAAACCAAGAAGAATAGTGTGAAAAACATTAATTATAATAGGAAAACCACATAATCAAGAATAAAATTTCACACTTAAGGCCTTATCATAGGTTGTTCATGGAAATTTCTAAAACACTAAGATTGTGTTCTATGCTTAGACTTATCCTTAGGGTTCTTAATAAGGATTTCACATCCTAGTTTCCAAAGGTTGACTATAAATTTCCTCTGATACCAAATGTAGCGACATATACTTTACATAAATGGTTAATACTTCAAAATTGAATCATAATTATTACAGCATATAACAAAACCATGAAAGGACTATATAGGTATAGTGTCATTAGAAACTGGGAAACATAAACAACTAGTTCATAAAGCATCTACACTATCTCGCATTTATTTCATCATATCTATAGTCCATTTTTGGCATATCTTACTTAATACCCTTCTTCCTGACCTGGGGAAAGAAAACATAAAAAAGGGTGAGGTCAAATTCTCATCAAGGGTAAACAAAAGAAATATCAATTACATAAAATTCATAAGAACATAACATTTTGAAAATCTTACCCTGCAAAAGAGATCATAATTTCATAACATGGGATAAATCATGGAAGTGAAATGTAATCCCAATAATCATAACATAAAACATGAAACTTTGTGGCATACACACATAATCGTAGAGAATCATTTCTTATTAGTCAATACTCATTGTCAAGACTATCTTAGTGGACAAAGTCCATTTCTGAACCAAGTTCACTCCTCGTTTCAGTCCTATTTTACTGAACCGGTTTAACCTGCCGTTCCAGCCATGTCTATCTCATGAGATATAAAATATTTACCCAATGCATTGGAGGGAGATATAAATCCCACCAATCCCATAATGATACCATTCTTATGTTATCCACAAAATCATAAATCATACATCATTGCATAACCCATGTAATAAAAATGGGATTCTTAAACATCGTGACATCATAAAACAATTCATATAAGATAAATGAATTCATAAAAAAAATTCCATCACAACATAATCAAATTAATTTAATAATAGGGATAAAAATAGAACCATATATTATCTTAGATGTAAAATAATTTTGATAAAACACTTGAACTCCATTCTTGAGGAAAATATCCTTTCTACTTCAAAAACATTTTTCCATTCTTAACATGTCATACAATTTTAAACTAAAATAAGTTGATTAAAAATAATCATGAAAAACATGTAAAGGAAAATTCCTGGAAATAATGTTTTAATAATCCATTCATGCCGTATAAGTTAAAAAAACATTCTTCTCGTACTTTTGTCGGAAAAGTCAAAAAGTACCTCGTACGAAAAACGACAAAAGATTCCTTTCATATATTTTACTAAAAACTTACCAAAGGTTAAAATTGGATATAAACAATTGTAGAAGGATATAAATATTAAATATTGAGGAAACATGGATGTGGATGATAAATATTACCCAGTAAATTCTGAAGTATAAACAATCTCGGATAAAAATTGAGATTGTGAGATTGTCCCTTAGCTTAGGTCTGATTTGCTTCGTAAGTGTCCGAACCTCCTGTATAATGATTTAAATAATGTTATTGACTTATTATATAATCATAATTATTGTTATGATATCATATATGGTCATATTCGTAGATTTTTATTAGTAATATTTCATTATTACTTGTTATTCGGGTGTTTATTACTTTTTGTTCTTATGTGTGTTTTGTGGAATAAATTCTAATTCTTCTCTTTAGGTTATAGATACCTCATTTCCATAATGGTATTAGTGTACTATATATCATATTTATTCATTCAATTTATTTATATAATCATTATGAAATGAAGATCATGTAGAACGAATCGCATCACATTGTGGAGACAGTATTCCGTACGTACGCACGAGCGATGATATCGTTCCCATGATCGTGGAATTGTATTGGAGTGTATGTATACTATTTCATAATCAATACCACTTTACAATAATAATATATAGTTATTTATTTTCACCATTATACCCATCCAAGTAAGGTGGTGATGGAAAATAGATTACACCACGGCGTGGAGACAGTATTTCGTACGTACGCACACACGGTGATTTCGTTTTCCGTAGGATGGATAGATGATGAAATAGGGTTGTTTCATACTTATAATAACATATCAGTATATTAGTGATCATGATTTTATTAATTCATATTGAAAAAAATAAAGAAGAAGAAGTGGAAGAAGAAATAAAGTTGAAAGATTCGGTAACGGACATTACCTCTTCTTTGAAGCGCCTCTTTGAGACCACCTCTTAGGGCACTACAAATGGTCTTTGAAGATGACCATGACCTCTATGATGTTTCTAGGGAATTGGGGAAGTGAAATGGGAAGGGATTGGCCGATATTGATGGCTCAAATTGGTGTGAGGAGGAGAGGGAGGAGGTGCCCTTTTATAAGGGAGGAGAGGGGCACCATTGGAAATATAAGAAATATTAGTTTATATTAAATCCCAACCCCACGTAAAAACATCCAAAATGACTCATATCAAAATATTAGATGATATAGGGTTGTAATATCATCATACAATAAAATTTAGACATGTTAGGAATTTATTTTAAACATTATCAACTTGATTTATCCTTATTTATCAATTTAATTTTATTTGTGGTAATAATATTCTAAATTTAAAATAATTAAACATGTGTTCTGAATTTTCCATAATTTGACAGTTTATGAAATTTTCGACCATATAAATTTTAATTTATAATTTATAAATTTTTTTTGTGATTTTTAAACAATTTTATAATATGTAATATTTATAAAATAACAATAGTGTCAATTTTCACACTATTCATTTATTTGAATTTAAATAAAATATATACAGAAGATATGTTCAAACTAAAAGCTTTAATAGATTCATAAAATGTCATATGTTTCTAGAAAATTATAGGAGCACATTAAATAGTTCATATAATATTTATTTTAATATTTTTAAAACCATTTATTTGATATTTTAATTAATAAAATAATTTCAACATCACTATTGTGTCATAATTAATAATAATTATTTAATCCATAAAAATTATAAATAAATTCCTATAATTTAGAGAATTGAATTAGATTTCTGTAGACTATTCATGTTCGAAGTTTCATTAAGTTTATCACTACATTAAAATTATTATACTTATATGATTTAAGAAAGTTACATGTTGTCAAATTCATTGGTTTTAATAATAATTAAATTATTTTCATGGAAAAAAGTCAATTAAATAAATCTAATCTGACCCTTAGGTGATATGGGTCGACCATTAGTCATCCAATAGGATTTTGACAGGTGTTAGGGTAATTTTATAATCTTATATTTACCCTTAATTACCTGATTTACCTTTAACTGGGGTAAATAAAATTTACCGTAGTTACTATTTATAATGACCAAAAATAAAAAGTAGCCTATTAACATAATTTGGACCCAATGATTCCAAATATGGAATCAATTTTTCAATATTCAAAACATATAAGTTTCAGTAATTAATTTAAAATAAATCCCATTGTTAAGAAAATGGGTTTTAGAAGTTAAAACATTGCCAAAGATTGAAATGTTTTTACCTATAAATTCAATGTGAAATTAATGATAATGACATAAATTATTTTAAATGGTAGAAATATATTTTATTTATACTTTAAAACCATTCAATATTATAATTTAACCATATAAATTATCTCAATGAAAAAAGTTGTTTTTAATTAAAAATTAGCGTATTTTTACTATTCGTCAAAATATGAAAGTTATCAGAAAAATATCAAAAATTTATCCAAAGTAAATTTCTATACCCTGATTCAAAAGAATAATTTTATTTTTTCAAATTGAACTTATAATCATGTCAGAAACTTGATTTAATGTGGGTGTGCCATCAAAAGGCGGCAAAACTGCAATTTTTGAAAAATACTTATTTTACCCGAAAAATTTATTTTGTTCTCTTAACATATTCTATAAAATGTGAATGATGGATTATAAAATTCAAAATGTAGTTAATGCTATTCAAAACGGCTAGTTCATATTAATATCTCGTTGTTTAGTGAAACCCGGTATTGCTTACTACTCACGCTATCGAGGAAGGTCGTGATTGCGTGTAATGCAATCCAAGTCTGTATTGTGTGCTGTGAAAGATTCCTTTGGTGTTGCGTATAACATAAGACATAAAAAAATTTCTCATAAAATCTCAGGGTTTTACACATAAGATATATGAATAACTCATAAAAATCATAAGATGTGAAGGTAACTTGAGGCATTCATAACATTCTTACGTAGGTAGTAACCCTCATGGTTACGTTTGGAATACCCATCATAGTATATTCCCAAAATCTATTCAGGAAAAAACCTTAGAGTTTAACTCCTTCGCGTTACCCAATGCATTGGAGAGCTATATCGGTCTCACCCGCCCTTAGTTTATCACAGAACCACTGGTCTCCATAAACAATTCCCAATAAACATAACATAATCGTATCACATAAAACATGCATAAAGGAAACATAACATTTCCACACATCAATCACAAGATATCAATACAACACATTGATATAACAAAAATATTATCAAAACCATTTTCAATACCAAAATAAAACAAAAGTAAATCATGGTATATATTTTTCATTTAAAAGAAGTTATGGCTTATAGAGGAAGTCAAAACTCAAATAATGGTCACGACAGAGGAGAAGTCGTTGTCACCGCATACGTAAGACAAAAACATTCCCTTTTGTCATTTAGTAAAACACTTCCTATCAAAAGGTTCCTTTTGAATAAAAGTAAAAGTCAAATTGGTTTATACAACCTATTAAATAAATTTGTGTATAAAACAAAATATGCCTCAATGAAAGGAGATTGAGATGAAGTCCCTTACAAAGACAGTATCCTTAAATTGAGGATAAATCAATTATTTAATTATGTGTGAAAAATATTGATACACCCAATATAAGTGGATATTAAATGTCAAAAAATCAAAGTTCATTCACACAAATTCATATCATGAAATAATCAAGAAGTAGAGTTTTAACCCAAAGAATTGAAATTGGGTTAAGAAGTTCCCTTACTGAAATTCGACAGCCTAACGTCGTCATTTTAATATTCATAAAATGAGACGATGAGAGATAAAAAGGGTATCTAATCACTTGTACATATCAATTATATAAATAAGGATATATATAACAACATATCACAACATAAGAAGATGTAAATTAAAAGACCTAACAAAAAGAAGTCTTTTAAAAAGAGGTGGGTGAAAGGTTCCCTTACCGATTTGGGATGCTTTCAAAACGTACACCCCATGAAAGAAGGGTCATACAATGAATATGTAAATAACCATAAATTAAATTATACTACAAAAATAATACAATCATGGGAAGTACATACACCACAAGCAATAAATAAGGGGCGAACAATGGAGATCTCACAGAATTAAAAGTGAGATAAGAAATTCCTTTTGAAAATTCGGTAGCCTAACGACGCCACTTAAAACATCCAAAAAATGGATTGATGAAATAAAATAGGGTCTCTCATAATATGAACATAAAATTTACAGTAATAGTAATATAAAATAACATCCCCCAACAAAATAAAGAGGAGATTAGAAAAAGTGACATAAAAGAGAGTACTTAAAAAGAGAGAGGTAGGATCCCTTACCTCAAGTCCGACTTGTCTTGTTTGTTTCTTTATATTCCTGAAATATACAATTTGGTAAGTTTATAATTTCTTAAGGAACTCATTTAAATTTTATTATTCAATTCATATCACATATTATAATGTTATAATAGTTATTTAATTATGCGAGTTCATATCAGATGTTTTTTTCAATGTTTGGTACATGAGTCAAAAATGAACTTGTTTGAATACGATTCTCCATGTAGTTATAAGTAAATCATCTCCCGAATAATAATAATGATTTAAATATCATATATATACAGTAAATATTCATTTTATACTATTCCATAACATTTGGAGATAAAAATAAATGAAATGCACCGTTCATGGAAACGGTAGGCTATACGTACGCATGAACGCAACCTTCATTTCTTTGTCATATTAATGGAACTAAAAATAAATGATAGATATATATATTATAATTCCAGTATAATATATATTTTATATAGGTCTCATATGTACATTAATTTTATTCTTTATACATTTCATGTATTGCATGAACGAGTCACATCACTTGAGGGGGCGGTAGTCCACACTTCCTCGTATGAAATTGTCACATTTGCACAACATGCAAAGCATAAAGGTATGTTTTAAATATAAAATAAATAAGCATATAGAAAACATAAAAACCATATATATCATATATAAAATACAGTGACATCATAATGGCCACCATGAAGGGTGTTAAGATAATATTGAACAATCATCGTTTCATGAGGCAGTAATTCACCATCCACAGAAACAGTATGTTCTTTAACCATTAGATGGAGGTGTGTGTAAGTGTAGATCTAATATTTATCCTAACAAAATCGTAGTATATTGTAGATACTAGGGTTGTAACAAAATAAAGGAATGAAAATATTTTAGGGGGTTTGAGAAGCAAAATAAAACAAATGAACATAAGAGAAGACATTTTCTTTAAATTGGGTAACTCCTCTTGGTTTGAACCAAAAGGGTTTCTTGAAAATCATTTTGCCTAAGGTAAGGCTTATATGATGAAGAGAGGGATTTGGAGATATGGAATTAGTATATTTTGGCCGATCCAATGGCTTGATATGTGTGGGTAAGGTGGTAGAGTTGGGGGCCTTTTATAAGAGGGAGGAGGGGCACTCATTGAATGTTATAATATGTTTCTTTATTATAAAATTTCGTTCGGATTTTAAAGGTCCCAACATGATATATTTCAAGGATAAGGTGATAAGGTTTTGAAATCCACCCATCCAATTGGTTTTTGAAAATATTTAAGTCTTATATTTTACATTATCATTTCATTTTATTTAAATCATCCATTAATGAGGCAATCAATGCATCATCATGGTGTCATAAATAAGTCAATTTATTTAATGTATAAAAATTATTAAAAAATAACATGATGTAGGAAATATTTTTATCTTTAAAATTAATATTTATAGTCTAAGAGATAATTTACACAGACAAAACTAATTTTTTTACTTGGGTGATACATATATTGGTTATACTTTCCTTTTATAAAACATAAAATGATAAAGTGTCACTATCACCCAAAAGTGATTCCATGGGGTTCCAATGTTTTCAAAAAGGCATACCATGGTCGGACATGACACAACCAGTAGAATTATGAAACATTTTGGGGACATTTTATATTATTATGATATTATTTTATTATGCTTAATTACTTTATTACAAATTAATCACGATAATCAAAGATAATTACCGTCGTTACTATTCATAATTTCCAACAGCAAAAGCGTCATAATTAAAAAATTTGGACCTTCTGATTCCAAATATGGAATCCATATTTTCAAATTCCAATCACAAAAGTTTTATTAATTAATTTAAAATAATTCACGTTGTGAAAACCATAGACGTGTTTTCAGGAAGTAAAATCTATCAAAAGATTGATTTTCATTTGTATCCAATTTATAAGTGAAATTACATAAAAAGACCAAAATTGTATTAAATTATAAAAACATAATTAAATTCCACATTAAGAATAATTAAAATTACAATCTAACTATATAAATAAACCAGATGAAAAGGCAGTTTTGAATTAAAATGCAGTACTTTTCACTATTCATTAAAAATGAACATTTGTCAGAAAAATACCAAATATTCACCCTAAGCTTTATTTTATATTAAAAATTCAAAAATGATATCAATTTTACCTAATTAAAAACATATAATTTTAATTAATTAATTTTATAATCACTTCTCGCTGTCAAAACAAATTGCATGTTTTTAAGAAACAACATCTATCAAAAGATTGACACTTGTTTATGTCCCTTTTCACAGTGAAATTAAATATAATGACCACCATTGGATTAAATGGTAAAAATATATTCTTATTTCACTTTAAAACTGATTAAAAAGATAATCTAACCATAAAAATAAATTAGATGAAAAAGCAGTTTTGATGTAAGATGCAGTATTTTCCACTATTCATAAAAAATGAACATTATCAGAAAAATACCAAAAATTTATCCAAAGTAAATTTAAATTTCCCAATTCTAAAAAAGGATTTTATTTTGTCAAATATAACATATAAAGTTGACAAAAAGCATATTTAAAAAGGGTTCTCCATCAAGAGGTGGTTAAAACAATCTTTTAAAATTATAAGAGTATTTATTCTTAAAATCGGATCCATTTAAATTGTAAGCCTCTAAAATTTATTGGATAAATGTAAAAATATTTAACAAACATATGTAATCATTTTTTATTTAGTTCTGTTCAATATCTGCATTACAACAGCTAGGCGTTAACTATTATTTAAAATAGTATTATTATATTATTAGTGTGCAACATAAGATTTCAATGAAACTCGTTGTTGCGTATTGGGTACACCATCGAGCATATCATTCCCTTTAAAGTAATATTAAAATTTTATTCACAAATATTGATATATAATAGAATGTGATATTCTTTATTTACCTGGTATGTTACAAACACAATCTCTATTTCAACCTTAGTGACACATTAAAATGTTTCTTCATAGAGACTAAAGACCCTCATGGAGAATTCCCATTGTATAATTGGTTTTAATTTATTTAAGAATAAATAAACCCTACTGTCATTTGGGATGATAATACAAGATTTGAAACATTCAAGTCCTGAAATTTTTTCCACATATGTACAAATAGATTCATCATCATTCAGTTATAGCTAATATAATTCCTTCTACATTTTATTTTGTCGAATATGTGGAGTTTACATAATAAAAATAAGTTTTTTAAGACATACCACTATATGGGATCAATTAATTCTCATAACATCATGTTATTGATATAATTTCGTCATTTATTTTATTTTACTTCCAACTAATAAACAACTAAAGTGAATTTTTCATTTTCCAAACACTACAGATTGATAAATATAATTTCACTTGTACAAATCCCATTCAAATCAACTAGTAGATCAGTATAACCACTAAAGGATGGAGGATTTTGCATCATGAAGGAATCAATGAAATGTTTTTTAGCTCTATTACTCATTTGAAACTTCAGAATAATTCATAGATTATGAATGTTTCATCACATGGAATCCCTATTTGGTATTCTATCTCCCATAATAATGGTTCTACCATGATCAGTAGAAACAAAGAACCAAAAATTATTTCTCAACATAAAAATGCACCAAAAATAAAATATATATTTATCATTAAAAATATCATTCAAATGGATAGGAGGTCTCCAAAATAACCAGGGAGAGTTCCTTGGTTGAGAGAGAAAAAACTTGTTGTTTTATATAATAAAAAAATTCATTCAGCACCCTTAATACAAAAACCACGTGAATTACTCTTTTTTAACCCCCATTTAATTTTTTATAATCCAAGAATACCAAAAACATTGATAAAAAAGTTTCATATAATTAAACATTAGTATTTCTACCCATTCACTATATGTAAAATATTTTTGGTTTGTAATCATTTTACACATTCTACCAACCTATGACATATTTGAGTAAGACAATATATAAGGTGAACACGATTCAAAAAGATAAAACATTTGACGATGTGTATTTTATTCACACTCTATCCCCAACTCAAGAAATCTTCCCAGTGACTAATAGAAAATGTGTAAATGGCTCATGATGATTACTTTTTCTAAATATAGAAAAAATTACAAAAGTGTCCTAAAAATAATATGCAACACTAGAGTTCTCATAAATTTTGTATAGCATCGAGAATACATTAACACATTTATAACTTGACTCCAATAATTCATACAAACATACATACCAACACTCTAGGTCATTTTCCCCTGCAAATGTTCTTCTACCTTGGGTGTCTAAAACACACCTAAATAAAATTTTAAATGAATAGATTGGGGATAAAAACCTTAAAGTGGGTTATGGGATTATATAGTATCCCCATTATAAGTCTTTCCAACCTTGGGAATTCATGTGGTAGATTGATTCCTAGAAAAGTTGTGAGCAAAGTACTCCCTTATAAATGAATCAGAGACATAATTCTCTTGCCAATTCAATCGACTTCTCTATCACAATATGACCAATATAATTGACTTATCATGAAAGAATTTCACTTGAGATTAAATGATATCCATAGGTTTTTCTGTAATAGAAACATATTTCACTAACTCAATCTCTTCCATACTCAAAACATGAGAGGGACCAGGATGGATTTTCCTGATCTGTTTTTTAAGGGTTGGGGAGGAAGCCTTTTATTATTATTAAATCAAAGACCAATTTTTTTCTAGGTATAGGGAGACCAATTACATTGCCTGATGTTCCATGGCCAAATTTTCTGAATACAAGATTATAAATCCCATTATTTTACCCAAAGGTACCTTCGGGGATTAGTACTGCTACAGTACCTACTATAGTAACAACCCCGTTAGAGTCCCTGCTCGATGGAGTTTCCTCAGATATGATATGTAGAAAACATCATGAATACCCATCAACTGATCTTGATATACCAACCAATATTATACCTTTCCAACCAAATTATGGTCCTCCAATAGTCCAACATACTCAAATATACCATTCCATAATTTTCACAATGATGGTGACCCAACTGGGGAGAAACTCTAAAAAAACCCATTAACCAATAGAAAAATCTATAGGATTACACTTCTGATCCTCCTATGATTTTTATTGTATTTGATTTATGACCATATATCGATTTATATCCTAAATCATCAATGAAATCTTCACAACAAGACTTCTTCTAACAAAATAGGTGGCATGCACCTAAAAAGAGGTGATCTTCACCAATGAAAATAAAAATCCTCAAAGGTAAAAATTCTAGTTTCTGACTGTTGACTGTTTTTATTATCCAATTCAACTATTCTCATAGGTCTATATTGTGATCCACCAAAATATAAGACGTATTCATTGATCAATTCCACCAAGATCAAAATTACGAGCATGATCTGTCCATCAGTCTATGGATGGTACGAAAAACTCATCTTGAACTTATTTCATAACACCTCCTCAACACTACTAAATAATGTTGAAGTAATCCTGGAATATGTTTTTAAAACGATGGAAAAATTCACCCCATGTAACCTCCCAATATTTTACACATACAACTTAACCACATATTTAACTTTAGGGGTTTTCTGGATCAGATTATAGTGAGCTGAATTAGTCAATATATCAATAAACACCTTGATATAATTCATCCATTGGGGTATCTAGGGAAATAAAATATATCTTCATATATCATGGATAGAATTACCATTAATATCTATGGTATTAAAAAACAGATCCCCTCACAGATGTTGTGATGGGAAATTAATGCCTAAAATGGGGAGTACCATCTGAAGAGAGAGACCAACAAGTAACATTCTCCAAAACATATAGGGGTTCTTGAATTCCTCTCAACATAGATTCTTGATGGTGAGTCTATAGAATAGACTAAAGGGTATATGATTATAAATAAACATTAGTCATAACCATCCCTGAAACAACCTCCTGATCATCTTGGTGAAACTGTGCAAAGTGTCCCACATAATTTCACTCCTCCTTCGATTCTTGAGTATCCTACAATGGTATATTCCACCAAAATTATAGGCTATGTAATTACACTTAATGGGGTATAAGGGAAGTCAAATTTAAATGCCTAAAGTTATTTATCCGTCATCTCTATATCGGATTCATGTCATTTCAAAAAACATATTTCTTAAACTCAAATGGATGGTGAAGACAATGAACCTACACAAAAAAAGATAGTTCCTCCAAAACATAAGTGCATTCATTACCATATAAATATCTAAATCATGGGTGGGGTAATTTCTCTTATGTTGTAGAATATCATGATATTCATAATCCACCACATGATCATCAATAATAACAAAGAAACCAAAAAACATCATACAAATCATCACCTAATGTCACAAACCCTTTATCAAGATCATTTAATATCAGAAAAGTTGTTAACGTCAGATGTCATTTCATCTCATCGAACAAATATGAAAAAATTTCATCCCATATAAATTTCACCAAATCCCTTGTAAGAGAAGATAAAGTAGATGCCAACTTAGATAAATCCTTGATGAACTATAAATATTATCAAGAAACACCAATGATTATCTACATCTCAAAATTGTTAAACTGTTCTTCTAAAGAATAAAAAACCTTCACCTTAATAGGATCAACTAATAAGCCATTTTAAGAAATAAAATGTGCTCATAACATCACCTATTGGATCTAGAAATTTAATTTCCAATGTTGACCATAAAAAAAGTGACTCCTCGTGATTTCCACAACCCAACAAAAATAGTCCTTACACTCGTGCTGAGATAAAAAATAATCCAAAATATAATCCATGAAAACATCTAAAACATTTTCATGATACTCATGATATATTTGATTCATAAAATCCCTAAAAACATTAGGTGATTAAATCAGAACAAATGGAATTATAATATGTTCATAGTTTTTGTACCTCCTCTTAGAATCCATCTTTGTTATATTAGACTACCAAACTCTGATTTCATGATAACCCATATTAATTTAGATATTCAAAAACAACTTTTACCCCCTTAATAGATAAAAAAATCATCAAAATTAGGTAAAGGATATATATTCTTAACAATTACTAAGTCCAACTTACGATAGTCCACACAGAATGGAAATGAACCATATGCCTAAATGGAAATGAACACAAGGGATGCCGAAGTAAAAACACCATGGAGAAAAAAACCATACACTATCATATCATTCAAATAAATCCTGACCACTTTCATATCCACAAGTGGCATACAATAAAACTATTTTGAAATCAGTTACAGACATTTAATCAGACAAATTGTAAACCCTCCACTCCCTCTATTATTAAATAAGAGAGAAATTATTTGTTAAAATTTTAAGAAACTCTGGAATATTAATGGGATGGTCAAAAAACTAAGAAACGTCTTTGTGAAATACTACTACAACCAGAAACAAAACCCATTGTACTAGGTGGGAAGACCCCACATGACCATACCTCGGATCCCACTCCATCAGAAATACCCATGAGATCCCAAAATAGAAATAAATGAGACACTACGATGATAAAATTCTACCAAATAATGATGATAGATAAGAAACATCATCCTGAGGATGTTGTTAAAAATATCGAGATCAATAATGAGGAAATCATAGACTTAATCCAAACCATCTATCTATAGAGAAATATGAAGAAAACAAAACACTTTCTCTTTCCTCATTCCAAGAGGTTTCACTAACTCCGTAACAAAGGAAATGAGTTTTGTTTGAATTTTAATCATGTAATAAATGAATAAATTTAAATGTTTGGGAAGCACCAGTGTAATGTAAAGATATATTTACTAAATATTCAATAAAAATGGAACCTCTCCCTATATCTAGAAAAACATTTACCTCCTCTAGAACCCCATCTAAACAGGGATGGCGCCTCACATATATGTATTTTTTATTGATTTCAATAGTCTTTGATGAATGTGATAGCGCTATTGTGTCCTATTGAGTCAATGATAATTCAAAATATCAATGTATAGCCATATCCTAAAAAACATTGTAGATAGACACAATATAAATAACATTTCCACATATTAATAGGTATAGAAAAATAATTCCATGTGTCTCCAACTATTCCACATAGATACCAAGTCAATTGAATACCGCTTGTTGTAATAGAAGGTGTAGAGGGGGAATACTGTAGAGAACCACCTCCACCACAGTTGTGATGATATTTCTACTTTATCTTTTTCCTATGTGAGACACTAATGATACCCCTTAGTGGTAGAGAAGGAGATTAATAACCAACCCTTTATACCATATTAATCTCCCCAATCATCACCTTTACAAATTGTTATTATATTGTTTGAATGATTCTGCATAAATACTAGTGATCTGATATCTAGTCGCAACCCCCATAGGTACTTCGGAGCATTTATCTGATCTTTTTTCACTACCGCTTTAGAAAAATGTACCATTTTTAAAAAATTGTTGTTGTACATCGACACATAATGAAATAGCTACTACAAATGGATGAAATACATAGGCTTCTCCATCATCATCACCACTAGACAAAAATTCAAGAAGAAAAGAGTATTTAAACCATCTAGTCCAATATATTATGAATATATTCTTGTACCCTTGAATCCCACCATCACATGATCGTACCCTCAACTATGAACATTTCACACTTAACCATTATATTATTAGGTGTATCCATGAAGACAAAAAATTGACTGATCTTTTCCCCCAATCCTCCATTAGTTGAGTTTCATTCGTACCATTAAAGGAATGTCTACTCCAACGTAATAACTCTTATGATCAACCAATTTTCCCATATACCTCATGGATTCACCTACATAAATTTATAATTTAATTTTGGTAAATTTTTTTATAAAATTAACAAATAAATTGATATCCTAGGTAATATTCATATCTATAAGAGGATTCACTTGAGTAACATCAACTCCACCCTCTTAAGGAATCCGTGGAAGACATCTCAGAGGAATATCACAACACAGAAAAATAAAGGAAAATATAATAAATTAGTATAATATTAAATGAAAAAAAATCATAAGAAAAAACTATCATTTAGATAAATAACTCAAAATAGGAGACAGAAATAACAACATACCACTGGAATATGGTTCCCTTCATAGAAAGATCTTGTCAAAAACTAATAGAAACCTACATCACAAGATCTAAAAATGTTATCATCAGTCTACCAAATGTCCAAATGGATAGAAAACAGAGAAAAAGACATCAATAATATCAAAATATGATGAACCTAACCATGATAACCTATCAATCTATAACCGAGTACAAATTTCTACATTCCCGAAGTGAATCCTCGATCCCCATGGGCTGCCAACTAGAAACCGAACATCAACAACAGTCATAGGTAATGATTTCACGGTACATGAAGCATAAAAATTTGAACATATATATATATACATATAATATAAGGTATAAATAATGATGTAATAAGTATATTTGTCATAAAAATTTAAAATGTAAAAGATAACCAACTCAAAAGTTGTGAAACAATATCCAAGAGACTTTTCCATCCTCAAAGGTTAACTTGAAACCAAAACAGCTACACCAGGTGATAGTATGAAAAAACACCCACCATATCAGCACCATTTACCTAGTAATATCTAATAAAAACCTCATAACCATTCTACATAATCTTGGATATCCCTACGTCAAAATTCATATAGAGGACTACGCAATATTGAAGGGGTGTAAATGGTGGGATCTAAACATTATTAGTAGGATCTCACCCAGGTGTTCCATATAAAGTCTCTACATTATAACCTAAAAACTAATATACATTAATGTAAACTAGTAATTATAAATAGTTAATAAAGTTTTATAATAGAATCAAAGAAAAGAATTATCCTTTTCCCATATTTTCAAAATAATCCATGTAAAACAATTTAAATGAATTTCTTTTGAATAAAAGTAGTCAAATCAAAGAACGTGATGCATCACATATCATATAAAATCTACTGAAGTACAAGATAAAACATTAAAATAAAAATAACTTGTAACATCATGATAAGGATCAATATAGGTAATGTTTTCTAGGACCATCACACATGATCATAGAAAATATCACACATAAAGCCTCATGATATATTCATCAAATCTGGAGAGCATAAGAACACCCTATAAGGTGAACCCACCAAATAGTTATATTTATTCCCTATATCAATAGACCGTGGTAGAATCGAAACAATCCATGAGTGAACCCTTTGAATAATGGATGGCACCTATTACAACATATTCCACCTATGTACACAAAGTTTCCCCTATACTCAATTTTCCAAACAGCATCCTCAGATCAATTAATTGAAAAACATATTAAAAATACAATTCACAGTACTTTGAATATAATATTTTTTTAACCAACATTCGGTTAAACCATATTTTCTTTGAAAACCCCATTTATATTCACAAAAATACAAATCATGGTAGGCAAATATTAAAATTGTTTATCAGAACAATATTAATAAATTTCAACCAACATAGGATGGAGATGGAACCACCTACCAAAAATATAGTAAAACAATCCCACAATAAGAACAAAAAACTATAACGGAAAAAATGTTATTAAAATAAGGCTCTATGATTGATTCACATACCTTATTATCACACCACAAATACAAATCATATGGAAGAAATGGTAGATCACAACACACCTTAATGAAACTTTTTCTTTATTCCACAACCAACTAAATGATGAATCTCAATAGGAAAATCATATAACAGATCTTAAAATGATTAGGAAGATCAGCATAAAATGTCAATGGATATAGTAACACAACATAATGGTTCTTATACGATCAAAAAATTGAATAATTTAAATGATTACTTATCCATATAAATTATCATCAATCCATATGGACATAAACCACTGGACAATGAAAGCAAATTGATCAAGAGACCATAAAATCACCATCATGAGCTCCAATGATAAAAGTTAAAATATTTATGAATTAATGTAATAAAAATAAACCATGAAACTCCCTAAAAATAAAAACCCTCATAATTTCATGTTGTGAAACCCACATTTAACATCGTATTATATAAAAAATAAAATAACACTATAAAATGAATCACCTCATATTAAAAATCCAAATTTCTTTTATTTCCTCACATCTAACATGTCTATAGTGTGTAATCCTTATATTCTATATATCAACTCATTAAAAATTATTTGAAACCAAAGCCTGATGTGAATGTTTATTATGATCTGTAAAATTTTAAAAATGTATATGTTATTCACTCTGTAATTCCCCGACCCCAGTTACTCAGATTTGTTGCATTATTACAGAACATTGGTATGATACAAAGATTCATGTCTAGAAAGACCAATTAGTTTAGTAACATTGGAAGTAGTAGATACATTCAGAAGTTTCAAATTACTTCATGAAATAAAAACATCATCAAAAAATTTTCCCCTTTTGAACACAATTATATCCTTAGCCTATCCCTGCAAGTCAACCATAAAATAATTCTTTACATCCTAGGAGAAATATAATATAGAAAGGGATGAGATCAGATTCTCAATAAGGATAAAAATATAGCAGAAACATTCATAAATAATGATAAAGTATTAAGGAAATGTATAAGACTAAAACAAAAGCCATTTAAACTTAAACATCGAGCATAATATAGAAAAGATAAAATCAAATAATTCCATTTACTTATTCACATGTGTATTCTACAAGTTGAATAATAACATGAAATATCAATATACATTTTCATAATGATGGAATGCATAATTCCAAACACCATAACCACATAGTCAAGGCTTTGTTCCAAGACTACAAATATGATTTTTTAAAGGCCTTATTCCAAGACACTGGTTTGTCTCATGAGACCTACCGATGCATCGAGGAGTTATATCGGGCCCACCCGTCAAATTCTAAGTCCAATGCATTCCTCATTTGGAATAGTCTAAACATAACATAAAAATTCGTATTAAAAATATCATAATAAATGTCAATAATTTAACTATAATCGTTGAATGGTATAAAAATAACACATCCATAATCAAATATATCACAAAACGTTCAATACAATATGAAATATTTTCCTCATAAATAAATCAACTTCAAAAAGGATTAAAATCCATCAATGAATGTTGACCTAGATGAAATCAAACAATTTTATGAGAATATCTCATTCTATTTTGAAATAATTTAGAATTCATGTATTTATAAAATAAAACATCTATTTTTAAAATATTCTTATATGATTTTAAGGTAAGCTTCAACGATATTATAAGGTCCGAAAATAGCACCACCTTCCGTAAAAGATAAAAAATCATTTTTACCTTAATTTTGTCGAAAAATTCATAAAGTACATTGTTTGGGAAATGACAGAAGGATAACATTCAAAACATATAAGGTCAAATAAGGGTATAAATGACATTTACCCAACGTCTAGTAAATATTAATTTTTTTAAATATCTTTTTAAGAAAACACGAATGTGGATTATAAAGAGATCCCATTAGATACTTACGTAAAAACAACCTCGAATAATAAAAAGATTGTGAAATTAACCCTTATCTATACTTTTCCTTTTTTGATGGTATGTTAACCCCTGGTATAATAGTTAAAACATTGTTATTAAATTATACAAGAATTATATACATATATATGATATCATATAGGATCCTCTAATATTTCTTTGTTAGTAATATTTCAGTAGTATCATTATTTCAGGTGTTGAGTAATTAATTTTCCTTTATATGTTTGGTTACGTAACCCATGTTTTTTATGGATAAGATTTATTTGATTCTTATACAAGAATATATTATGTTCATAAAAATTATTTTTAATCAAAAAATTAAAATTATTCTTTAATTATTATGAATAGAGAATGAATCTCATCGCGTTCGTGGAGAAGGTAATCCATACGTACGCACGAGCGACAATATCATTATATTGATGGTGAAACTGTATGTAATTGTATAGTATATCATATAAAAATAATCATTAACGTGTTATATTTATTATTTACATTAGACACACTCATTATTATACCCATCCAAATAATGAAGTGTTTGAATAAAAAGCTACACCATGACATGGAGAAGGTAAGCCATACATATGCATGTATTGCAACTTTTTCATTCATATGATAGATAGAATAATGAATATAGTTGTATATTATTTATAATAGCATCAAAGTATATATAATATACTGGATATATTATTTTATAAAGGAATTAATAAATAAATATGAAGTGGAAGAAGAAAAGAACATGATAGGGGTGATAAAATATTTAACTCTTCTTCGGGTTCTTCCTTTTGATTTGATAAACAGGGCTTCTTAAGTAGTCATTAAGACCAACACAAAGCCTCTATAATGAAGGGAGGAAGTTTTGGAAGATATTTTCCTAGGTGTTGGTCGATCCAAATGGCTTTTGAGTTTTGAAATTAAGAGAAGGGTAAGTACCCTTTTATAAGAGAGGTGAGGGTCACTTTTGGAAAATCTTGAAATATTATTGTATAATAAAATAATTTTCTATTTATAATGTCACAAAAATGATTTATTTAGGGGATAAGGTGTGGATGGGTGAAAAAATCTCAACCAATAGTTTTTAGACAGGTTTAGATCACAATATTGAGTTTATCTTTTAGATGTAACTCATTGGTAAATAGTTTGACATTTACCATGTCTCTTTGTTTTTTTATATTATATGGTTCATAAACATACTATAAACATCCAAACAAACCCCAAGTTTTTTATTATTAATATATATAACCTTATATAAGTCCTTTGGTGGAACCGTAGATTTTTATGAATATTATATCAAATAATAATATAGTATGTGTTTTAAAAACTCCATTATGTCAATTTTGACACTATTTAGTATTTGCTTTTTTGTGAAAATAATAACAGCATGATTACTTCGAGAAAAAAATTTTAATCAACCCTAACATGTCATATTAAACTTTAAATTATTGTAATTAATCAAAAGTTTCAAATTACATTTATTTGGTTATTTATAATATCAATTATTTTAATTTTCATTAATAAGGTAATTATTGCATCAAAATTGTGTCATAAATAAATTAAATTATTTAACAAGTCAAAGTGATAAATAAAACACCATTATGTAGGAAATCGTTTTAAATTTCTAATGAATATTTATTTTTGAATTTATATTTTGAGTAACGATATATTAAAAATGGTTTAGTTATTAAACATTGAATTTAACTCTTTTAACTCCCCATTAAATAAAATAATAATAAATGTCAAAATCTAATCCAAGTGGACCAAAATAGATAATATTTTATTCCTAAGGTTGTTTTTTAGAAGAATTTCACTTATCCAATAGAATGAGGACATGTTTTAGGGTAATTATAATATCACTTTTACCCTTAATTACCCTATTTACTTTTAATCATGGTAATAAAAGTCAAAAAATATTATTCGCCAAAAATTATTTTCATCTTATTGAACCAAATTTTACTAAATTATATCAATTGTGACTCATAGATTTCTTAAATTCTACACACAAAAGTGGTAAAATTAAATTTTATGCAAATTTTAAAATGCTCCTATGAGGTGGGTAAAAGACGGTAAAAAGTTAAAGAATATTTTTATATATCTAAATATATTATTAAACGACTCCAATTAATTAAATTGAACTTGTATAGGAATTAACTATCTATTTTGACCTCAAATAAATTTAAATAATATAAATAAATATGTAAAAAAAATTCAGTTTTAACTAATAACGCGGTGTTTTTCACTATTCGTCAAAAATTTAATGTTTTCATGAAAAAACAAAAAATTTACCCTAAGCTAATTTCATTATTCTAAATTCAAAAATGCAGTCCAATTTGAAAAATAAAATTTATAATATTTAAAAAGAGGGTATTACTATTCATAATGGCTAGTTTGATTGGTCACGATGTGTTAAAATCTCAATGTTCTTTACAATGCAAGCTATTGCATTATTTAAAGGGAAACGTACTATAAAAGCATGGGGTGTTACATTCATTCCTCCTTAAAATAATTTCTCCCTTGAAATTTCTAGAATATTTCTCCATAAACAGAGTTGTGTGGTTCTTCATCATAAGTTCCTCGGGTTCCCAAGTTTCCTCTTCTATCTTATAATTTCTCTATAGGGATTTTACCAGTGTTGTTCGGTGTCTCAGCACTTGTTCTCTGGTATCTAGAATTTTGACAGGCTCCTCACAATAAGATAGATCATGTTCCAGTTCAATTTCCTCATAGGTGAGTACATGCATTGGGCTATGCATGTACTTTATCAACAGTGATACGAGGAACAGATCATGAACATTAGAGAGGCTTGGAGGCATTTCCAAACAATAAGTTACAACTCCAATTCGTTCTAAAATTTCGAAAGGTCTGATATACCTGGGACTCAATTAACCCTTCTTACCAAAACGTATAACCCCTTCCATAAAGATAACTTCAATAAAACATTGTCCCCTGCATGAAATTCCAAATCCTTCCCTCGATTATTGGCATATCACTTTTTCTTATATTGGGCTGTTTTGATGTGGGTTTGGATAATCTTCACTTTTTTCAATTATTTCCAAAAGAAGTTCTGGGCCTACATGTTTTCTATCACCAACATCATCCCACAAGTTGGTGTGCAATGTATATTTCTATATAACGCTTCATATGGTGCCATCTGAATACTTTAATGGAAGATATTGTTATAGGAAAATTATATCAGAGGTAAATATTGATCGGACATACCTTGAAAGTCAAGTGAGAAAGATATCTATATGTCTTATAAGGTTTGAATAGTTTGTTCTGATTGTCCATCAGTTTGAGGGTGGTAGGAAGTGCTCAAACAAAGTTTAGTATCTAGGTCCTTCCGAAGTATTTTCCAGAATCTTGATGTAAAACCGGGATCACGATCATGAATAATCGATAGAGGTACTCCATGAAATCTTACAACTTCGTTAATATATAGTGTTTCTATATGTTCAAGTGGTAAATCATCACTTATTTCAAGAAAATGTGATTACTTGGTAAGACGATCAACAATGACCCATACTGCATCATTCCTTATTGGAGTCTTTGGTATCCCCATGAAAAATTCCATCATAACATTATCTCATTTCCACTCGGGTATGGGAAGAGGTTTCAGGAATCCTTTAGTCTGTTTCCTTACAACATTAATTTATTGAAAAACTGGACATATTGAAACATAATCAGTAATCTACCTCTTCATGTTGTCCCATCAAAAATGTTCATTAAAATCTCTATACATCTTGGTGATCTCAGTGTGTATAGAGAAATTGGAGCTATGAGCATCATCCAACAATTCCCTTTTTAGATCAGGTATATCAGAAACACAATGTCTCTTCCAAAGTCTCAAAAATCAATCTTCATATATGAAGTCACTCAATCTCTCATCATTCAATGCTTTAATATTATTTTTAAACACCTAATCACTAATCTATGGACTCTTTATCCTTTCTAGTAAATATGGTTTGGAAACCATTTTAAAAAGTATTCATGTTTCACCTTTCATGGTTATTCCTATATCCATTATTAGTAGATACATGAAAATAAGATCCATTTCAACTATCATTGGGTTCAAAACTCCATGATCATTTCTACTCAAAGCATCTTACACCTTTTTTTCCTTCCAAGTGTGGTATTGTGTAGTGCAATAATAATCCTCGAGTAGTTCAAGCCATAGCCTTTTCCTCATGTTGAGATATTTTGGCAAGAAAATATTCATCAAACTCTTGTGATCAGTATAAATCTCACTTTTTTCACCATGGAGATAGTGTCTCCATATTTTAAGGTAAATGATTATTGATGAAAACTCAATATCATCAGTAGTATAGTTTTTCACATGATTTTTAGTATTTGTGATTCATAGGCAATTACTCTATCATTCTACATATGGATACAACCAGTTCCTTTCTTTGAAGCATCACTATAAATAACAAAACCATCATTCCCTGATGGTAGAGCCAAGATAGGAGAATTGAATAAGCTTCTCATTAGTTCATCAAAACATTATTCACACTCTTTTGTCCTAACAAATTTAAACCCTTTACATGTTATCTTGGTTAATGGGTTAGCCAACCAGGAAAAATTATGGGCAAAAAATCGATAATAACCTACTAAACAAATAAAACTGTATACATCAATTATACTCATTGGTGCTGGACATTCATGAATTGCCTTGGTCTTTCAAGGATCAAAACATATTCTATCCTTAAAGACAATATAGCCATGAAATGAAATCTCTTGAATACATAATTCACACTTTCTAAACTTCCCATATAATTCATTCCCTATAAGAGTCTTTTGAATACTACACAAGTTAGTTTCATTGTCTTCGTAGATTTTGGAGTATACCAAGATATCATCAATAAATACCACTAAAAAGTCATCAAGATATTCCAAGAAAAAATTATTTATTAGATCCATGAAGAGAGAGGGTACATTAGTCAATCCCAAAGCCATTATTGTAAACTCGTAATTCCCATACCTAGTTCAAAATTCTGTTTTTAGAATGTCTTCCTATTTCACACACAACTGATGATATCTAGATCGAAGGTCAGTCATTGAAAAATATTGAGCTCCATGATGTTTGTTTAATAAATAATCAATGAGAGGTAGGGGATACTTGTTCTATATTGTTATAACATTGATCTCCCTGTAGTCAATGCACAACCTCATAGATCTGTCTTTCTTATTAACAAAGAGGACAGGGGATCCCCATGGAGAAGAACTAGGGAGAATAAATCCCTTGTAACTCAATTCCTCTATTTTTTTCATTAGTTACACAAATTACACAGTATCCATTCTATAATGGGTCTTCGATATGGGCCTTAAACTAGGAATTAAATCATTGGAAAACTCAATTTCTCATTCCAGAGAATGTCCAGATAAATACTACGGAAACACGTCAACATATCCATGCACAATTGGTATATCCTATATTAGAACATTCTTTTCCTCACCCACAGTTATTTAATTATCTTCCTCCATAATAATTGAATTTAGTAGAGCTATTGTGGGTGGATCTAGATAAGAATCATGTGGTGAAATTTCTACTCTAAAGATAAGGTACTCTTTATCATCATCGAAAACTGTAACATCCTTCTTCTTATAATAAATTTTAGCAGCATTGTTTGAAAGACAATACATTCTGAGGATTATATGAAATTAAATGATGGGTATGATGATTAGATCAGCAAATAAAGAACATCTATATGCTGTAATAGGAACTATTTCACGAAACATTGTTATAATTGTACTTCCCTTAGGTTTTTGACTGAAAACTCCCTAGTTTTTTCAATTTGAAAATTTGTAATTCTTATAGATAACTGGGAAGATATAAAACAATGCGATGATCCAGAATCAAATAAATCACTAGATAAACTTGAGAAAACCATTAAATTACCTGCCACAACATCTTTCAAAGCTTCAACCTCAGAAATAGTGATCGTACAAACATGGCCTTGCTCCCTTGGTATTTTTGATTTATGTTCCCTTTCCTCTTAGGACATTCATTTGCATAATTCCAATTCTCTCTACAATTATAGAATTCAACATTGACAACCTCTTTCTTCCCCTTCCAATCATGAGCTTAGTGGCCTTTTTCACCACACTTATAGTAGACACTCATTCCCTTCATGAAATTATCATGGTGTTTTCTTCCAACATTTATCGTAGGATAGATATTCTACATTTCCTTTATTCCCCTTATTCCTTTTCAAAAGTGTTAAGAATATCTCTTTTTCTCTTGCTTTACATTAAAGTCTTAGGACTTAGAGAATTCCTTTTCAATCTTGATATTGCACGAGACAATATCTTTGTATGATGAGAAGGATTTTGATACACATGATCAATAGAGAAAGGGTTTTAACCCATCAAAGAATTGATAAATATTACAACTTGGGTTATGTATATAATCTGCTGCAATCCTATCTATCCATGTAATGTAATCCTCTCACATTGAAACATTCTCATTCTCCTTTTGCATCAGACTAAGAAATTGTCTTTCTATGTCAACTCGATGGTCAAAAGGAATGTATTTTTCCATGAAAATATCTTTAAACTCCCTCCATTACATGTTTGATGATTCTTTATATTCCTTTGTGTTTTTGATTAATGACCACCATTGATCTACATCTCTTGTGAGGCGATAAACTACCATGACAACTTTTTCACTTTCGCTACACCACAAAGCATGAAATATTTTCTCTATGTAATTTATCCATTGTTCAGCTACTAATGGATTTTTACTCCCATTAAATGTTGTTTTTTGTTTCCTCATGATGTGGTCTAACATTGATCATCCGCATTGTGGATCAGATATCTCCATACCGGTATGGTTATTATTCATAACCAGAGTGAGATGTCCCAATATGGTGATAAGATAATCAAAACCAGTTGCTTCACAATCTCCACTACAATTATATTGAGTATGAGGGAAATCCATACATGGATTACATGCATTTATACAGTTTTCATTCCTTCCACTAGGCACCATTTTCAAATAATGGAATACACTAGATTAGTTTATGAATCATAATACATAATTCCAAACTAGTAAAACACATAAAATAATTTGAACAGTTTGTGGATATAATACATAATCATAAAAATGTATTATTTGATTAAGTATATACTCATAAACCATTCAAATTGGTTTGTAAATAAAATTATAATTGTCCTATCCATATCCCCTGGGAGTGTCGTAACCAAGAGTGAAACAAGGCCTGCTGTTGTGCACCAGTTCCCATTCGAGTCTAGATCAAAGTGGTTTTTTCTGGTTTTACACCTAGGTACATCTGTGCCAGAGCTACCTATACCTGCTCGTCTTTAGACAGGGATTTATTTCATGGAAAACACAAAAAATATCTATAGTAGCAAAATTTTAGGATGTTATTCTATACTAATCCTCAAATTCTATCTTAAGGTAATGGTCTCTAATCAGAGTATTTGTTAATCTAGCTTCCACGATTTGTATTAAACATCCCATAATACCATGTGTAATTCCCTAACCCTATTTACCTAGAGTCGGTGCAATATTACATAAAATTTTCAAGATACAAATAATCGTATCTTGAAATACCGATCAGTTTAGTAGCTTTGGTATTACTAGATACATTCATAAGTTTTACAATACATCATGAAATATAAACATAAACAATATTTTTCCCCTTTTGAACACAGTTTTATCCTTATCCTATCCCTACATGTCAATTATAAAATACTTCTTCATGTACAAGGGAAAATAAAACATAGAATGGGGGATCTCAGATGCTTAGTAAGGATAAGAATATAGCAGAAACATTCATAAATAAGTATAAACATTAAAGGAAATTTATAAGACTAAAACAAAATCATTTTAATATTCAACTTCATCATTATATAGAAAAGATAAAATTAAATAATTCCATTTACTTATTAACATGGATATTCTACTAGTCTAATAATCACATGGAATATCTATATCCACTTTAATAATGATGGAATGCATAATGACAAACTTCCTAACCACATAGTCAAGGCCCTGTTCCAAGACTACAAATAAGATTTTGTCAAGGCCTTAAGGCAAGACACTAGTTTGACTCATGAAAACTACAGATTCAATGATGAGCTACAGTGGGCTCCAACTATCGCTTACTAAGTCCAATGCGTTCCTCATATGAAAAAGTTTAAACATAACAAAAACATTAGTATAAAAACTAGCATAAATAATGTCAATAAATTATTTATAATCCATGAATGGTATCAAAATAACACATCCATAGTAATATATATCATAGAAAATTCAATATAATATGGATTATTTGTATCCTAAATAAATAAACTTCATATAGGTTTAAAATCCATCAAAAAATGATGACATTGATGATATCAAAACTTTTTGATAGAAATATCTCATTATATTTTGAAATCATTTAGAACTCATGTAATTATAAAAGAAATTATTTTACAAAATATTCTTATAATATTGTATTAAATGTTTTAACGATGTTATAATAGTAGAAAATAGCAGCATCTGTAGTATAATATAAAAAAATATTTTTACCTTTATTTTGTCAAAAAATTCATAAAGTACCTTGTTTGGGAAACGACAGAAAGATTCATTTCAAAACATATAAGTTAAAATAAGGATATAAATGAATTTAACAAATTTTCTAGTAAAAATTAAAAAAAATTGAAAAGAATTTTTATGAAAACACGAATGTGGATGATAATGAGGTCCCATTAGATATTTACGTAAAAACAACCTCGGATAATAAAGACATTGTGAAATTGACCCTTACCGTGTTCTTTTACTTAGTCGATGGTATGTTAACCTCCTTTATAATAGTTAAAACATTATTATTAAATTATACAATAACTATATACAAAAATATGATATCATATATGATCTTCTAATATTGCATTGTTAATAATATTTCAGTAGTATCATCATTTTAGGTGTTAACTGATTCGTTTTCCATTATATTCTAGGTTACGTATGCCATGTTTGTCATGGATAGGATGTATTTGATTCATATATAGAATGATATTATGTTCATATGCATTATTTGTAATCATAAAACGAAAATTATTCTTGAATGATTATGATGGGGAATGAATCTCATTGCGTTCGTGGAGAGGGTAATCCCTACGTATGCATGAGCGACAATATCATTATATTGATGGTGAAATTGTATTTAATTTGATGGTATATCAGGTATAAAGAATCCTAAACATGTTATATTTATTATTTACATCATCTATAATCATTTTTATACCCATCATAATAATGAAGTGTTAGAATAACAAACTACACCACAACGTGGAGATGGTAAGTCGTACGTACGCACGTATGCAGACTTTGTCATTCATATGATGGATAGAATAATGATTATGGTTGTACATATTTTATAATAACATCACACTATATAGAAGATATGGGAATTATTATTTTAGAATGGAAAAAACCAAAAAAGATGAAGTGGAAGAAGAAAACAACTTGAAAGAGGTGATAAAATATTTACCTCTTCTTCGGGTTCCTCATATTGATTTGATAAAAAAGGATCCATATGTTGGATTTCTGAACAAAATAAGCCCTATTGGATGAATGTAGTAATGTTGGGAGGATGTTTGGCCATGTTTTGTCCATGCCAAATGGCTTTGCAGGTCTGAATTAAGAGAAGTTTAAGTACCCTTTCATAAGAGAGGTGAGGGACACTTTAGGAAAAGCTTGAAATGTTATTTTATAATAAAATCATTTTATTTTTATAAGGGATCAAAAATGATTTATTTCTAGGCTAAGGTGGTGGTGGGTCGAACAACCCTCAACCAATAGGTTTTATAGAGGTTTAGCTCACTATATTAACCTTATCTTCTTGATTTAACTCTTATTTAAATAATGTGACATTTACCATGTCTCTTTGTATTTTTATATTATATGATTAATAAATTTAATATAAACACCCAAAAGAACCCCAAGTGGTTCATTATTAATATATATAAACATATCTATGTACTTTGTAAGAATATTATATTAATTAATTTTATATCAATTAATAATATAGTATTTGTTTTAAAACTCAATTGTGTCAATTTTCAAACTATTTAGTATTTCGATTTCCTGAAAATCATAAAATCTTGATTAATTCGTCAAAAAATTGTTCAATCAACCCCAGCATGTCATATTAACCTAGAAAACTATTTTAATTAATCAAAATTCTCAAATTACCATTATTTGGATATTTATAATATCAATTATTTTAATCTTTCATTAATAAGGAAAATTACTACATCATCATTGTGTAATAAATAAAATAAATTATTTAATGTTTAAAAATTATAAATAAAATGAAATTATGTAGGAATTTCTTTATATTTCTAATGATTATTTATAGTCTAATTCATATTCTGTGTGACCTAATATTAAAAATGGATTAGTAATAAATCTTTGAATTCAACTCTTTTTAATCTTCTTTAAATAAAATAATAATAAATGTACTAATCTAATCAAGTGGACCAAAGGGGACCATATTTTTTACTAAGGTTTTTTTTAATTACACATATCCAATAGAATTGTTACATTTTTTATGGTAGTTATAATATCATTTTTACCCTTAAATAACAAATTTACTTTTAACCGTAGTAAATAAAAATTAAAAGTTAGTATTCAGCAAAAATTATATTCATCTTATTGAACCAAATTTTACATACTGATATCAATCGTGTCTCTCGTATTTTTTAAATTCAACTCACATAAGTGGTAAAAATATGTTTTATGCAAATTCTCCAATGCTCATAGGAGGTGGTTAAAAGAGGGTAAAAAGTTCAATAAAATTTTTATATATCTAAAAATATTATAAAATGACTCTAATGAATTAAATTGAACATATATAGTTATTATGTATATATTTTGACCTAAAATAAATTTAAAAAAAATAAATATTTATTTAAATAATATATTTGGTTTTAACCAATGAGGCTGTGTTTTTCACTATTCATCAAAAATTGAATGTTTTCAGAAAAATACAAATAATTCACCCTATGATAATTTCAATATTTAGATTTAAAAAATTAATTCCATTTTAAAAAATAAAATTTATAAAATTTCAAAAAGTGGGAATTACTATTCATAAGGTCAAGATGACAAGTCACAGAGTGTTGGAATTTCGAGGTTCTGTACAATGCAAGCTATTGCATTATTCAAATGAAAAAGTACAATGGAAGCTTGGGGTGTTATAAAATCTCTAATACAACCTCAAGAAATATGACAGGTGACTAGTACATGATTTTTAAATGGTTCACAAAGTGTTTTTCTCATATAGATTGTGATTTTTTAGATTCTCCTGAAAAATAAAAACCACCCCGAGTGATCTCTAAACTCATGGAGATTTCAAAAAATTCTAATAAACATTTATACACAAACTCCATTAATTAAAAAAAACATATGTCCAGAAACATAATTTCATTTTCACCAACATGGGGTTTTTATCCTAGGGAGTCCAAAAATGCACCCAAATAAAAAGGGAAACAAAATAGAGAAAACTTTGTCATGAATGTGGGTAATAGAATGCTACATTACACATTTTGAAAATATGTTAAGGAATTAGATGAATAATAATACATTATTATAAAATTAATTATCTCATATTTTTCATTTAAAATATTAATTAGAGAAATATCTTATCACAAATGAGGAATGAGGCAACGATGTTCATAATTTTAAATTTGATAAAATTATTATAGTTTCATTAAATTTAATTCATTAATGATGAAACTTTTTTATAAATTACATAAATTAGTCAAAAATTTATATCAATTCCTCGATTAATTTTCCTCTAATATGTATTTTTTCACTAAGGAAGTTCCTTAAATCTAAGATCCATTTTTTAAGAATCATTGTATGAAAGGATGGTAAGGGGAGATAACAAACCATAATATTTGCAGAGACCCAAAGCTTGACATACAAGGAAATTACAAAACATTTGTGGAATAATTAATACATAAACAAAAATAGACACCCAAGGACAGTAATAGTTTAGTGTCTTTCGAAACACGGAACATAATCTTCTAATCATGGTGAAAGATCTTCAACATCTCCCATATAGTTATTCCCCTTTTGTTTTCTTATCTAAAACCATTTGTTATATACTGGGGAAAATAAAACATATAAAGGGTGAGCTCAAATGATCAGTAAGGGTAAGCGTGTAAAAAAACAATATACATTTTAACTTAAAAAACATGAACATAATGTTTAAACATCAAAATCTTAAGTTGTGAAATAAATCGTGGCATTACGTAAGGCATAGATCACAAAAGAACATTAATCATGATAAAATAGAAAGGGAATAAAACATGTAAGTGTGGAAAACCATTAATCACATGATATGATTTCCATAGTATCCAAGGCATTACGGCCAAGACTATCTTAATGGACAAAGTCCATTACTGAACCGGGTTTACTTGTCATTCCAGACCTGTATTACAAAACCAGATTTACATTCCATTCTAGCAATGTTTATCTCATGAGATATAAATCTTTACCCAATGCATTGTAGGGAGATATAGGTCCCACCCATCTCAAAATGAAATCATTCTTTTGTGTGGCACAAAAGAAACATAAATCATTCATCATAACCCAAAGAATAATATGGATTTTTAATAACATCATCACATCATAACATAATCCATATAAAAAAATGGATATCATTTCATCATTAGAAAAATAAAACCATTTAAATAATAGAGACATTATACTTGAAACATAAACATACTAAATAATGTCATCATAGATGGAAAATAGTTTTGATAAAACACTTGTAATGAATTCTTGAGGAAAATATCCTTTCTTATTTAAAATCATTTTATTTACTCATAATGCAGTGCAATTATAAAAGATATAATTTGTGATAAAATTAATCATGAAATCTTGTAGAGGATGTTTCATATAAAAAAGAAGTTACGAAACCGTAAAAATATATTCATGCTATAAAAGTTAAAAAATTATTTTACTTGTATTTTTCCAGGAAAAGTCAAAATATACCTTGTATGGTAAAAAAGAAAGATTCCTTCTATTACATGTAATAAAAAAAGTTAAAATGACTTTAAAAGTACATTTTAAAATAGTAAACATTTTATAAATACTTTTTTGAAAACTTGGACATGGATGATAAACATAACCCCAGTAAATACTTACGAATAAATAATCTCATATAAGAACAAGATTGGGATAATTATCCCTTACCTTTTATGATCGGTGGAATCATACATGAAAAAAATAGAATTAAAAGAATATTTAAATATCATATCCTCCATAAGAAAAATCATAAAACATTCATGGGAATCATAAACACCATAAAAAAGAAATAGGTGGTGATTAAGGCATATGTCTCACAGAAATAAAAGTGAGACGAAATAATTCATTACCTCATATCCAATTTCTTCTGTATGTGTATGATACTCATGTATAGTGGTTTTAAAAATATTATTAACTGGTAAAAGAACCATAATAATATTTATGATATCATATATGATTCACTTATGACTTTATTTTACCCGTTCATTTGTCAATTCCATGTTAAAGCATCGTTTTGGATAAAATCGTTTCATTTATCGTATGTGTTTTGACTTGTAATTATTAATATCATTACTTATATCAAGATTTATTACTTCCAGAATGTAAAAAATTATTTTTATATAATATATTCAGAATATTATATATATATATATATATAATATATCAATAAACGAAATGAAATACATCATTCATGGAGACGGTTGGTCGTACGTTTGCATGAACACTGTTTTTGTTTCCTTATTAAATCGAATGGAAGTAAGTAAATAGAATATAAATAAATACAATACCATTTTTATGTCATATATTTCACAATTATTTATTATCTATACATTATAATCATTCTGGATGGTTAAGATGGTCAATGAATCTCATCGCGTCGTGGAGACGGTAATACATACGTATGCACGAGCGATGATATCATTACCATAATTATTGAATGGAATTGGAGTGGATGATATAATATCTCAGAATAAGTATGATGTTATAATAATAATATATAGTTATTATCCCCAAAATTATATCCATCGATGTATGGTGGTGGTGGAAAAACAGATTACACCACAATGTGGAGATGGAATACCGTACGTACGCACACGCAGGGGTTTCATTTTCTATAGGATGGATAGAAGGTGAAATGAGGTTTTTTAGTATTTATAATAACATATCATTATATTAATGGTACTGAAATTATTACTTTATAATGAAATAAATAAATTATATGATGTAGAAGAAGAATGAATCATGAAAGAATCGGTAGAAGAGATTACCTCTTCCTCGACGCACCTCCATTAAGCTTCCACTTAAGGGACTAGAGTTGGTCTTTTGAGAAGACTAGAACCTCCAAAATGTGAATATGGAAGTTGAGAAGATTAATGGGTAGGGTTTGTCCAAGCTTTAATACTCAAAATTGTGTGAAGAGGAGAGGGAAGGGGTTCCCTTTATTAGAGATGAGAGATTCACTTTTGGGAGCCTCAAAAATATTGATAAATGAAAAAACCCCCATAAAAAAACATCCAAAAATCACTCAATTCAAAGATTATATGAGATAGGGTTTTAATCTGATCAACCAATAAAAATTCTACATGTTTTATGTTTATTTTTAACCTTATCATTTTTATTTATCCTTATTTAATCTATTTAATTTTATTTGTAGTATTTATATTCTAATTTTTAAATTGTTATAAATACTTACATATATATTTGGAATTTTCCAAAATTAGATAAATTATTACATTTTCCACCATATAATTTTAAATTTCTAATATTTAAATATATTTTTATTTTTAATCAATTTAATAATATGTTACTTTTATAAAATATCTATAGTTTCAATTTTGACCCAATTCAATTAATTGAATTTAAATAAAATCCACATAGAAGATATATTCAAAAAATATATTTAATAGATTCAAAAAATATCATATTAATCTAAAAAATTCATGAAGCACATCAATTTATTAATATAAGTTTTTTTTAATATTTTTAAAACCATTTATATGACATTTCTCTTAATAAAATAATTACTACAATGTTGTTTTATAATTATGTAATAAACTTATTTGTTGCATAAAAATTAAAAATAAAATAATATGATGCAGATATATCTAATATATTACATACGAATAATTTTACTTGAATTTTTCATCTTAAAATAACAATATTTAAATTTTTATATTTATTAAATTATGAAGGTGACAACATTCAAATCATTTAAAATAAAATAATATAAGTGTCATAATCGTTTTATAAGGCTCCAACTGGTCAAAAACTCGTTCATTGGATTCTTATGGTATTGATATACTCGACCAATATGGTTTAGTCATGTTTTTGGTCCTTTTGATGGGTATTATTATTTTAATAAAAACTATACTATAGATTTTTCACTAAATAAATAATTTCTGCATCATTAATGTATAAGCTATTAAAGTAATTATATATTTCGTAAAAACCAAAAATAAATTACCATGATGAAGAAAAAATTTTATCTTTCTAATGAGTATTTATAATCAAATTAATATTATATATAACCTTATATTGAAAATAATTTAATTATTAATGTTTTAATGAGACATATTTCACTTTCCTTAATTAAAATAAATTAATGGTCTTAATGACATCGAAGTGGGTTCCAAACGATACAATTTCTAGCCAAATATATTTTAGGATGGAATATAATCATCCAATTATATTAAAAGTTAAATATTGAATCCATTTTTCTAAATTTAAAACATAGAAGTGGAAGTATGTACTTTAAAATTAATACCAGTGTTGAGAAAACGTGTTTTAAAAGTTAAAACGTTGCAATAGATTGAAACGTTTTTACCTATTAATTCAGTGTAAAATTAATTCTAATTACTTACATTATATTATATGGTAAAAATAGATTCTATTTATACTTTAAATCTATTCAATATTTTAATTTAACCATATAAATTATCTCGAAGAAAAAAATTGTTTTTAATAAAAATTTAGTGTATTTTTACTATTCATAAAAATATGAAAGTTAACAGAAAATTATTAATAAATTATCCAAAATTAATTTTTATATCCTTATTGAAATGAATAAGTTTATTTCGTCCAATTCAAATTATAAACATGTTAGAAACTAGATTTAAATTGGGTGCGCCATCAAAAGGTGGCAAAACTGTATTTTTTTAAAATATTTATTTTACCTGAAAAATGTATTTTATTCTCATACCATGTTCTAAAATATGTGTAAGATTAATTATATGTTATAAAATTCAAAATGTGTGTAATAATATTCATAATGGAAGTTCATAATAATATTATAACAATATATCGTTGATTAGTGAAACTCAATATTGCGTACAACACATGCTATTAAGGAAGGTTTCCCTTGCATTCAACACAAGACAAGAATAACGTTTTCGTATAATACAAGCTAATACGGTGTTATTTATAGCGAAAGATAATTTTTGTGTAGCGTACAACACAATACATCGATGAAATTAAAACGAATATTTCACAAAAAATCTCGGGATGTTACATTCTACCCCACTTAAAATGAATTTCACCCTCAAAATTCATCGGGGTTATAAATGGTTTACTACATGGAAGTATCTTTTATAGAAACCCACATCATAAAAAGGAATACTAAAACATCATTTTAAAACTAAATTATGAAACATAACAGTTACATAAATTAACTCATCACTGGGATTCCATATAAGAGAATATAGGTGAAAATATGGATATAGAAGAGAAATCTAATAGTCAATTTCGGATGGAGAGTGGAACAGAACATGGATCTGAAAAATCCAACCATCACAAAGCCCTAAATTTGTGATTATCTAAGGTATCATATGATTTATCAGAAATGAGGGTATTAGGACAACATTTTTGGTTTTCATGATCATTTACCTAATGTTGAAGAATTTTTTAATTAAAATAAATACTTACTTGATTTTGGTACATTATCACTGTTGTTCATGCCTGAAACAATTTCCACTTCATCTCTTAACAGGTTTTATACAAATCATACAATTTTTATTTTCTAATAGTTTTCAAAATATGGAAACATTGTGATTTCTAGTTAATGATTTATCTTCTACTGATGAATATTCTTCATAAAAATAATTTTAATTTTTCTGTTCAAGATAATTTTTATTTAAATACTTATTATTTAGGGACCCAGTAATCTATACATTTACAATTAGACCAAAATTTTCAATGACTAATTTTAAAAAATAACTGATTTTACTTTATTCTAAACTTTTATTTTCAGATGATTTATCAAAATAATTCGACAAATACCACTCCATGTGTCAGAATCCTTAGATAATTTCATTCCATAAGAATTATGATATATAATTTCATTTATTTCTTAAATTATCTCATTCTTTTTCCCATTTTCAATGTAGGACATTCGGGTCAGATATGAGCATCTTTCTTACATTCAAAATTGGTGACATCAATGGCCTTTTTATCACCTTTATAATTATGAATTTTTATGTATCAGAATTCAAATTATTTCTTTCTAATAATATTTTGTTCCTCATACTAAGATTAGAAAACTCATTTTCTTATTCTTCATATGTATTAGAATTTAACGGAAAAAAAAACATTCTTATTTCTTGAACATTTCATACCATTCCCATATGATTTTACTTTAGTACATAGAGTAGATGTTTTATCTAAATAAACACCTCCATTATTATTTCTAGATTCATTAGATTCTGTCTTAATTCATTCCCCATATGACATGAGAGTACCTGTGAAATCCTCAAGAGTATTTTTGGTAAGCATTCTTATACCATAAAAAATTATTCATTTTCATTCAAACTCATTATACATTATGTATATAATTGTTTCAACCAAAATATCATCATCAATAAATATTCCACCAAGATACATTAAAATATTTATAATAGTCATAAATCTTTGTGGTATCATGTCAACTATCTAATCAAATAGAGAATCAAGGACTTAATAATCGGCTCCAACCCCAACTCTTTTTATTTCAATATCATTGAATGTACCTAAATGTGTTTGAGGAAATTTACTACAAATGTTATTAGAATATTGAAAAAAGAAATCTAAATATAGATATTCTTTTTCTTATAACATAATAATGTATTTTTAAATTTTTAATTCAATTGATATTATAATTTCTCTACTTTTGTAAAACCATAAACATTCATATCAGGAAAATATTTTTTTCCATTAAGTATTAAGAAGTTATCAACTCAAGTGTTGATCACAAAATATTTCATTATATCTCTTCAATACTCATAGTCATTCTCATAAAATATTGGTGGTCAAAGAGGGTTCATATTTTCAAGAGATAAAATATTCACACATGTAATCTAAAAATAATAGAATCAATATTCCTCAAATACTTATCAATGTAAAAAATATTATAAAAAACGTTTTATATGAAACAACATTCAATAAGTAAATTAAGAAAAAACAATTCAGCTATATACGTAGTAAAAATCTACACTTACACAATTTTTTGGATCATAAGAGTATATTGGATGAATATAATTACATATGGGGGTCAATGCTTCTTAAAAATTTTAATCAATCCATAACACAAAAACTATTAAACCAGATTTATCAGACTAATAAATCATCTGATTATCATAGTGAATAATTAGAATCATAGTTGATCCAACTATATCAAATTATGCTTTTATCATAATCAGGATAAAACCAATAAAACAAATAGTATAGAAATATATGTTTGATGAATAACATTTTATTATATGCATGTCGGAATAGTCTGGTAATAACATGAAAACCATACCTTGTAAAATTTAGAAAAACATAAAAGCTATATTCAAAAATTTCACTCTTTTAAAATTAAGATTAATGGTATTAAAAAACTATTACTAAATGTATCTATGGTTATATACATATATTAAAGTCACTATTTTATTACTAGGAAATCCCTCAATATGATGATGTGAATATGATATGTATTTATATTCTCAAAATTCCTAGATATGATGATTGGATTCTATAGTTCTATACCTGGAATCCCTCGATTTAGTAGATCAGATCCACCATCATCTTATCCTCATAAGACATCGATTTTTACAATGACCCGATGTGATTACAAAACAAAATTATTTCTTATGGAATAAACCTTGAAAATAATTCTATATAACTACAACTCTCAAAAGTACTAAAAAAACATTGAAATGATATTTTAATGTAGAGAAAGCATTAGAAAAATTGAATTTTGAATTTCATTATATCCCAAATTTTAAAATGTCCAGATATTTATATTAAAATCTGCAACTCTCATATTTTAATGTTAGTTTCAAGGACTCATACAACTGGATCTTTTACAGCTTGCAACGATATAGAACAATAGAATTTATGACATCATTATGTTTTATCTATATTACAATTCTAGAATATTTCTTTACGATTGAAAAAATTATTATGTTCTTATTATTCTAAAATTCAGTTAGTCTGATGGACATCTTTATTTTTTATCATTATGATGAACTTTATGAAGATTATTCAGATCTATCGGTACCAGAGATAGTTCGATGATCCTTACTTTTTAAGATATGTACACAATAATTTAGTTTAAAAGCTGGACTAAACAAATTTCAGACAAATAATATGATGCACCTTTAGTCCAATGAATCATATTGAGTAATTTAATGTTTGTATTCATAATAAATTAAAACTATTTTATGTATGTTATAGGATAATGTTTCATAAAAAACATATTTAAGAACTTGGGACATTAAATATTTTCAAAAATATATTCATAGAGTTTATGTGATTTCCAAAACTAAAGGAATAGAAATGTAAGAATTTTTATTTATGGCTCATCATTTCCTTATCATGATCAATGTGTAATAATTTTAAGAGTTCTTTAGTTTATTTTTCTTTGGTTTGAAAACATACACAAACTTTTATGTGAAATTATAAAATAGCTAAAGTGTTTTATCTAACCCATAAATCTCATATCCAATTAATTTTTCATTAATTTATAAAATTAAAAACAAATAGATTTGATGGAAGAGTATAGGAATAAAATAATCAACATACATATTAATGATTAATAAATCATTCATTTTCCTTTTTGAAAAAAAGTTGAATTATTTTTTCTCACATTAAAACTATTAAATGTTATATAATTTAAAATTTTTTCATACCAAGCATTTTGGGATTTTTTAAATCATAAATACTGATGGAAAATATTAAAATTTAATTTAAAAAAATTTATTTTCATAACTAGCATGTGGTTCTAAAAAATTACATTTTTGAAAATAAACCCATTTAAAAAGATCATTGGACATCCATTTTATGTTGTATGAAATTAATATGACAAGTAAAATACCAATTGATTACAATGGATTCAAGCTGAGATTTTGGTGAAGATTTTCACCACCATTGATTCCTTCTTCTTAGTTAAAAACATTAATATTAAAATTTATTTATCTCAATTGGCATCACTAAACTCATCATCACTATTTATAAGAAGCCCTTTAGATCCTATAATGAGATTGCAATTAGTTCATTCTAGGAGAGTCCCTAAATAATTTTGATTTAATTTATATAGTTTCTATTTTCTAGAACATACCTACTTTTCACCATTAAGAGCATATTTTTGGTATTGGGGTTTTAATTGTGGGATAATTGAGGGATGTTCAACCTCCTTGGGGATTGTTATTCTAGTATTATTTCCCAAATATAAATATCCAATGAAATTTTCATGGTTATGATCATGATATTTTTTGAAACCATTATGTATGTATTTTGAAGGAGATTATTATTCTTTAAAATCATCTTTAATATGAAATGTTCAATTTAGAAATTTATTTTCCAAACATTTTGAAAATATTATTTTGGAAAAAATTAATTTAAATCAAACTGGATTAATTATTCCTCCATTTTTTCTATTTTTAATCACTATGTATGTCTTGATTTGGTAGTAGTACACAATAATTTTTACATCACTAGATTTATAATCAAATTTACAATTATTGTATTCTATATTTAATATAATTCATTTGCAACAAAAAATATTAAAAACCATACTTTGGGTATTTAATTTTCTAATTTTCATAAATGGGTCATTTTTTTAAGAGTTATTTTGATAATATGATTAATAATATTTAATTTAATATTCATGGTCATCATCGAATTTTTTTTAACATAAAATCATTTATTATAGTTTGAGTGATTTATTTGATATATAAATTTCTTTTCTATATTACCCCGTTGTTTTTAGGGTTTTTTATGAAGAAAGAATTAATTGTTATATTCTTTAGGATAACCTAAATCAATTATTTAAGTAATTTTTGATTCTCTTCCATGATCATTATGAATTGAAATAATTCTGAAACCTTTTTCAGTATCAAATTTTTTAGTAAACATTATGAAGGATTTGAAATCTTTACTTTTATGATATAAACAATATATCCCAGAAAATCTTGTAAATTTTTTATAAATAGTGAAATTAAATAACTTATTTCCTAAATATTATATTTGTAAATGGCTAAAATGGTAAAGATGAATTAATATAATATATTTTGATGGGGAAATTTAATAAAAAATGTTTTTTTCTTACGATATACCCATGCTTCGCAAACCATGTCATTATTGATATGTATTCATGGAATTTCACATACTATTTGATAATGGTTGACTTTTAAAATTTATTTTGGGAAAAAGTGAAAAAAATATCATCAAAATACCCAAAGCACGATCTTTTCCACTCAAGCATTTATTTTTTTGGATATAAATAGATTTTAAATTAATCTTTTTAATCATTTTTCATTTTAGAAGTGTTAAATAAATTTTTTTCTAAGATAAAAAAATTTTCAATATACATTGTTGAGAGGGATTTTACAACCATTATCATAAAATTTACCAATACTTAGTAAAATATTTACAAATCCTTTTATAAAAAAATATTTTTAAATAATGTTGTTCTAGAAAAATTGATGGAACCTCCACCGATTATCGTTCCCTTAAAGTTATCACTATAGGTGACATGACCTCCTCATAGTTTATCGATCTGATTGATTTTGGAGATTCCACCACATATGTTTCTTGAGAAATGAATATCCTGGTGCTAAAAGGATTATTTTGTTTTCAGATAAGACAAATCACTTTTAAAATTTATCAACCCATAGTTTTTGTATTTGAAACGGTCTTGGGTTGGCTAATTCTAGGAAATAATGATTTAGGAATTTAGATTTTATTATAATAATGTTTTCTTCAGGAATAATTTTAAGAAATATAAATTGAATTTGGTATCTAATATTGTGAATTCATCAACTAAATTCAAACAATAAAAGACCAATTACATTGAAATGACTAAAAAATGTATCTATTGATCATCCTTTAAAAAATTGTTCTTTTGTGATTATATTTGGTTCATTCATGATTGGTGAAACAAAATACTACATATTATTTCTGATGTTTTGAGAGCCCAAAAATTTATCTAAATTACTCTCACATTTAGTGAATTTAAAAAATGATATTTTCATATTTTAATAGTTAGGTTTATTTTATCGACATCTTCTTGAATTTTTATTTTCATGGATAGATATTCTTTTTCTTTCTAGAGAATAACATTTTATTTTTGAGATTTTTTTTCTTAAAGAAAATTATCATATTTATTTAAATGATATTTACATAATAAATAATGTAAGAAAAGAAATTAATTTGACCGTGAGAGTATTTGGGTTCATCATAACTAAATGACTTGAGGAGAATTAAGAAGAATAGAGAGGGAAATAATTTAGAGAATATTAAGAGAATGAAATTGGAATACATAATTGTTTATTCACATGTTCCATTGTTCACATAGATCTTGAGTCACTTGATGTGGATAGTGATGTCAAATACATGAATTCATCAAATACACTCCACGTGAGGACTTTAAAATCCTTATTAACTTTTTTATTTTTATTAATATTGTGTTTGTGTATATAGAATTTCATTTATCCTGTGACTTTCAATTTTACATTCATGTCATGCCACATCTAGTTTCTCCTTTTTTACTTTCCTTCATGGATTTATTATGGAATTAAAAGTTTTGGATGAAATTTTTCTTACTCCTTGCGAGTTTAAAAAATTTATATACCTTCACATTATAAGAATAATCATTTATAGCCTTAATGGTGATTTTTTCATTGTATCTTTGACAGAACTAGTCTTTTTTCCCTTGTCACCTAATTTTTATTTCATATATCATTATATGTTCATTGATTATTATTTTCTTCACATCATTGGTTTCTTGAAGAGTTGTGACATTACGAACTTGAGATCTTAGTAAAATCCGTATAATTTTCTTTCTAACAGTTTTTTGGATAAATCATCATTATGGGACTTTCTACCAACATAATTGTTAGTAATAAACATAACAAAGTTAGTAATATATTCACTTTTTTCAAGATAAACTTTCAAATTCTTAACTACATATCCAATATTGTGTCATTTACATTATGAATGAGATCATGTGTGACTACAAATATATTCTCTTTTTAAAAATTCAGTTTACATGTAGAAACATGGTTAAACTCATTACGATCAGCACCATCTTATAATTCATTCAAAACATTGATATTATGTTCTAAATTATGAATATCTTCAGGAATCCATATTTTGACATATTCATTTTTTAAAACATACAATACATTACCATTTTTTATTTAGGGTAACTAATTATACCACAAAAACATGAAATATAATTCTTCAAATATGATTAACCAGTGTCATAAAAAATAGGATCATGTGTATAAGAATTAAATGACCTAATAAAATTAGTATTTCAAGTTGGTTAATATTTAAAATACAAAAATTGAAAATAAATTTTTATAATTATAAATTTTTATGAAAAACATAGACACCCCACTTGAAACCAATTTTTGGGAAGTGAAATAATAAAATATTATTGGTGAATTTCCCTTTTCAAAAATCATTGAATAATAAAAGGATAATTCAAAAGATAATAATATTTAAATAATTGATAAAAAATCCATTAAGAAATAGTTAGTAAATTCAATTGATGTCATAAAAATAATATCAAATTAACATAATAATGGAAATTATCTTATAGAATTTTTGAAACTATTGGTTTCAATTATAAATTAATCAAGTGATAAATTAAAGAGATATGAAATAGAATTGAGAAGGGTTTTAATTATAGCTCGATGTGATCCCTATGTATCCACCCCTCAACCTGAGAGGTCAATAGTAAAAATATCTTCATCATTGAGGTATTCAAGAATCTCTAATGATTCTTATACATTAAAATATTTAATAATTAAATAATTTTTTTAACCCCACTATATTTTTATTTTAAGAGAAATTGTAATACTTTTTGGTTCTAGTGGTAATTTGATCTTAATTGGAAAATTGTCAACTTTTTGATTTAAACTATTAAATTTTCATCTGTATTTTGGACATAAATTTTTTATAGGCAAAATAAAATAGAAAAATTCATTTTTTTTATAATTATTTAAATCATTGGTTTAATTTAATTCAACGGTTACTAAAACTCAATCTATAATTTGAAGGTCCCAAATCATCTCACAATTCAGGGATTAAAATATGTGAATATATAATAATACCTATAAATATGAACATATATTTAAAAGAGAACTGATCTGATGGATCTACCGCTTGACATGGTGATATATAACACCTTTTGGAACGATTTTCATACTTGTGGGTACAACTCATTCATACTTATTAAATTATATAATTTCTTTGAAGAGTGTAGGTTTAGAATACGAATAGTCACACTGGATAAATTAATTTATATAGTAAAAAAATCATAACTTCTGCAATTATTTTAAAATAAATTCTATTTTTTTGGGTGAATTATAAAGTAAAATGAGAACAATATTTATCAATTCCAAAATTCATAATTCTATCATTTAATGAGTATGTAATTCAAAAACATTATGATAAAATTTTTGGGAGGAAATGAGCACCCTTTATCTCTATAAAGATGTTTTTCCCATTCATTTCATTGGGATAGAATCTTGGGGATAACTATTTTTTTACCATTTTATGAATTTTATAGTATCTTAATTAAATTATTATTAGTATGAGTATAATTTATTGTATCTCATATTCAGACATCCTTTCTATAATTTTTTATTTTTTTTTATTCTGTCAATGTGTTTCCCTTATTAAATCAAATAAATTTCTGGAATTAAAAACAAAATTTCCTCAAGTGAGTGAATGGTTATTTGATTGAGTTTCACATGCTTTAATTATTTTTATTTATTAAATAGAAGAAATGTTTTGGGGGTAATGTTGAGTACAATTAGAGTTCTCCCTATTTTCGCTTCCATTAAATTCTTCTTCTAATTTTTCATTTTTCTCTCATTTACAATTTTTATTTTGCATACAGTGGAGCCTCTAATAAGTGGTGACTGTCAGTGAAGTGGAATCCTAGAAAAATTTTGGACGAGTATTTCCCCGTATATAGAAAAAATTTTATGGGGTAACCAAATTTCAAATGATATGGTGTTGTGTGATAGGACTTGAATACTACATTTATTCTAATATGGAAATTTATTTTCAACAATGAAATAGATCATGGTAACCACCCATGTACATTTTACTTCATTTATTTGAATAACATCATTTTTTATTTCATTATATATATATATATAATTATTATTTTTATTATAATTTAATTTTTCATTATTTAGATTATAATAGTGAAAATAGGAATCATGTGTGTTTTGAGTGACCTCCTTATGATCAACCCTAGATTTTACCACTATGGTACACTCATAAGAGAATAAAATATTAATTGATCATTGATTCAAAAAATACTAATAATTTATCAATTTTTCTCCATTATCTTTAACAAATGATTTATTAATTTCTTATTCTCCTATGATGTTACCAAAGTAGCACAATATAGGGTTGATGATAAAGATGCTACTTATAACACTCTAGGTTCGTGTTGTTACTATTATAATCTAACTACAAAAACTGACATAAATATCCTAAATCAGGGTTTTGAAATGTATGAAATAAAATGTAATTTATATAAATATGAAATAAAACATAAAATGACGTTTGAATAGTGGATGAAGGTAACTTTTCATAATAAGTTATGGTGATTGATACCATTGTTCCAAAATAATCTCAATATTCAATTCATTATAGTGATCATGAAATTTCAAACTACACCCTCTCTTTAAATAATGGGATTACCGTATAATAATACCTCTTTATATAGAGTAATCCTATTATGAATTTTATCTAGCTAACCTCTTGATTGAATTTTACCACTGACATCATGCAACACTATTTTTATAACCCTAATAGTGAAGGGATAGTGATTCATAAATGAGATAAACAATTCAATTGACGTGAAAACAGGTTAACCACTAAAGGTAATAAATTTAACAACGTAAAAAATTCCAATAAATTAATAAACATAATTAATTAATGAATAATAAACTTAATCAAATTTCCATTACATCCCTCAAACAAGATTCAGGGATAGTTAATTGTTTTTATGGAGTTGAGAAAGAGAAATACGGTGGGAGGATACATAAAAATAATAATCAATGAAAAGAGATCTGAATTAAAAAATATATTAAAAGAAAAATTATATTATAGTATTTAATATAAAAAAATATACTAAAAATTCTAACAATTATTTCCCCTATGTTTCCAACCTATTGAAAAGAAAGGGGTATATTTTTATCAGGATGGGGTGGCTCATTTTCACACATGAATTTTCGTCCTAAACATTTCATGTGCTCGACCAATTAGATAAATGAATTTGGAAATGTTTCCTCCATAAAAGTTGTTCGGCTATTTCATGTGAATAATGGTAAGAATTATTAGCTTTATTTTCCAAAAATGTATCGATTTTTTGTTTTTTACTTTGTATATTTAATCTATAATGGAAAATGTACATTTTCAGATGGTCAAATTTCACATTCCATTATGTCCCTGAAAAATGCCTAATCATGTGGGTCCATAGTTATGAATGGTGTCCCCACATAAGATTTATATCCCCTATCCTATTAGAGCTCCATTATGATAATATTGTTTGAGAAATAGTCCCATTATATATGTATAATGAATTATGCATGGATTTCAAGGCCTAGATTGTTATCTATTTTTAGGCCTCAAAATGATGGATTTATATTTGGATTATATTGAATGAAATTAATCACAATATTTAAAAAAAGATATAAAATAATTTTACAATTTCATTTATGGTAAAAAATCTTATGGTCAAAATACATAACACAATTCATTTAGTTAAAATCCCAAATTTGCTCATTTTTCCAATTTAGCTCAAATTACTGCTAATCATAAAAATAATATAATTTCAAATAAAATAAAACTATTATTGGATTAAAAAATTATTTATTTTTAAAATATGTGAAAATATTATGATTTTCCTGACCCCATGAAAAACAATGTCACTACTATAAATTCATCTAATACCATTTTCATAACATGCTTCTAAAATTATAAATAAATCCAAAGATCAATTATAAAAAAATAAGATAGCTTGCCTATTAAATTTATAAAAAATTTCTAACTGATTATAAATCATAAAAACTCATTCAATTTCTGATTCTTCCTCGTATTCATTTCATACCCACCTCCACAAAAAAATATAAAGAAACTCAATCAATGAATATTAATGTGAGGTTTTTCTTATTCCAAAGAACATGTGTAATCTCCATAGGTGATATATCCTTGTAATATCACCAATTTCTAGAGACAAAAATTTTCTAAGAGAAAGTATTTGACAGATTTTAAATTTAAAAATATCTATAGCAGAATGATGAGGGTTTAGTTCTAAACATAAGTAAATAGATGAAAATATTTTGGCTTAATAATTGTTCGCTCCTCAATCTTCTCAAAATTGAATAAACTCCAAACAACAATTGCGCACCATAAGAATTATAAACAATGAATATCAAAATAAATGATAAATTTCTTATTTTTATTCAATTATATAATTATTCTATCTTGAACTAAAATATGTAATTTCTATTCAGAATCCGATTTTTGAGGAAAAGTGAGGAAATATTTTTTCATAAAGTATTGGTGAACTCCCCACCCAGAATTGATATGATATTTATAATAACCACACACATATTAAATAATTAATTTTCAACATCAAAATTAATAATAAACTTGTAAAAACATTCCATTCATCTCCAATTATTTCATTAAATCAATAAAATATAGCTCAATTTATCCCTCCACCAAAAATGAGTTCAAAAAATATTCAATAATATTACTTCTAAAGAAGGTAGTAAAGGCATAACTGGATTGTAATGTGGATTCCGATAAATTTATTTCATGTATTTAAAGGGATTAATAAATATCACTTGTAATGGTAGAACTAAATGATATTTAAATGTAAAAATGGAATTCAATGTGGTTCCTTATTTATACTTGACCCAATCCGTGAACTCTAATGTCTTTGAAAAAGATAAGAAAATTATGTTTGGGAAATAACTTGTCTCAAGACTCTGATTAAAAATATAAATGAATATAATGTGTCAAAAATGTTTTGATATCTCTTGGGTTGGAAAGAATTTTCAATTTTAACAACACTAGCATGTATGAGTTTCATAATCAATAAAATTTCATCAAATTATATGATTGTAAATTAGGAAACAAAACCATTAAATAATAAATTAAATGATAAAGTATTTAAATGATATAATGTGATATAAAACCAAGATGGTTTCAATTTCATATAGTATTATATTCACTTGGAGAATCATTAAAGCCCACCAAAAACGGATAGAATAAAATGAAAAAATTTAAAGATAAATACATGAAAAAATTAATCAAACATAAAACTACTAACAACATATTGAAAACCCCAAAATATAATTTATTTACAACTTTATTTTTAATTAAAGAAGATCTATAAAGTTTTTCATACATAATTATCAATGAGTTGGAAATAAAATAAATAATAGAAAATACATAACATAATTTATTTTCAATTGGAAGCCATGAGTTATGCTCCTAGTTCCTACCACCTTAAAACTAAAATAAATATATTTAAAAACAGAAGAAAAATATGTAAAATAGATAGATAAGGGAAAGAAAATGGATAATTTTTTTCTTGCAATCTCACCATGGTGATATGATTTTACTGAACCTAGTTGGGTTGTTACATTGTATTAACCCCAATTCGATAGTGGATGGTGCTTCATGACCATAAATCACCACATGTGACTTTTTCCAGTGTCCATGTCTAGACACCAATAATGTAGATCCCCAATGAGGATAAAAATGTTCCAAACCCTTATGAAATAATATTGATAGAATTCAAGTTTTATTGTGGGATACAAAATAAGATTGGATTTCTACCTATTAATTATCGCAGTGTCCTTTTAAATATTTTTTATAAGTTTTGGTAGAGGAGGAAGTAACAATACTACATGATTATCTAGATTTTCTTCTGTATCCATATCTTGAATGAAATCTCCTTAAAATTCATATCCAATATGTGCTCTATTTATGATATATCATAAATTTTATAAAAGTACATGTTAGAAAAAAATTATTCTTGAATAATATTAAGACATGTTGATTCAATATAAAAATATTATTTTTATAGAAATTAATCCTATAAATTGATCTCATCTTGTATTACCATTGGAAACTCAGTATTAGTAGATGCATATTAATCATATTCAATAGTAAGAGAGTTTTTTAGAAGGGAGTATTTATCATTTTCAGATATTTATAATCAAATACAATTATGCCATTAACAAAGTCAAACAAACTTTCCACAACATCATAATATACTCAAATAGTAGTATAATATAGAATGAAATCTTTAAGACCCTCTATAAGAATGGTACGGGGGGAGATAATTGAATCATGAAGTTGAATATTCAAGTCTACCTCAGGATCTTCACCATTAAATTTTAGTGGAATATGTATTCTATTTTCCTCGTAATGTCATTTTTTTAATCCCAGACATATAACTTTAACATCTTTAACATAGATAGCAGGAGATGATACCATATTCCATGATTTGTTGAGAATTTTGAAATTTTCTTTTTTCAACCAGGAATCTTATTCCATTTGAATTTTCAATATATATTCCATTCAAGAGAATTAATAATTTGGCCATTCATATAAAAACACTAAATAAATAAACAAACTAGGTAAAGAATGATATATAATGATGTTATTTTTTTATTTTATTTCTAAAAAATTATGGAAAACAATGATTATATGTGCTTTTCACCCATGGAAAAGGATCCAAAATGTTAAAATAGTGTTTTCCAATGATCCACTAATTAATTAAAATATAATTCGCCTTAAAATAACTTCTAGTTTATGCCACTATGGTATAATCATATAATAATAATAAATTAATTGATCATTGGTTCATGGAAAACCACTAGATTATCAAACTCATCTCTCACAATTGGGTCTGTGACACTACAAATTAATTAGCTTTTCCAATAGGGATATATATATTGATTAAAGTTCAATTTATATTGTTAAATTTTCTTACCAACAAATTTTTTCCTATATTTTTATTAATGGTAAAAACTCCGTTCCTAAATGTTATTTTGACAGATCAAATAGTTATTTTGTAATTATGATAATACCAATAGAAAATATTTGTATATATATATATATATATTTCTACAAAATTATCTATAAATTCATATGAAAAAATTATATTTTGTTGATATTGTTATTAATATTTGTCCTTCCATTGATAATATTATTATCAATATTATAAGGAATATCAATATTTAATATATTCTTATAAATTAATTTTTAAATAAAATATTATTTGTTGGTAATACCATATTTGATTCAATAATATTATATTATATTTTTTAGTCTAACTTTTCATAATATATTCTTCATAATTTTTGTATAATAATTATAAAATTCGGTTATTTATAACTATTAAAAAGGGAAGAATTATTTAAAAAAAACATATTCAAACCTTATTTAAAAAAAATTCATCTCATATATCATATTTCAAAATCGTGGTCCACCCTGGATATCTGATCCACATATTTTACTGAGTCCCATTTCTTATAGGTCTTTATTATCACACATGTACTTGAGTGTGAAAGTATACATTTTTGATGTGCTTTTCACTATCACTGTTCTCCGTCCAAGTCCATTTCATTTTGTTTTTTAAGGTCCCATTTAATTCACATGTACTTATGAATAGAACCACTCGTATTTGAGATGGGTTTCACAATCATGGTTCACCACTCATGTAATGATCAAGAACATCATAAATTTAATATCTTGTATTATAATTATGTCATGCATTATAAAATACATACATCACAAAGAGAACCCAAAATACGTTATTCTCATAAAAATATAATGATACATTTGTTATCACATTAACCAATAAGAATTAAAAATATTATAGTGGGATACTTAGAGAATAATAATTCGGTATTTTTTATCTACTTAATGCACCAACAAAATTTTACTCACAAAAAAAGTTATATAAATAAAAAAACATTAAAATAAATAATTCATTTTGAAGATAAAATAATAATCCACCTTGATAAAATATAGAATTAAATGAATAATGATTAGAATAAGAGTTATTTTTAGGATGTAGAGAATGCATATAACCAGTTTAAATATGACTGTTACAATAGTAATCTGAGCATTATTATAGAACACTCACATATGGAAATATAAAACAAAATTTAGGTATCATATATAAATAAAGTTTAATATATTTATTCAATGGTAGAGGAAAATAAATTTTTTAAAAATGATAAATTAATTTTTAGTATTTTTAGAAAACTTATATGTTTTATTATAAATTTTATAATGAATATAATTTTTTAAAAGAAATTTATTTTCATAAAATATATTCAAGAAAATGATATTTTGATTTATTTTAGTTATAAGTTATTTTATAAGACCATAAATAAATTTTTATAAGGTCATAAAATCAATTATAACAATAAAAATGAATTTTTTTAAGAAATGATATTTATATTTAAAAATTAAATTTAGTATAATTTAAAAATTATTTTAATAAAATTAACCCCATTTTTTTGAAATATACACATCAAAAAAACAGGCTGAAATTTTCGGTTTTCTCTAAAATAGTAGAATTTTTAATGAATAGTGAAATATGGTAATTTACAGTATTTTACATTATAATCCTAATACATGATTTTTTATTCATATATGATGTAAGTACACATTATCTATAAATAAAATTCATAATTTACTATAAATTGTCTCAAAAATAAATACTATCCAAATTCTTGTGCCAAAATAATAAGTTGATGGATATAATTATCAAAACGGCCCCTCTCCTCCACTTATAAATACTACACCTCACCACCCTTTATATGGACACCTTATATGCTTTGGATATTTCCAATATTCTTCCCATTTCCATTACAAAGGCTCTTCCCCACGTCCTTGTGTTTTTATTATCACCAAAATACCAATTCCAATTTCTTTAAAGAGGTTCGCAAGGAGGCGACATTCAAGAGGTAATACCCTCCGCCATCTTCTTTTGAATTCATTCATTATTGAACATTATCCTCACCCACTTCCAAAGTGAAATGATAACTCCAATATCATATAAATACTATAATAATATTTTTTTCAATGTAATATCAATCAAAAAATCCCTTTTCTCCAACATTTATTGTAAAAATTACAACGTCGCCGATAATATGTCACTTCACCACCGGCAAGGATGACAATTTCCCATTTTCCAATATCACCTTAAAGGATAGTAATAAAACCATTGTTATGATCAAATATAATTTTTATTACGTATATTATAACTTTTCTCATCTTCTAGAAATATATATAGACCTATCATTAAATAAATACATACTAGTTTGTGATGTTCTAAATAAACTGAGGATTTCACATTAATGTTTTATTAAATGAATCCTCATCATTTCAGAAAACATAACATGATATGTAGGTCCTTTTAAACTTGTGTATGTTCATGAATACCATATAATATAACTTTTTTATACTTATTCAAATTTAATAAGAATATACATAATTATGCATGAGTGAACAGTTCATTAAACCATTAAAGGAACGCTCATGGAACAACGATATTAAACTTTTCAACTGATCAAAATGTTAGTAAATAAACTAAATAATTATGTAATAATTAAAATATATATGGATATGATATAAATTAAATTATTAATGAATCTAATTTTATTATCTCATACATTAATTTAATATTAATAAAACATTCAAACATAAGGTTATGGATCTCTCTAAACCTTTTTTCCCATTAGGTTATGATTTCTATCACCTTCACCCAATGTATTTATTTATTTATTATTATATTATTATAATGAGTTTTTTATTTGTTCCATGAATTTTTATATGTATCAATTCTTTTTTCTTCTATTGTGGAATATGTGTTTTCAAAGGTTCCTTTATCATTTCTTCTCGATTAGCCAGCTTGATTAATGGGAACATATCCATTATTAACCATTTTCATGTACACTCCATAACATATTTTTACCCACCAATATTTTTATATAATAAGTCATTCAATCATGAAATATTATATTAGTTTATTTCTTGCATTATTTGAACAATTATTCCTTCCTCCACATTAATGACTCTTTATTCATTTCCATAAAACCTCACTTAAGTGGGACATTTCTAATATTCCCTAACTACTCCCTTTCAAGTTTTTAATTCGATTAGATGTCATTATTCAATATATATTCTAATTTTTCCTTTATGAGGTACCAATAATTATTTGATCCTTTATTTCTGGGATTCTGTTATGATACACCCATTGGATTTTCCTTATTACAAGATTATGAGATCATTTCTATTCATGGGAAATCCTTATTATTGTCAATTATGTTTGATTCCCCTATATGAAAACATAAAAATGAACACATTTTTATATGTGTTCCTAAATAATTATCCAATTAAATTTATAATTAATTGTCTCAAGAGATTCTACATACGTGATTATCAAGCAAGCCTAATCCATTATGGGACATTGTCCACCATGTGATATCATATTATCAGTTATCCTTGACTAGGGTTTATGTTTTCTTATGTGTTTTATAAACATTCTTATTTTACCATTATAATATTATTTAATGTTTTTTATGATATGAATCTACAGGTTTATTTTTGGTACATTCCTTTTATGTTACTATTTTATGCTTTCTAACTACTATTTCATACTTCATTTCCATGATTATTCCCATACTGGGATTTTAAGAGCATCTCTTTTTTTCTATATATTCTATAGGTTATCCAATTAAGTTTTATGAGCTCCAAGGATGTTAGGACCTCATAATTGAGATTAATAAAAAATGTTTTTTTTCAAGTTTCATAATTTATAAAAATGTACATACTCTTTCAAATAAAATATAATTTTTGATCCTTTAATTGTATTTAATAGATAATAATGCATAAAATCATGTAGTAATTGTTTAACAGGATATGGTCATTATAGTTGGTATTAAATAAAGATTCTATTATTATTAGGGATTATTATTATAACACATTAATTATAACCCTATGGATAATTAATTCACCTCGAATTAGCTAGATTGAATCTTATAGAATCATAATTAAAGATATGATTTTCATTTATATGTTTATCCTTCTATGTTCATATATTAGTTTATAAATTCTCATTAACTATTCATTCAATCCCACTATCATTTTTTTAATGGACCGAATAAGATAAAACTCTTGATTACAACCATTTTGATCGGAAATTTGATGTCTGCCTCAATGATATGCTAAAAATAATTATAATGGGAGAACATAACATCATAATAGTATTGCCTCAAATGGATCATGTTATGAAAAATAACCTGAATCATGTGAAATTCCGTAGTCCTATAAAATATAAATTTTCAATGAAATCATTTATATGAAAAGAACCCATCATTTTCAGGGATATTATGACCATATCAAAAATTAGTAATGGGTTAACTTTATGGAGAACATATTATATATCCTCTAATGCTCAGAAGAAGAGAGAGTTATATTTCTAGTCTATATTTTTAATGTCGCAGCAGGTTGGTGGTGGAAACTAATAAAAGAAAAGAATTATAAAGAGGAAATTGATTCAATGGAATGGGAAGGATTCCATTAAATATTGTTCAATATATATTATCCCCACACTCTCCATCTTAATAAGGGGAGGGATTTCATTAGTCTAAATAATATAAGATAAGTATATCAGAAAGTATAATTAAAAAATTACAATCCTTGAACGATTCCCCTATATAATTACGTGAACTATGACCAAAACGTAGTTAACTTCTTCAGTGGATTGAATCCACTTCAATGAAAATCCTTTTCAATTTGAGACATTGATATCTATGAGGAGATTTTCAGCTAATTCCTTATGGATGAGATGGAGAATGTAGATTCATAGTGGACTCATGGTCATATAGATAAAAGTGGAAAATGGATAATAATTTGGGATGATATATAGATAAATCATATGGACACAGAAAAACCAAACATCACACATGTCAAAATTGTGGGAAGAAGTGTCTCAGGAGGAATCTAAATAGAACTGGAAAATAATTCAAATTTGTAATAGAGAAATATCATACTAATATTTTGGTAAATGATATATAGAATCACACAATTAGATATGTATAAAGAAATTTATATATTAACACTCAGGTTTATGTGTACTATTTTGTCAATAGGGAACATGGGAATTAATCAATCAAATCCCCTAAGAAAAGGGTTTTCTGAGATAATCAATGACAACAACCTCCATGGTAGCATGTTAGAAAATATCATATCAAATATACCAAATTATATTATTACAATGATGTGGTGACATGATTTTTGGATTTTATTTAATGGATAGAAAAAAAACTTTTTGATTTGGTTTAAGAGAATTCATTCGTACCTTGCATGATTTTTAGTACTATTCAAACACCATCGCAAAATATGGATGTTGGGTTATCTGTGGGAATATCATATGGGGAAATTATTGCATCTAAAACATATAACTCCTTAAAGGTAAATTTATCCATATTTATTCTCCATGAAAATATAATCATACTTCCATTAGTGGGCTTTATTGCTATATTGTCCATGTGATGGCTATATTTATATAAAGACGACATCAATTGTCATGAAAAGGAAGATCAATCTTCACATATTAAGGAATGCTCTAATTTTCTAAAAATATAATGAGGAGGATGGATAAAATTTGTAATATAATTTTATGAAAAAATTTACTACTTCTATATGGTAAATAATATCTAGATCAAATGATGGCAGCAAAGGAGAGGTTCGTGCTTGAATACATGCCCATTTTGAGGAACTATATTGTTGGGTCCCATAAAGAACTCATTTACCTTAACCATGAATGATAGTTTGAGGTCCTAATTTAACTTATACAAGGTTATATGTCCTTATCAATGAATCCATATAGGATGGACACCATCATGTTAGAAGATATGAATAAACAATTACATGAGAATCTAGATAAAGTTTTAATACAGTTGAGTGCCTTTTTGTATAATTCTTCGGACATCTTCATCATTAATAAAGATAGATCAATGTTCCTATAAATTGATTATTTTGATATCAATAAAATCATGATAATGAAAATGTATCCGCTATCATGGATTTAAAACCCTGTTGATCAACTATGTGGGGTTATTTATTTTTATATTATGGATCTTTAGGCGGGATACCACCAATTGAAATTGAATACGAACGAAATTCCCAAGTCTTCCATTAAAAATAGGTATTATATCTATGAGTTCATAGTAATACACTTTATACTTTCTAATGATATGGCTATTTCTATAGACTTATTGAATATAGTCATTAGATTTTTTATGGATAATTTAATGATAGAATTTATAGGTGATATTCTGATATACTCCAAAGGAATGAATAATCATGAAGATAAATTATAAATTGTGATAAAGAAATTGAAAAGCGTGAAAGTATATTAAAATTATAGTAAATGTTAGTTCTGGCTAGAGGAAGTTTCATTATTGTGGAATGTCATCACCTGTAAAGGGATATCTATGGACCCTACTAAGACAAAGGAAATTGAGGAGTGGTCTTGCCCAATGAATTTAATTGAAATATAGGGTTACATACATATTTTTGGGTATACTGAATGATTTGTGGGGAACTTCCCAGGAATTTCAATCCCACAAACCAAGATGACAAACAGGGGAGTAATGTTTTTCAATACCAATGAGTGTAAAGACTCATTCAAAGAGTTAAAAAATATAATTATCACTGAACCATAACTAACACTACCCAAAACTAGGGAACCCTTCATGGTATAAACCTATGATAAAAGGAATGGTTTATGCTTTGTACTAAGGATAAATTATTAATTGATAGTATAAACCTCAAGGAAGCATAAATTTAATGAGAAAAACGACATCACTCATGATCTACAATTGGAGGTTTTTATGTACCCATTAAAAATATGGTAAAATTAACTCCATGGTGGGATGTGTGAGGTATATAATAGTCCAAAGAGCCTCAAATATATATTCACACAGAAGGATAAAAACATTTACAACTGAAGATTTATAGAACTCGTCATGGATTATGACTCTTAAATCCACTACCATCTTAGTAAACCATATAAAGTGGAAGATTATATAAGTGGAAATAATCCTTTTAACATTATCAATGATGACAATTGGTAATCATCCATTATGATTATTTTTAAATAGGATGGACATGGTAATAATAAGAGAATGAACATTATCATTCCATTCTAAAATGATTTCTCAGCCATACCGCACAGATGTGATAAATGGGAGTTAAATAAATGATGTGGAAATGAAGAATAAGTTAAATATATCATAAATAATAAATCGTAGTAGTTCAAAATTGGTGTGAAATGAGTCGTAAGATTTGGGTACCAACTATGTGTTCCATAAAATTCTGAGATAAATAGGGAGATTATCAATGATTTACATAGCTCAAGCTTCTCGATTCACCCAAGGAGCACAAAAAGGTATTGATATCACTGAGAGAACAATTGGTGGGATATTATAAATAATGAGATTAGTGAACACACATCATTATGCCTTGTATTTAATACAGGACAACTAGACGGAAAAATTATAAGGGTATTATGCAATGATTACTGATACCTACTTGAAAATGAGAAAACATCACCATGGAAATTTTCAATAGTATTTTAAACAAATATATAGGAAATGGAAGAAAAGGTAAAGACCATTCATCTGCACATAATGTTAGCCCAATGTTGGCAGAAGAGATATTTGGGTAATATTTGATGATAATTCCTGTTTGAGGATAGGGACATGGAATTACTCCACATATCTCTATGGAGGTGTATAATGAGATATTGGAATAAGTAGAAGTAAGGTCTTATGTACATCTACCCATTTGAGATTCATAATCTCATCAAAGCTTTTGACTGTCTAATAACATAAAAAAAACCATGTCCCAATATACATGATTTATTCCACATATCCCTCTTGAAAAATTACTTACCAGATTTAGAGCTGGTATCGATGGAATGTGATCTCTTCGATGATTTGAAGCTAGTGAAGATCATAGAAAGTATATATAATGTCCTATGAATAAATGCAACTCGCCTGGGGAAATTACTATAATGAAACCATAAATATAAAGAGACGATGTGATAACTAGAGTAATAGATGAAGGATATGTAACCTCACCTATTTTCACCTTAGTATGTAAAATGAAATTCTGAGGGGGAAATTTCATACGTGGGGAAGAATGCAATGACCCTAAATTTTATCAATGGAATTTCCAATCATATAATTATGTCATGTTCTATAAAACATATAGATCACCTAGAGAAACCATAAAAAACATTGTTATCCTAAATGTAGAATTATATATTATTTATCAAATAAACAAACGCAAATGGAAATTATTACATCCAGATAATAAATAGAAAATAAGGGAATAAGTATTGGATAATTTGAATCTTCTCGGTCCACCTAAATGACATCACTCATGAATAAATCTTTGGACATATTATATAATGTTAAAAATAAATAAAAAAATTAATATAACTATATAAATAACCTCTAGAGAATATATATTTTAATGAATAATGAATGGAAGACATGATATTTATATAATGTAGTGTACACATATAACCATTATAAATCTGACCATTGGAATTTTAATTTGACTATAAGAATTGTAACAGCATCTGTCTGATTTTAGAGTAATATAAAGTTATCATATAAAATTAAAATATAATATGTTTCAACTGTGGTACAAGAAGATAAATAGTTTATAAATGATAAATTATTTTTTATTATTCTTATAAAATGTAAATGTTTTATTTAAAAAAATTTAAAGAGTATAATTATTGAAAATTTTTTTTTTAAGAAATGGGATTCATTAATTAATATTATGTATTTCAACAATTGTATGATAATTTTATGAGACCATAAGTTATTTTTCAATGGTTAATAAAATAGATTTTAATATTAAAATCTATATTTTTTTAAATGAAATATGATTTTATTTAAATTTCAAATTCATTAAATATAGGATATTATTTCCATTAAATAAAATAATTCTTTTTACATTTAATCATTGAAATATGGTTTGGGTCAATTTGTTTTCTGTTTTCTAATATTGCCTAATTTTTGTTAACAATGAAATACGGAAATTCGCATTTTTCAAAACTAAAATCCAAATACATGATTTTTTAAGACATAGATGATGTAATCACTCATTATCTATAACACAAATTCACAATTTACTATATATAGTCCCATGAAACAATATTTTTAATTTTCTTGAGGAAAAATAATAAACAAGTGAATATAATAAAAGAAACACCCCACTCATGCACTTGTAAATACAACCCCTTATCCTCAAATCATATATTCTTAGGATCATTCCAATATTCAACCCAGATATTATTTTTTTGGGTCACACTAAAAGGACATTTTTGTGGGCCATAAAATTTCCCTAATGTATAAGACATTTTAGCGTTAATATCCTCCATTATCCTCTTTTAATTTCTTATTTAGTATACCTTACCAACTCCTATAGACAAAGTAAAATTATAAATCAAGTATAACATATAAATATATATATATATATATATTATTTTTTTCAATTTAATATCAATCAAGAAATCCCATCTCACGTTATTTTATTTTAAAAATTGAAAAAAATGGCGATATGTCAGTTGACTGTCTACATGGACGATGAGTTTTCTTCTTCCATTACAGCCTTTAAGGCTGGTCATAAAATTATTTGTATAGTTCAATAATATTTGAAATATAATATAACATATATATTGTTCTAGAACTAATATATAGAAAAAATATTTAATAATAAAATACCTCTTCATGATGGTGAAAATATTCTAAACAATTTCCATTAACATTTTACGAAATGAATCATCCACATTTTCAAAAATGATATATTAGAATATTGAAACTTATGTAAGTGAATAAATTCCATATAATTCCATTTCTAAAAAATTATAACAATTTTAATATATCTTCTTTATAAATACATGAGTGAATTGATCATGAAACCCTAAAACAATGCTCACGAAATGATAAAATTAAACATTATAATTCATTTGAATTGCTATAAATGAACATAAAAATTTATAATAAATAAGTTATATGTGTAAGATATTATATATTAAATTGTTAATGAATCTAATTTTATTATCTCGGATATTATGTTCTTGTTCATAACACATTCAGATATGAGATACGAAATATCTCTGAACATCCATTTTTCCATGGGGTTACACCTTCTACATTTTTACCCTAATGTATTACTTCATTATATTATAATACATATTATAAATTCTATTTATAGGTTCCAAATAAATTATATTTCTAAATTAATCATTATTTAATGGGAAAATTCAATTTTCTAATGGTTTTCCTCTCAATAACTTTTGATAAGATATCCCTTTTAAAGGGAACATCTATGTTTCTTACCCATTTTCATGTACACTACCTAAAATGTTTTTATCCAAAATATAATTATAAAATCAATCATTTTATCATGGAAAACAATTTCTTTCATTTATTATTTTATAAAAACATTTTTTCATTTTTTCTCTTTAAGGACAATCTTTTATTTTACCTAAAATCACACTTAACTGTCACATTTATAATGTAACCTAACCAATCACATTATTTTATATCAATTCAGTTGAAAATAAATTTTAATGCCCTTTTATTATTGTCTTTTATTAATTACAAAATATTATTTAGTACCTTCTATAACGGATACCATTATGGCACACCGTTTGGTTTTTCGTTATGACATGATTATGAACCCATATCTTTCAATGGGTCACCGTTATGATTATTCCTAAGGATTGATTCTTTTATATGGAACACATATCCATGAAAATGTTATTATGGGTGTTCAAAGATAGTGATAAAACAAATTGGTAATTGTATTGTATTATAAGATGTGATATATGGGATTACTGAGTAAACATAATATATTATGGGACTTTGTACACCATGTGATACCTTATTGGTATTTATCCTTGACTGTTGTTTATATCGTGTTATTTTCTTCGTCTAAATTCCAATTTTTCTATGATCATATGATTCAATATTCGGTATAATATTTCTCAACATGTTAATTCATGTTTTTAGAATTTAATTTTATCATTTTTTTTCTTTGAACATGTTTGTTGTACTTCTTTTCCCTGATTAATCCCATACATGACTTTTTTCATATCCCATCTCCCTATATGTTCCTCAATCTATCCTATGAAGTTATGGGAGATCAATGAATGTTGGGATATCATTATGATTATTAATAAGAATATGTTTCTTTAGTTTCATGTTTTCTAATTATGTACCTACTCTTCCATTTACACAATACATTTTGAACTACAGTTTTTATTTGCAGGATAATTTTTCTTAAAGTCATGTAATAAAATGTGAAAATGGATATGGTTATTATAAATTGTTTAAAAAAATCCCCTTTAATACACTTTTGGATAGAATAATTTCATCCCCTATGTCACACTGGAAATAAAAAATTATAGTATAAATTTGGAAATAGTCAAACATAATTACATTTAAAATAATTAATACTAAAATTTCAAATAGGTTCTATATAGTAACTATAGGTTTTGTTATAAATAAATAATTTATTTAAAAGATCCCAACAATAGTGTATGTCAGTCCAATCAAGTTTACTGACTTAGTTACATTTCAAAATTGTATTTTTATATCATTTTGACATATGATTTAATGGAGGAAGAAAGAATTACCTATATTTTCAAAGTGAGATGGTCATGGGAGCTTTCAAATAAATTTAGATGTTACCAGAATCTTATCTCGTTCTTTTTATCTATGTTACTTTTCATATGTGGTGGTGGAACACCATAAAACATGTGTGGTACAGTCACCTCTAATAATGACTTGGTTTCAGCCCTAGAAAACTATATTTCTGTATGATTACAACATTTTTTCCATCTCTGACTGTAGTTTTTCCATGATATGATTGATAAAAATTCCAATCACCCCACCTCTATAAGTGAGTTGAAATAAACATGTTTTTCATTTTGGAATGTGTTTAACCGAAAAACACTTCTTGAAGCTAAGAATTGGGAAATAGGTATTTTTATTTATACTAGAATCGAGATCTCTAATGAGTGAACAATAGAAGCTTTAATCCCCAAACCTAATATAAGTAACATAATTAAAAAAGTATAAAAATAATAATGTATCATCACATGATCCATGAATTTGACACAAACCTGTGGTAATATACAAAATATAATATACTAACCAATAATGTAAGCACCAATCTAGAGAAAAGAATATTGAAATTCCCACTAAGTAGAAATAGAAATGAAGCACTATATGGTGGTACTCACTTGTAGATCTATGCTCTACCCATTGAGAACCATCCATAAAAAAACTAGATCTTGAATACCTTTCAATTCACTTAGGATATCATATGCTACATTGGATCTGAACATGAACAACATCATTATCCCATTGATTGAAGTGAAAAATATTTCTAAGTTGGAGGTAACACCTGATACACACAACAAGAATATAAAACTAGTGTCCATAAAATCCTTTATAACACATGAAATAAAATAACTAATAAAAACAAAAATAGAATAATAACCATTAGAATTATTGAACCCAAAAATAAAATAACTAATGACCTAAAAAAAATATAACTGGTGACCTCAAAAATATAAAATAATACATGACCACTATAATATAAAATAATAATGCATGATGAAAATTAAAAATACAATTAACAGATAGTGACCACAAATTATTTAGAATCACACTATTTTTATTTGACAATGACAATGAACAAAAAAAATAAATGAACTAGTAACAATGATTTCAATTCTATAATATAGTAACAATACGTTCAGTTGAGATCCCTTTGAAGGGTCATCAATTGATCCTTTGAGGACAAATATTTATGTATAATGTTTACAGAAAAGAAAAGCTCCACATAGAGAATAGATTCCAATGGTCAATTTTCATCCGACTTTTAAAAAAATAGCATAATTTAAAAAAAATGTTAATATGTGAACACATATAAATTAATGTAACTCATGGTGTAATACAATATTTTATTTTATGATTATAGTATTTCAATAACAATTAGGCATATTTTCAAAAAAAATCCACATTGCATCATAACAATGGTATTTCATAGATAGTGCGTGAAAAAAAATCTTCAATAAGAAAATACTACAAATCTTAATATATAAATGTGTCATGTTAATGGGAATGTTTTTTTAAAAAATGATATCCAAAATAAAATTTAATCAAGTTCCCTCTTAAGACTAGAATGGTGGATTTAAAACCTAATTCTAAAAAAAAGAACATATTTAAAAATTGTAGCCATTAGAAATATTTACCTACTCTATTAGTCGTGTCTCCACATCATTAAATACTTGAACCAATTCATTGAAACCACGTTTTTATTATCAATATGATCAAAAATAAATAGATATAAATAATAGGGTAAACATCAAATGAAATAGATAAGATAATGGAAAAATATGTCAAATGATGAATAATTGGGAACATCTGATTGTCTAAATTTAACATTATTCAAGAATATGTTCTAATAAAAATTAGATCTTAAAAATAACTATAGTATTTGATCTTCTATATAATTATATCATGATCCCAAACCCAGATAGGCAAGAACATAATAAAAATATAAAACAACTAACTTGTAACTATCAAATCTTACTATCTGGAAAATAATGAAGTCCTATAAAAAAATGGGTGAACCTAATGTGTCTTCCATATATACATAGATTCAATTGGATTTAAATACCTCAACCAATAATCTCATTTTGGGTAATTATTTATATACATTAATAAATTAAATGATACAGTACGATAGTATTTATAAAATATTTATACATGAGTACACTCTATGAATATTAATATTGAATTCTAAATTTTCCCAAAGTTAAATAAATACTATATATAATGTAATTAACGACTCATTAGGCTTTACTATCGGTGTTTCAAAAAATAGACCAATTAATTATGACTTTATTTTATGGTTTTGTATGTCTAAACTAGACCACCAAAAGTTAAAGAAAAAAATATTTTAGTTTTATATTTTTGTTCCGAATTGAATGATATATACATTTTTTGTATTGTTATTGTCAATATATGTTCTTATATAAACCAATAAACAACTTCCCACATTGTATACCTTTTTTTATTTTTTTCATTTTATACCTCTTTTTATTTTAGGGGTATAAGGGGAGTTAACATAGTGTTGTATTACATTAAATATAAGTCTTGAAATATTTTACACACATTTAATTAATTACATGTTTTAATAGGTTTAGTTTTTTTATCTAAATTAAATATATATAGATGTATCGTGATTGATAGTAAAAAAATTAAATATAATTGGCCCATCCATATATTCTAGTGAATGATCTTGTTTTCCATTTTTTATCATTCATTTTCATCAACAATGTTGGTATGATCAACACACCTAGTTTTTAAAATCCAATCCAAACAAATCGTACAATAAAATGTTGAATAAATTGGTGTTCATAAATTTTATATGCCCCTACAATAGCACAATATTGAATAACAAGGAGATAGAAATAAGAATAAAAAATTTCATGCCTTGTATGAGTTTCATTTGAGTCTATTCTTTAAATTAAAAAACCAATCAATAAACATGATTTTATTAGAATTAAAAAAATATCATTTTCCTTGTGTGTATTCATAAATATTTGGATATATTATAGTGTCTAACATGATGTGTCAATTTTTTATCTCAATCAAATTTATAAGAAAAAATATAAATGATAAATTGAAAAACATCAAAAAACATATTTAAAGAATCCCTATATCAATTCAATAGTCCATAGAGTATTCATGAGCTAACATCGAATTCCCCACGAGAGAAACTTATTCCAAGAAAATAATATTTCATAAAAAAATTTTGATTTCACCATATTACTTATATTATTGTGAAGACTATATCTAACATTGTATGAGTATCTAAAAATTAAGTCTTCCATAAGATTCATTTTGTATAATAGCTTCTGGTATTTATATCATTGTGAAAGAATAAAATGTAATATGCATGAATACAAACCCATTTAATAAACCAAATAAAAAATATATAACTAAAGCATAATTTACATATTTACATATGAAAAATATAATTTATAAAAAAGGTAAATGGTTTTCTGTTTATAAATATGAAAATATATTGATCCAAATTATGATTCATTTCCCAAGATCTATTGATATACTCAATTATGTGAAATTTAAATTTTTACTATTATATAATCATTCTAAAATATGGAAACCATTCTAGACTTTGAGATTTATAAAATTCATCCGTGGTTAACGGATGTAATAGATAATAAACTCTCAAGAAAAACAATATTTATTTAATCTCAACAATAACCATTATCATCAAAATAAAAACCTCCTTCCAAATGATCAGTGACATCTCAAAGGATCACAAAAAATTAAAGTCCGTTAGTTGGTGAATTTTTTTTATGCTTTCGTATATTCATTAACATACCATATAATTCAATCGACCAAAATTAATATTTAGCTTTCACATTAGACTAGATTGTTGAAGTTTATTTTTTTGATGTGCTAATCATGTTATCCCTTTATTATAAATTCCCTATAGATGTGTATTTGAAAAATAAGTAGAGTTTTATTATAATAAAAAGTGTTATTAAGAGAATAATTTTCAATGGATTTTATTTTTATTAATCAATGATCGTAGATTAACCAGATCTTATACTTTCCAAATAAACCTCTAGAGAGATCTTGCGATAAGAAATATCAAAGATAACGGAAAGAATATATAATAATAAAATTTATCAAATTGTGTTGGAAAAAGTGTGGCTACATCATTAAATGTGAATGGTGAGTTGTTTATAGACGTGTAATGTGTAATTTTTTAAGTCCCTCACTAAGGGTGTAAATTTGTGGTTTTCTTATAAATGTTATGAAATACCTCAAGGAATATTTTTTGTGTATCTCATGGAAATTTTAACTGACAAAAAGTTTTATATGAAAATTAGTTGTGAAGGCTATCCATGTATGCATTTATTCCTTCTATTACTTGATATTGATTTGGGAACATAAGAATGATGCATATTCACATTGTTAATTTGTAACATTATATTGATATATAGAGATATTTTTAAACCAAATAGGATTTTATTCAATCTTTATTGAAGTTATAGTTTCAATTCTTACCCTCGATCAGCACTTATATCATGATTCATTCTTTTAAAAAATAAAATTTGATTATTTGGAATAGATGACCTTTGATTAATGGTATTCATTTGTACCATAAAGAACTTCCTATCCAATAATTTCAATATAATATTTTATAAACATTTTATCATTAAAAGATAAAAGAGTCTGGATCATCAATCTATGGTGGAGGCTCTAAATAGATCATATTATTAGGAACCATTTTATTTTTTAAGAAATAGTACTCAAATTCATGTCCAAGTATTATTGGGTGGGTGGCTTGTTTTTATTTTACTTCGATCATCTAAATATTTCTTGTTTAAAATTGAATGAAACAACTTCCAACAAATTAATGGTATCTATTTTGGATGTTTTATCCAAATTTCATATAGATATTTTTTTTTCAAAATCAACTCTTAAATAACAATTAAAATGCAATTCTATTTATTAATATGATTAATCTATTAAACATATCAATAAACATTCAACAAGAGCTACTCCAATTACTCTTTATTTTAATATCTATTTTGACTAATATAAAAATAAATAGGAAAATAAAATCCATGAATGGGAAAAAACATTTCACTCCACACATTAACATGTATTAGATTAATAAGGGAGAAGTAAATAATGATAATAAAAAATTAAAGTTATAATTGTAAAATTTAGTCCTTATAATAGATTTAATTTTTTTCCTATATAAATAATATAAAATAAAAATACGTGATTCAAAATATGTATCAAATGGAAATATGGTTTGATAATTCAATAAATAGGAATGAAAACCAATTTCATTGTATATTTGTATGCTTTAGAAAACATTAAATTCACATTATCATTCATCTTACACATCATTCTTGCATGAAAGCATAATTAGTCAAATTAGGAAAATAGATAACAATTAAGGAATCTTATGAACATTATGATGAAATAACCAAATCTAATAATTTGTTACTCATCACATAAATTGACCCGCATTCATAATTATGTTATTTTATCCCTAATTGAATAACCAAAAAATTAACACTATCTAAAGAATGTTACACTCCACTTAATAGATTATTCCAACATCATTTATCCCCCAACCCATTCATGTCCACTTTAATATTCGGTCACGTCAAACAAAAACTATTAGCACTATTTTTTCTATTTTTAGAACAAATTTGACATCCCATAATATTTGTTGGTTTCGATTGAGAAAATGATGTTTTCAATCATATTTTTTCCATCATATTTTTTATTCAATAACATGGTATAACAGTGAGTATCAAAATTATAAGAACAAAATTCACCAAATCAAAAGGAACTAATTATTTTTCCAAATTGATTCCCTACCCTACATGAACTAATGTAGAGAAGAGGTGAGGCATAAGTGGTGGCGATAATAATGATGCTCTAGAATAATTTAACGTGAGGGTATGAAAGGAGTAGGAATGTTTGAGAATCTAGGGAGGATTAGAAGTAGAAGAACATATTGGTGGGAACGTGTGATGGGAATTTGGGGAGTTCGTGAGTAGAGGTGGGGTGATAGTTATTGAGGTTTGCAAGACAGTGTCAGTGGGGTGGTTCGGGAGGGTGATGGGAATAGGTCATGCCAGTAGAGTAGGAGAGGGCTTTAGGTGGTGGTGGAGTGGAAGATCCAATGGATATTGAGGTTGATGTGGCGAGAGGGAAGTCTATATGATGGGAGACGTGTCATCCGAAAGGTGTAGGATTAATAAAAATTCGAAAAATATATTTTTTTATTTTTAAAAAATATAAATATTTTTGTTAATAAATATTTTATTGGTATCAATTACACTAGTATTCCCACCTGTGAATATTCATGGGATAGCTCATGTACCAAACCAAAATAACCAACTATATATTTGAAAATTAATAATGACATTAATATGAGAGGGATAAAGTAATAATTTATGTTTAAATTGATATTTTTTATGAAAAGGAATGACATGGATATATGTAACATTATGGATATAGGAAGAAAAAATAATTATTAATGTTTTAGAAAATATTTGAGTATATATATATAAATTATGAAATTCTATACATATATGTATTTAGAACATCAAGGGAATTTATATTTATAAATTCTAAATATATATTTTGAATGCACCAGAAAATAAATAAATCAAAACGTATATTCAAATATATATATATATACATTCATTTTGGCATATGTTCAAAATATATATCAAAATATATAGTCAAAAAAAGTTAGAATATATTTATTCTGAACATATGTGTGTCTATCAAATATATATTTTTGAATTTATATTCATAATATGTTTTTAGGATATATTCAAAAAATGTATAATAATATACTCATTCATAATATATATATATATATATCTGTGTGTGTGTGTGTGTGTTTCTACAAATAAATTTAAGAATATATATTATAATATATTGATTTATAATATTTTTTTAGAATGTATATCAATAAATATATATATATATATCAAATCAAAAAAGATTTATTGAGGGGAGAAATCTATATTGAATTTATTTATATAGAACATACACACACACACAGACACACACACACACACATATATATATATATATATATATTCAATACATGAACATTTTAAAAAATAAGTCAATAATATAATGATTTTATAGTAGAAAAAAGGGGCTGAATGTAAGTGTTTAAAATACTATGCAACAAAGGGAGTGAAATGATGACATAGGTTACTTGTAATTTCCACCTCCTTCATTGTTTATTTTTAATCATTTAATAATTTATTTTAATTCTTCTATTTACATTTTAGAATATAAGTAATGTTTTCATGAAACCCAATATGCCAGATAGTGGATAGTTGAATTTTATGAAATTTCCTTATGTTAACATACATGTAGATATTCCAAAATGTAATAAACTAAGAATCATTATGAAACATTCCATTCAAATAAATTTTTTATGGAATTGAAATTCCAAACCAAAAAATACCAATTCATCAACCGTATAACCAAATACACTCATGGCCTTTAGTATCGAGTTAAAAATGAATTAATGCATGTTGACCTCACCTGGTTTGATAATCCCAATTATGCTTTCAAATACTTTGATAATATCAATCTAATGTTTCTCTATATAGTAATTCTTTCTATTTGTGATCAAGATGATAATACTATTAAAATAATCCATGAGATAGTTTAATCTTTGTTTATCCATGTTTATATAAGTTCTGAAGTAATTGTAACCCATTCGGATATGTTGTGTATGAAACCGATAAGTATAAAGTCACTGATCTGTGTTTAGCTAGAGCTATCGGTACTCAGTCTACCGATAGACTAAGTCTACCTATAGACAGAGTCACCATTACACTAAGGTCATGGATATAAACAGAGTTACCGGTAAGCAGACAAAAAGTCTACCGACAGAACAGACGATCTACCGATGTGCATGTCTTCCAGTAGTTACTGATAGAGTACGCCTACTGATACTAATACCGAATCACAAACCAGAGCTACCGATATGAGGAAGTCTACTAATATAACCAGTCTATCCAGCTACCGATAAAGAACAGACCAGAGCTACCGATAGACTGAAGTCTACCGATAGAGCCAGTTCACAGATAGTTACTGATACAAGTATAGTCACTGATATATCGAGCTACTGATAGAAGTCTGCTGATAGTATAAGTCTACTGATAGACTACTGATAAAAAGAGCTACCTATGGAGAGACAGCTACCGATGGAGCAAAAGATACCGATAACAAGATCTACCATTGGAACTAAAGTCACCGGTATATGAGCTACTGATGCAAGTTCAAAAGAGCTACCGATGGAAGGTTCTGCAACACAAAGTCCACCGTGCACGTCTACCAATAGAATGATACTAATGCTTGACCAACCAGTCAAACCCTATACTCTTCATACTATTTATTTATTTAGCTAACATATACATTTGATGGTTTTAATAGATTTAATGTTATTTAATGATTTCTGTTGCATGTCAGGGAACTGTACCTAGTACCCATACAAAAGGTGATTATTCTTTTCTGCCCGAGCTGAAATCTATAAAGATATGGAAGGATAACACTGGATGATAATGATGCTTGTGACACCAAAAGGCACTAATAAGACACGCGAAGGGTGGAAGAGACAAGAACTAAACAAGAATTCAAATGTGGATCATTTTTCTCTAGTCGACATCCATACACCAGGAATCATTGACATACACGAAGAAACTTATTATAGAGGAGAACACAAGATACATCTTGAGTGGAGAACTAAAAAAAAAAATTTCATGCACTCAGACTGCTAAGCTGGACCAAGAATCAAAGAAGAAAATGAAACTCTGTTTTCTGAGAAAAACCAGAGAAGGACTCAGAAGCTTTTCTGATCAACCAATCGAGTCCAGAGCTACACTGCTAATCACTAAAGCATTTATAAACTCAATCATACTTCTCTTAGTGATTCTATACTTACATTTTGAGTAGTGTGTGTACCCTGTTTATTTTACACACACACTCTCTCCTGTGCTAAACAGGAGGATTCTTAAATCCTCACTCAAACTCCATAACTCTTTTGTTTCCCACTGTGGATGGCAGTAGAGGACGAGTAAAACATGAACAACATATGTGTTGTTGTTTGTTTACCAATGAAGAACTGTGTTAGAGGACTTTGTACCTGGATAGTAGTGTACTGTTGTTTAACCCCGATATAGGGTGTGGATCAATTTATATAAATTGTTGAGTGCAATAAGTCTCAGCTTGAGACTGAACCTCTTGGTTAACTTTGTTGTGATTTTATTTTAAGTCTATAAGTATTACATATATATTTTACATATTATTCTTCTTATTACTTTGAAATACAAAATTATTTTACATCTGCTTTGATTGTTAAATTCGCAAGTGTTTATACTTATTGTAAACCAGTAAGATAGTTTCAAAAGTTAATTTAATCTTTAAATTAAGTTAACTGAGACCTAATCAATATTTGAGAAACTAATTGTACCTTTACACTCTGTATAGATTCACTAGAGTTTAACTTTTTTTAAAATTGGAGGATTTTAAGAGAAATATTTTAAACAGAAATTTTAATTATAACTCAATTCACCCGCCCTCTTGAGTATCCGCTCCAACCAACATTTAGTATCTGAGGTATTGTTTGTTAAAAGATTTTTGAAATACCCTGTTTTTCAACTGTGATTTTAGTTTCATCTCTAAAGATCTTAAATTTATGTTAGTTCTAAATTTTATCTCTTTAAAACTATTCTCTAAAATCTAGTTATGGATAATAGACTAGAGGGTGATGTTACTAACCAGCCACTTTTCTTCAATGGTACAAACTATGCCCAGTGGAAACTGAAAATGAAAATTCATTTGGAAAGCATGGGTTTTGATATTTGGACTGCTATATAATCTCAATATAAAATTCCATAAAATTAAAGAACTACTTGGGATGAACCTACAAAGACTTTTTACAATAAAAATTGTAAAGCTATGAATGTCATGTACTGTACTTTAGGAGATGAAGAGTTTAATAGACACTACTGGAAATCCAGCATTTCCCAACGGTTTAAAACTGCTGGGAAAGGCTGCAGAACCGTTGGTATATGTTATACCAACGGTTCTGCAAACCGTGGGGAAGTAAGCCGTTGGGAAAGGCTTTTCCCAACAGTTTACACAGAACCATTGGGATAGGTCAGAAAAAATCAACCTATCCCAACGGTTCTGCCAAACCGTTGGGAAAGGCCTTTCCCAACGGTTTGGCCCGTTGAGAAATCAACAGACAATTTTCTTTCCCAACGGTTTACAAACCGTTGGGATAGGGTGTTTTTAACCAACGGTTCCTTGAACCGTTGGTAAAACAGCACCATAGATCTTATGCCAACGGTTTTCAAACCGTTGGCATAGGCTTTGCTATGCAAATTGCACAGCAGCCTGCAATTTGCACAGCAGGTCTGGTTTTTGGGCATTTTCATTTCAATTTTCAATCCAATTATGCCCTCGTTTTCAATTCATTTTTCAATCCAATTATTGTACTTGTAACACATATAATGCATACATATAGAGAACAAACCAACACATACAAATAATGAAAACCAACCAACCAACACATATAGTGCATCCTGAAAATATACACATCCATAATTAAAGTAGAATTCATAACATAATTATAAACATACATAATTCTTTTAGAATTCATTTTAAAATTTAGATGACAATTATATGTGGAATCCGAAATTCAATTCATAATTTGATCGGTTTTTTCTATACCATATATTTTTACCTCAAATGATGTCCATTTTAAACAAAATACATACACCTGAAGTGATACCGGCCACACCGCACCTCATATTGAGGCGGGGTTGACTCGTACACGTCACATTTGACCCATGGATCGTTGTGCTAAAGTATCGACACAATCTGAATACGTTTGGTCGGTTTTCCGTATGCCAGTTGATGTTTTTCACTTAAAATGACGTTCTTTTGAAACAAAAGACGGACACTGTGAGTGGTGCCGACCACACCGCGTCTCCAATTGAGGCGAGGTTGATTCGTACACATCACATATGACCCATGGATCGTTCTCCTAAAGTTTAAATGGAAACCGAATGCGTTTGGTCGGTTTTCCGTATGTACTTAAAATGTTGTCCATTTTAAACAAAAGAGTGAAACTTAGACTAATCCTGACCACACCGCGACTCAGATTCATCCCGGGTTGGCTCGTACATGTCACATATGACCCATGGATCGTTGTAATAAATTATCAAAATATTACGAATGCGTTTGGTCGGTTTTGCGTATGCTAGTTGTTCTTTTCATTTATAATCATGTCCATTTTAAACAAACGAGACAGAGTTAGAGCGGTGTCGGCCACACCGCGTCTCGTATTAAGACGGGGTTGACTTTTACATGTCACATATGACTCATGGATCGTTGTGATAAAGTATCGATAGAATCAGAATGCGTTTGGTCGTTCTTCCGTATGTCAGTTGATGCCTTTCACTTAAAATGACGTCCTTTTGAAACAAAAGAGGGACACTTTGAGTGGTGTCAGCCGCACAGCATGTCGGATTGAAGCGGGGATGATTCGTACACGTCACATAAGACCAATGGATCGTTCTCCTAAAGTTTCAACGGAAACTGAATCCGTTTGGTCGTTTTTCCGTATGTACTTAAAATGGTGTCCATTTTAAACAAAAGAGAGTCACTTAGACTTATCCTGGCCACACCGCGACTCAGATTCATCCCGGGTGGGATTGTACACGTCACATATGACCCATGGATTGTTGGGATAAATTATCAACAGATTCGGAATGCGTTTGGTCGGTTTTCCGTATGTCAGTTGATGTTTTTCACTTAAAATGACGTCCTTTTGAAACAAAAGACGGACACTTTGAGTGGTTCCGGCCACACCACGTCTCCGGATTGAGATGAAACCACCGTGAAACATTATAATTATTATTCGTGACGTGTACGCGTAGACGGCACGTCAATCGGACGTGCGGTTTGCGCGGTACGACTCAATATTCGTGTTTTAAGTGATGCGCGCGCTTCGTAAACGCGCACGAGGGGGGTCCAAACGGGCCGAACAAAGTTGGAATGGCCTGAAATAAGACGACAAATACGGGAGAGTGATTTATGAAGTGGTCGAGTAGACGGCACGTCAATCGGACGTGCCGTGTGCCCGCGGTGACCGACAACGCAGTTCTGGTGTCATAAACGGCCAAAACGGGCGTCCAACGGTCAAATTCATAGCGGACAACCTCAGATTGAGCTGAAACCACCGTGCAACATTCTAATTATTATTTGTGATGTGTACGCGTAGACGTCACGTCAATCGGACGTGCGGTTTTCATGGTACGGCTCAATATTCGTATTTTAAGTGATGCGCGCGCTTCGTAAACGCGCGTGATGGGGGTCCAAACGGGCCAAACGAAGTCAGAATGGCCTGAAATCAGACGACAAATACGGGTGAGTGATTTCTGAAGTGGTCGAGTAGACGGAAAGTCAATTGGACGTGCCATGTGCCCGCGGTGACCGACAACGCAGTTCTAGTGTCATAAACGGCCAAAACGGGCGTCAAACGGTCAAATTCATAGAGGACGACCTCCGATTGAGCTGAAACCACCGTGAAACATTCTCATTATTATTCGTGACGTGTACGCGTAGACGGAACGTCAATCGGACGTGCGGTTTGCGCGGTACGGCTCAATATTCGTGTTTTAAGTGATGTGCGCGCTTCGTAAACGCGCGTGAGGGTGGTCCAAATGGGCCGAACGATTTCAGAATGGCCTGAAATCAGACGACAAATACGGGTGAGTGATTTATGAAGTGATCGAGCAGACGGCACGTCAATCAGACGTGTCGTGTGCCCGCGGTGACTGAAAACGCAGTTCTGGTGTCATAAACGGCCAAAACGGGCGTCAAACGGTCAAATTCATAGCGGACGACCTCGGATTGTCCTAAAAACACCGTGAAACATTCTAATTATTATTCGTGATGTGTACGCGCAGACGGCACGCCAATCGGACATGCGGTTTGCGTGGTACGGCTCAATATTCGTGTTTTAAGTGATGTGCGCGCTTCGTAAACGCGCGTGAGGGGGGTCCAAACGGGCCGAAAGAAGTCGAAATGGCCTGAAATCAGACGAAAAATATGGGTGAGTGATTTCTGAAGTGGTCGAGAAGACGGAACGTCAATCGGACGTGCCGTGTGCCCGCGGTGACCGACAACGCAGTTCTGGTGTTAAAAACGGCCAAAACGGGCGTCAAACGGTCAAATTCATAGCGGACGACCTCGGATTGAGCTGAAACCACCGTGAAACATTCTAATTATTTTTCGTGACGTGTACGCGCAGACGGAACGTCAATCGGACGTGCGGTTTGCGCAGTACAGCTCAATATTCATATTTTAAGTGATGCGCGCGCTTCGTAAACGCGCGTGAGGGGGGTCCAAATGGGCCAAACAAAGTCGGAATGGCCTGAAATCAGAGGACAAATACGGGTGAGTGATTTATGAAGTGGTCGAGTAGACGACACGTCAATCAGACGTGCCGTGTGCCTACGGTGACCGACAACGCAGTTCTGGTGTCATAAACGGCCAAAACGGGCGTCAAACGGTCAAATTCATAGAGGACGACCTCAGATTGAGCTGAAACCACCGTGAAACATTCTCATTATTATTTGTGACATGTACGCGTAGATGGCACATCAATCGGACATGCGGTTTGCGTGGTACGGCTCAATATTCGTGTTTTAAGTGATGTGCGCGCTTCATAAACGCGCGTGAGGGTGGTCCAAACGGGCCGAACGATTTCGGAATGGCCTGAAATCAGACGACAAATACGGGTGAGTGATTTATGAAGTGGTAGAGCAGACAGCATGTCAATCGGATGTGCCGTGGGCCCGCGGTGACCGAAAACGCAGTTCTTGTGTCATAAACGGCCAAAACGGGCGTCCAACGGTCAAATTCATAGCGGACGACATCGGGGGCTGTCCGGGGGGGCTATCCGGGGGCTATCCGGGGTCCAGGGTGGAGGGTTGGGGGATGTATGGGGGGCTATCCAGGGGGCTGTCCGCGGGGTCTGTCCGGGGGGGCTGTCCGGTGGGTGTCCGGGGGCTGTCCGGGGACCAAGGAGGAGGGTGGGGGGCTGTGCGGGGTCTGTCCGAGGGGTGTTTGGGGGTTCTTCAGGGGGTTTTCCGGGGTTGTTCAAGGGGTTGTCCGGGGTTTGTTCAGGGGGTTGTTCAGGGGTTGTTCAGGGGGTTGTCCGGGGTTGTTCAGGGGGCTGTCCGGGGGGTGTTTGGGGGGTTGTCTGGGGTCCAAGGGGGAGGGTGGGGGGGTTGTCCGAGGGGCTGTCCGGGGGGCTATCCGGGGTCCAGGGTGGAGGGTTGGGAGATGTACGGGGGGCTGTCCGCGGGGCTGTCCGCGGGGCTGTCCGGGGGGTGTTTGGGGGGTGTTCGGGGTCCAAGGGGGAGGGGGGTTGTCCAGGGTCCAAGAATGAGGGGGGTTGTCCAGGGAGTTCACAAACACACAACCACTAAAAGACAACAACATCCATAAAAACAGACAATATATATAAATAACTCAACTCCAATACTATATTACGAGTCTACATGAAACCAACAACTAGAATAGATTAAACATCAAATCTCAGTAATATAAGTCAAAAATGTAACGGATCAATATGTCCCACATCAGCATCACCATCACCATCATCATCATCATCATCACCCTCGTCATCGTCCTCCTCATCGTCCTCACCCTCCACAGCGCCTTCCTCCTCTCCTTCGCCCTCCTCCTCGCCCTCCTCATCTCCCTCCTCTTCCGCATCAGACTCCTCGCCATCATCATCTTCAAGCTGGACATCGGCCTGACCACCACTAGAGCCTCCACCTGGTGCACCATATATAGAATGTATCGACGACATGTATTCATCAATCGCTGGGCTGGCCTCTGCTGGAAGTGTTGGACGTAGAACTTCAATAAATTTCATAAATGCACTGTTTTCCCTAGCAGACTATTCTGCCGTCTCTGTGGCCCTTTTCTCAGCCTGTTCTTCATGTGCCCTAACTTGCTGCAGCTCGGTGGCACTACAAATCGTACCTGAGGCAGGCCAATACCTCGTCGGGGCTATCCTAGGTCGGCAGCGTACTCTGCCAGAATGATCCTCTCCCAACACCTGATGTAAGTGATCAGATGGCCCAAAATTGTCTGCTTCTTGGGCATCGAGGGCCTCTAAAGCATCCTGTTACAAATATAAATATATTATTAAGTTACGAAATAGATATTAAAATATAAAATCAACAGATTAAAACTTACAATCTGCTTCTGAGTCGCTTCGTTGACATCACTTCCATCCTTTTTTCGTCTACTCAAGCAAAACAGTTTTGCTCGAGGCACACGTCCTTCAATGTTTTGTACTTGCCTCTACAATGAAATTGAAAACAAAAGTTATATAAAAACTTTATCAAATGATTAAATAATTGAGGAAACAAAAGAAAATTTAAGTCGTAAAGAAAACTTATAAACAATTGTCATACCTGCTGCCTCTCATGATCTGGCATCGTCGTGCGTCCTAGTGTATGGAGGTATTTTTTTGAATCAATGTTTTTTTTATTTTTTCCAGATGATTCCTAAATAAAATTCGATAATGCAAAGGATAATATTAATGCAAAACTTGAAAGTTATTATTTAAATACCTCAAATGTAATTCATACCTTAAACTGGGTACTCGTCCAATGAGTAATCATCTGACGATACTACTCTATAGGAAAATCATCCACGACTGGTACCGCCTCTAACTCAGTGCCAACTCTAGCACGCCAGCCAATATACAGCTCATGCTTGTAGGCTCTCCAAAGCTCGCCTAAATCCTTTATACGTTCCAGTCGTGCACCCTCACCATCAGGAAAATTAAATCGAAGATGAAATCAAAATATTAATTCATATAAATAAAAAAAATAATTCAAGGCATTAAATACAACAGATTTTTTTACCCATATCTCTGCCCAAGATCTATCTTTGACCTCATGTGGCAAATGTCTCGACGACAGCGGGCTGACGGGAATGATGTCGGAGTATTTGGCAAGCGTCGCCAGAAAACTCCGACATTGCTGCCCTGTTTTCTCAACCATCTGATTGTCTTCATTATATTCCACCATAACATGTGTACGACGGTTCCACACCGAACGCATGCGTGTACGGCCCCGCCCCCGCCTCCTGTCAGTAGATGTATCTGTCATGAAAGAAAAAAATATTTTATCAAAACATGTTATAATGAAAATAAATATTGCTATAAAAATTTGTTAGGGTTTTATAAATATACCTGCGCTAGTCTGATCAATGAGTGGCGCCGGATCCACAGAACCTAATGGAACACCCTCTGGTGGAACAGGAGTCGAAGACGATGGAATATAAAAGCTCGGAGAGATAGAAGTAGAAGGAAAAGAAGATGGAACAGCTGTATGACCTAATGCTGACTGGGGAGTGGGAATCATCATGGGATGTGAAAATGATGGGGCAGAAGATGCAGAAGGTAGCGAAAACATGGGAGGCCTAAATACCCCGTGTGTCCCTAACGACACATCGGGATCAGAATGTGGGAAGGCTGAAATGTCAGTGGGAGGGGCAGGGTCTAGTCGGGCATGCGCAGCTCTACGTCCACCTCTGGTACGAACCCTCCTCGTACCACCGGCCTGAGTAGTAGGACCAGTACTAGGCTCCTCGTCGAATAACTGTCGACGTAATGGTAGATCCTACAAAAAAGTTTACAAAAAAAATTAATCCCATGAAATTATATATTCTGTAAATATATATATATATATATATATATATATATATTTGAAATAAAGTACTCACTGTAGGCACTAATGGTGGAATGCCCATATCCTCCATCCGACGATTGTTCTCCGCCATTTTTTTTCTCCGTCTCTCTTCAATTGGCTGCATTTCCTGCATTTGAAAACATATATGTAATTAATTAGAAAAAGAAAATTAATGTGTAAACCAAAAAACTAAATATATGAGGGAATGAGGGGATTTATTGGTAATTTAGCTATCAATTGTTTTAGAAGATCTTGAATTAATTTAATAAAACATACAAGTTGTAATTGTTGGGTCGTAGGGGATGGCAAGAGGGGGGGTGAATTGCCTTTTCAAAAATAATTAACAATTTAAAACAATTATCAATGCAGCGGAAATAAAAAAAGGCAAGACACAATTTGATAACGAAGTTCGGCTTAATTCCCAAGCCTACGTCTCCGCTCCCAACAAGAACCGTTGAGAGATTAATACGTCAGCTTTCTTTTTAATGGTTGTAGCATGAAACCCACTAGCCGTTTTAAGGTAGGATAGAACACCTTTGTACAGCATGCTTTTTTATTATGGTTGTATAAAGAAACCCAATTGAAAGAAAGAATGTAAATGAGAGGTTTGTTTTAATCCAAACCCAATGAAGAAATAAACAAATAAAATAATACAAACACACGGAAGACTTGAGCGCCAAAAGTGTGAGAGAAGCTGATGGAGAGGGAACTCAAGCTTCAAGGATGGCAATGGATCTCTAGAGGCCTTGGATATTTGTCGTTAGAGCGTCAAGACATCAAAATATATTTTTTGTTATGTTCCCGGCATCCATGGTTTCTTATTTATAGGAGAAATACCCATAAACACTTCAATATGGCCGTTGGAGGGCTTCCGGAGCCGTTGGGGGTCAAAAGTACAAGTCTGGTCAAAGCCCAACGGCTAGTTTGACTGGGCACACCGGCTGGCCGGTGGTGTCTCACCAGCTGGCTGGTGGTCCACCGGTTGGCCGGTGCTGAGCTCCCGGCTGGCTGGTGGTCCACCGGCCGGCCGGTGCTGAGCTCCCGGCTGGCCGGTGGTCCAGACAGAGCAGGCTTTATGTCTGGGTTCCACCAGCTGGCCGGTGGTCATCCACCGGTTGGCCGGTGGCACCAGGCAGTGGGCAAGCCTACTGCCTGGGTCCTCCAGCTGGCCGGTGGGAAAGAACTGGTTGGCCGGTGACCATACCGGCTGGCCGGTGCGCTAGCACCGGGTGACCGGTGGATCTGGCAGAAAGCAATGCTTCTACCAGAGACCACCGGCTGGCCGGTGGACTCAGAGAGTCCACTATCATCCTTCTTGGGCCAACTCATGGGCAACCTTTTTCCTAGCATCAAAACACTTGAAAACAAGTTAGAACACGATGAGAGTGATTGTGATCATTAAAATCCAAGAGAGAGGGGTACAACAGTAATGTTCACCAAGTTAGAAATATTGTTTTATTTGGTTTGAATACAGTTCAATTCCAAATTAGAAAATGCAATTAAAATAAAACAGCAACCAATAAACATTGAAAATTCACATAACGGTCAAGTCAGCTAAAACATATTTGTGATCAATACTAAATAAATATGAATGTTACCAACCTTAACAACCCAACTCGAGGTAAACCAAAATAATTGAGAACATGGATGAATGATTCTATATATTTCAAACCACAACTTCAGGTTCACAATCAACTCTGACAATTGAGCTATTGGAGTCATCAAAAGAAATAAATGGATTGGTTCCAATGGCAATAGGGACAGTGTCAATTCCATCATCAGCATCATCAAAAATATGTCTTGGAATTACTTCAACTATGACACCAAATTCAGGTTTAAGTTGATCTTTGACATAAAAAACTTGTTTAGCCATTGATGCCAACACATATGGTTCTTCGGTTGCAAGAGTGCGGGTCATATTAATTACTCGAAATCCACAATCATAAATAAATGTGCCATGTCTCATCATCTAATCAAACCAATGGCATTTCATCATTGTGACTCGTCCATGAGAGTAATAATCCAATATTATTATTTTCTCAACGACTCCATAATAACCCACATTTTCAAGTCGCGGTCTACTATCTGATGCACTGGCATAACAATCTGTTGTGGCAGTAACCATAATACTATCATGTTGTGTTCTCATGTTTTTGGCTCGTTCAGTGACAATAAATTTGTACCCATTGATAACAATTGATTTACAGTCACGAACCACGGTATTAGGACCAAAATCCAAAGCTCTTATTTCCTCAGAGACAGAGTCAGCAGACAAACTCAATACCTGCAATATAAATGACAGTTAAACATAAGTAAATATTGAAATAATTAATTTAAAAAGTAATATTTTTACCTTCAATTTTAACCAAGCAAGAAACTCTTTGCTATGCAAAGTCTCTCTCCTTCTCAAATATAAAGAATGATGCTTCCTATTTATCATTGTTTTATGTTCCCTGTAGATAAAAAAATATGAATAGTTTAACAGATATATATGTAAGATATACATATTCAATTTTGTTACCTGATATAGTCATCGAACAAATCACAGTTGAACAAAACTGTGCGATGTGCCATCTCCCGCTCTTCAAGTCTTAATGTCTTCAATGTATATGATCCAGGAATTCCTCCTGTTTGAGGAAGTGATGGAAAACTGGGTTCAATTTTCTCATATTGTTCTTCTTCAGTTCTCATTGGTCTGTTCATTCTTGTAGTAAGATCAGACAAATACATTGAACAGAAATCCATACATTCTTGAGCTAAGTAACTGTTCACGATAGAACCTTCGGGATGATTCTTGTTTCGAACATAAGACTTTAATGTAAACATATTTCTTTCAGTTGGATACATCCAACGAAAAGAAACAGGTCCTCCGAGAAGTATTTCAGTTGGAATATGGACAGTCAGATGCAGCATGCATGTGAAAAATGATGGGGGAAATATTTTCTCCAACTCTCACAAAATTAATGGGGCATCTGTCAACATTTTTTGCAAGAAAGACTTGGACAACTTCTTAGCACAAAGTTCTCTAAACAAATGGCACAACCGAATAACACCCACCCTTACATTATTGGAAAAAAGATGACGAATTTCTATTGGAAGAAACTCATGCAGTAGAACCTGATAATCATGAGTCTTCAAAGATTTTAGCTTCAACTCTCTTCTATTGACCCGTTTAGATATGTTGCTTTAATAGCCATCAGGAACTCTAATAGTCTCTAATACTTCCAAAAATTGTTTTTTTTCAGTAGGTGTCATCACATAAGAAGAACATGGAAGTTTCCATTTATTTTCACTGATACGCACAGGATGCAATTCTGGTCTGATTCCCCAATCCACCAAGTCACGTCGAGATCGTAAATCATATTTTGTCTTCCCCTTGACATTTAGAAGAACTGAAAGCAACATTTCACATATATTCTTTTCCATATGCATTACGTCTAAGCAATGACGTAGCAAATTGGTTGACCAATAAGGAAAATCAAAAAAGATACTCTTCTTCCTCGAATTGTAACAGGTTTCTGTGGAAACATTCTTTCTCTTTCCAGATTTCATTTGACCCTTCCCGAACGAAAAACTGAAATCTTTCAATTCATTAAGAACATCAGTTCTAGACATACGCTGAGGTGGATCATCGGTCTCTATAGAATTATCAAATCTTCGACGATTCATTCTATATGGATGATCCTTTGGAAAAAATCGTCGATGTCCCATAAAACTGAAACTACAACGATGTTTCAGTCTTCTGGATCGTGTATTCTTCATGAAAACTGGACATGACAGTTTTCCCTTCGTGCTCCATCTAGACATCATTGCATAAGCTGGAAAATCATTGATCGTCCACATAAGTGCAGCACGCATCTGAAATATGTCTTTCGAACATGCATCGTATGTGCGCACACCCACATCCCAAAGAAGTTTCAACTCTTTTATTAAAGGTTGCATGTATACATCAATATCAATGCCGGGATCAGAAGGACCAGATATGAGTATACTCATGAAAGTGAATGATTTTTTCATACACAACCATGGGGGAAGATTATAAATGTGTATAAAAACTGGCCATGTGCTGTGCGAACTAAGCATCTGCCCAAACGGATTAAAACCATCGCATGAAAGACCCAGCCTCACATTACGCACGTCAGCTGCAAAATCAGGATGTCGAGCATCAAATCTCTGCCATGAAAATCCATCTGCAGGATGAACCAACTCATCATTAGTCTTCTTTCTCTCGGTATCATGCCATCTCATTTTTATTGATATGTCATCAGACATAAAAAGATTCTGGAGTCTGGGGATCAATGGAAAGTGTCACATTCCTTCTTGTGGAATGCGGGATGGTGTTCCATCAGATTTTGACTTCCAGCGGGATGTGCCACATTTTATACATTCATTTCGTTCAGCGGTTTCTTCCCAGAATAAACTGAAATCTTTCGGGCAAGCATGAATTTTGTTTCTAGAAAATCCAAGTTCTTCAACTAACTTCCATGCCATATAGTGGTTTGAGGGAATATCTGCATCATCTAGAAGTAAATCCTTCAAGAGGGTAAGAATGTAATCGATTGCTATATTAGAAATCCCATGCATAGTTTTTTCATGAAACAATCGGATTAAAAATTCCAGCTTTTTCATTTTATCGCATTGTCGATATACTGGAGTCGTGGCAGCATCATTCAATTTTTTCACCCTATCAATATCATCATTTTCACTAGATGCATCAGTTGTCCTCATATCAACGTCTTCTTGAGTCGAAATCCTTTCTTTTTCATGATGAAGAATAAACGGAAACCGATCATCTAACAAATTCTCCATTCCAGTCCTTTCATTTCGATCATCACCAATTTTAGATTTTATTTTCTCCCCATTGTGATACCACACAAAGTAGTTTGCTTGAAAACCATTTTTGGTTATGTGGTAGCTGACTTCTTCATGACTCAACCAAGGTCTACCAACACAATTGGAACATGGGCAGTGTATGCGACCACTATCTGAAGCATTGTGAAATGCAAAATCTATAAATCTCTCCAAATTGTTTTGAAAATCGCTTGAGATACGATCGGTTTCATACATCCAACTTCTGTCCATTCTGTAAAAAGAATTAATATAAGTCATTTTGTCATAAACAATTCAATAGGATTGAACTTTAATAGAAAATACATTTAAGTAAACAATAAAGGAAGAAAATAATCATGGTATCAACTACACATGTGAAAAAAAACATACTAATGTGTTATTGAAAAAATGTAAAACCAACAAGAACTTAATGTGTTATCACATTAGAGTATGCCTCATCCCATAACCATATTAGTAGGGTATCCTCATATGCGATTTACCTTTTTGAATTAATATGCACTTCCTCACCAGGTACCTGAGTAGATTTCATAGATATAATCATCTCACATCCTATAAGGCTTCCATTATGTATGATCTGCAGAATAATTTGAGTGATCATGAATCATGCATGGGATCTTCCCATGATCACTATAGATTATGAGAAGGAATTATGATAGGTCACGTGAAGAACATCAAACACATATTTTAGATAATTTGAGACATAATATAATAAAATAAAGTATAAATCTATGGAATTTGGGATAAAAGGTGGGTTGTCCACGGGGGTCGATGATGTTCGGACGGGGGGTTCGCGAGAGCATGGCCACCCCCTGTGGCCAGCCCAGCCACCCCCCCTGGACAGCCCGTACCCCCCCGGGATAGCCCCGCCCACCCTCCCAAACAGCCCAAACCCCCCTCCCCTGCAACCCCACCACCACCACCTAGACATACCAACCCCCCTTGACACCCCACACACCCCTCCCCCACCAGGACACCCCACCCAGACCCCCAAGACAGCCCACACCCCCTGGATAGCCCCGCCCACCCCCGTGGACAGCCTTTCCCACCCCCGTGGACAGCCCCGCCCACCCCCGTGGACAACCCACCCACCCCCGTGGATGCCCCCTACCCCCTAGACAGCCCAACCACCCCCGTGGACAGCCCACCCACCCCCCTCGACACCCCTTCTCCCTATGGATAGCCCCCCACCCCCTTGGATAGCCCGCCCAGCCCCCTGGACACCCCTACCCCCTGTGGCCAGCCCACCCACCCCCCCTGGACAGCCCACCCACGCCTCCTTGACAGCCCGACCACCCCCGTGGACAGCCCGTCCACCCTTGTGGATAGCCCGCCCACCCTCGTACCCCCCCTGGATAGCCCCTCCCACCCTCCCAAACAGCCCACACCCCCCTTCCCTGCAACCCCACCACCACCACCTAGACATACCACCCCACCTGGACACCCCACACAGCCCTCCCCCACCAGGACACCCCACCCAGACCCCCAGGACAGCCCACACCCCCTGGACAGCCCCGCCCACCCCCGTGGACACCCCCTACCCCCTAGACAGCCCAACCACCCCCGTGGACAGCCCACCCACCCCCCTCGACACGCCTTCTCCCTATGGACAGCCCCCCACCCCCTTGGATAGCCCGCCCACCCCCCTAGACACCCCTACCCCCCGTGGCCAGCCCACCCACCCCCCCCCCCCTGGACAGCCCGCCCACCCCCTCCTTGACAGCCCGGCCACCCCCGTGGACAGCCCGTCCAACCTTGTGGACAAACCCGCCCACCCCAGTACCCCCCTGGACACCCCGTACCCCCCCCCCCCGGATAGCCCCGCCCACCCTCCCAAATAGCCCACACCCCCTCCCCTGCAACCCCACCACCACCACCTAGACATACCTCCCCCCCTGGACACCCCACACAACACCCTCCCCCCGCCAGGACACCCCACCCAGACCCCCAGGACAGCCCACACCCCCTGGACAGCACCGCCCACCCCGTGGACAGCCTTTCCCACCCCCGTGGACACCCCCGCCCACCCCCGTGGACAACCCACCCACCCCCGTGGACACCCCCTACCCCCACAATCCATTATCCAAAACATATCAAATTGGTTTGAACACAATCCATAATTCCCACAATCCATTATCCAAAACATGTAAACGTCCCAACTCTGATTTACATGTTTTGAACACTCTCCTTCCAAACATAGAATAAAATAACATTAAATAAGTCTTCACAAACACAAACAATATCCTATTTAGATATTAATTTCAATAATCAATTAAACAACCAACACCTGGAAAAAATCTATTCATTAAAACAACTACAACAATATGGTTGAGATCAAATTTTACCTATTCGTATTGGGTGTACTTGTTGGGATGGGGGGTGCTGGTGTTCGGATTTGCGAGAGCAGTGGAGTCGGATGGGGTTCGCGAGAGCACCTGAGCGAATAGATTAGGGCTCTGTCCGAATGGGGAGAGGAGATCGCGATCTGCAATTTGGGGGAAACCTTTGCCAACGGTTCACTGGAACCGTTGGGAAATGTGTGAGTTTAACACCCCTTTCCCAACGGTTCCACTGAACCGTTGGGAAATGTGTGATTTTAGCACCCTTTCCCAACGGTTCCACTGAACCGTTGGGAAAGGGTCCACCGAAATTCTCTTTGCCAACGGTTTTCTTAAACCGTTGGCAAAGGCTCACTATACCAACGGTTTAAGCAAACCGTTGTTATACTTCCGTTGGGAAAAGACTAAATTCTAGTAGTGATAATTTCTTCTTGTAAAACTGCCTTTGAAATATGGGATACTTTGGGTGTTTCTCATTAAGGAACAACCAATGTTAATGAACTGAGATTGAATACTTATACTATTAAATATGACAATTTTAAAATGAAAACTGATGAACCTATTGACGATATGTATCTCAGGTTTAATGAGATATCCAATACAATGAGTTCACTTGGGAAAGTTTTTCTAGCTAAGGAACAAATTATGAGGATACTGAGATGTCTGCCAGAACGATAGAGAGAAACCTCTGTCTCAATCAGAGAGTCATGTGACATTGGAGCACTACCAGTAAAAGAGCTTATTGGTAAATTAATGATGTATTAGGAAGAACTCAAGGTGAATAAGGAGGAAGATGATGAACCTAAGAGAAAATCCGTAGTTCTGAAGTCTACTGCCTCTAAGAGTAAAGACAAGGAGAAAATGCAAATAACAACTGAGAGTTCAACCAGTGAAGATTATGACTCAGATAGTGATGCTGAGATGGCTCAAATAGCCAATAAATTCAAGAAGTTTTAATGGAAGAAGAAATTATTCATGAAATCTAACTAAAAATGAAAGTATGACAACAAGAGAGACTGGAAGAAGGATTGGAAGAAAGCTGACAATAATGATGAAATAGTCTTCTATGAGTGTAAAAGGAAAGGACACATCAAGTTTGATTGTCCAAAATAAAAAGTCAAAAATAAATATGATTATAAGGACAAGAAGTACAAGAAAGCTATGAAAGGAACTTGGAGTGCTTCTGAGGACGGCACACGTGAATCTGATGTTTCTGATTCTGAGAAGTATCATGCCAACATGTGTTTCATGACCAACACATCTGAGGTAACCTTAGATACTCCTATTTTAAATTCTTATTATTCTGAAGATGATGTAGAATCTGATTCTGATTCTGAAAACATGACTAATAAGGAATTATTTGAATACTGTAATATGCTGGGGGAAACATTTAATGAACATAAAGACAAATTAAATAATTAAAGAAACAACATCCCCTCACTACTACTGTTAAAACCGAACTTACTATTGAAAAATAGAAGAATTCTCGACTTCTAAAGGAAAATATAGAACTGAAAATGTCAAATGAAAAACATAGAAAAGACTTAGAGAAGTTTACAAATTGAAAATACAGACTTACTCAAATTTTAGGTAAACAAGTTGCACCTAAATACACTACTAGTTTGGGATACAAACCTGGGCAGAGACAGTTCACTAAAACTCGATTTATTCCTAAGTCTGGACAAAATTCTGCATATTCTAGTTCTGATAATTTGTATGCTTCAACCAGTTATTCATTTGGTTATAGGTCAAATAAAGTTTATCTTTCGAAATATTTTGATTCTGTAAATTATATGAGACCCATAAGACAAATATGGGTACCTGAAGCTTTGATTTCTAACCTTTCTGGACCCAAGAAGATCTGGGTACCAAAATCATTTCCTATCTAAATCTTTTTTGTAGGAAAAATGTTTGAAGAGTTCTCACAAGAAGGTATGGTACTTGGATAGTGGATGTTCAAGACATATGTCTGGAGATTACACATGTTTCAAGAGTTTAATAAAGGTTGATGGAGGCTATGTCACCTTTGGTGATAATTCTAACGGAAAGATCATCGTCCTAGGTCAAATTGGTAACTCTGATTCAGTTTTAATTTCTAATGTTTTATTTTTTGATGGACGTATGTATAACCTATTAAGTATTTCTCAATTATGTGTTGATGGATTTAATGTGATGTTTGAAAATGATTCTTGTAATGTATTTATTTCTAAATATGTTTTAGTATTTTCTGCTTTAAGAAATGAAATTTTTTATGTATTTCATTAAAATTCGTTAGCTAAACAAAATGTTACTTGTTTAAATTCTTTTCATAAAGATTCCTGGCTTTGGCATAGAAGAATAGGACACTTCAACATCTATTCACTTAGAAAAATGACTAGGATGAACTTAGTTAGAGACCTACCTAAACTTGAATTCCCAATTGACAAAGTTTGTAATCCATGTCAAAAGGGAAGGAAACATAAAGTTTCTTTTAAATCAAAGAAAGAAGTTTCAACTTCTCAACCTCTCGAGTTGGTTCACATGGACTTGTTTGGACCATCAAGAGTTTCTAGTTTAAATGAGAAGCACTATGTATATGTTTTAGTAGATGACTTTTATAGATATACTTGGGTATATTTCTTAGCTCACAAAATTGAAGCTTGTTCTTACTTTGTTAAATACTCCAAATCTGTAGAAAATCTTAGTGGACTTACGATTAAAACTCAAAGAAGTGATCATGGCCATGAGTTTGAAAATCATGAATTTGAATCTTATTTCTCACAAAATGGCTATAGTCAAAACTTTTCTGCTCCTAGAACACCTCAGCAGAAAGGTGTAGTAGAAAGAAGAAATAGAACCCTTTAAGAAATATCAAGAACCATGCTTAATGAATATGACCTGCCTATTTATTTTTGGGTTGAAGATGTGAATACATCTTGTTATATTATTAATATATTCTTAATTAGACCAGTTCTTAAGATGAACCCTTCTGAGTTGTGGAATAATATAAATTCTAAAGTTAGTTACTTTAGAGTCTTTGGCTGCAAAGTTTTTATTCTTAATACAAAGGATAATCTGGACAAGTTTGCTTCTAAGAGTGATGAAGGAATTTTTCTTTGTTATTATTTAACTAGAAAGGCCTATAGAGTCTTTAATAAAAGAACCAAATGTGTGGAAGAATCTGTTCACATCAAGTTTGATGAAACTGATCCACATAAGCCTAAAACCTCTCTTGAAAATCTTGAGGAAGATTTAACTGTTCTGAACCTTAATGATAAATCTAAAAAACATGTGGTTAAAACCTCCAGTTCTGGACATACTCTAGAACCTGCTGCTATGGACCCCAAACCTATAAATGATCCTGAAATTTCTAGTCCTACCTTTACTAGATCAACAAGGATTCTAAAGAATCATCCTTTGGATGCTATTGTTGGTAATCTTGATAAAGTGACACAGACTAGAGATTCTCTAAGAAACCAGGTTGAACATAAAGCCTTTCTTTCACAGCTAGAACTTAAAAATATCAACGATGCTATCAATGATGAATTTTGGGTGATGGATATGCAAGAAGAGTTAAATCAATTTGAAAGAAATAAAGTCTAGGAATTAGTTGACAGACCTAAAGACATTTTAACAATAGGCACAAAATGGGTTTTTAGAAACAAAGTTGATGAGTCTGGAAAGATAGTTAGAAACAAAACTAGACTAGTAGAACAAGGATATATTCAAGAAGAAGGAATTTACTATGAGGAAAATTTTTCACCAGTAGCCAGATTAGAATCCATTAAGATCTTACTTTCATATGTTTCTCATATAAATTTCAAGTTATATCAAATGGATGTCAAAAGTACTTTTCTAAATTGTTTTATTGTTGAAGATGTTTTTGTTGAACATCCACCCGGATTTACTAATCCTCATTTTCCAAATCATGTTTTTAAGCTTTCTAAAGCATTATATGGTTTAAAACAAGCTCCAAGAGCTTGGTATGATAGACTTAGTAATTTTCTTATTTCAAAAAGTTTTACTAAAGGGATTGTTGATCCAACTCTTTTTATTAAAATAATTTCTAAAGATGTTTTAATAGTACAAATATATGTTGATGATATTATTTTTTTATCTTCTAAACATTCTTTATGTACTGATTTTTCAAAGAATATGCAAAATGAATTTTGAAATGAGTTTAATGGGAGAACTTAAATATTTTCTTGGATTTCAAGTGTTTCAAAATGAAAATGGTATTGTTTTGAATCAAAGTTAATGTACAAAGGATCTTTTAAAATGTTTTGGTTTGGATAGTATTAAGGAAAGTGAAACTCCTATGAGTATTGTTTCTAAATTGGATGCAGATGAAACTGGGAAACTAGTGGATCATACCAATTACAGAGGTATGATTGGAAGCTTAATTTACCTTACTACTAGTCGACCAGATATTATGTTTAGTGTCTGTATGTGTGCAAGATTTCAATCTAATCTAAATGAATCTCATTTACTTGCTGTTAAAATAATTTATAAGTATATTAAAAATACTTTAAACTTTGGTTTATTTTACCCAAAAGGACAACCCTTTGAGTTAATGATTTATTCATATTCTGATTTTGCTGGTTGCAAGTTAAATAGAAAATGCACTCCTGGAACATGTCATTTATTGAGAAAGTCCTTAGAATCTTGGTGTAGTAAGAAGAATAATTTTGTAGCATTATCCACTGTCGAAGAAGAGTACATGGCTGCAGGTAGTTGCTGTGCACAAATTTTGTGGATGAAACACACTCTTTTGGACTATGGATATGACTTTAGGCATGTGTCAATCAACTGTGACAATACTAGTGCAATAAATATCTTGAAGAACCTTGTGTCTCACTCTAGAACCAAACACATTGATATAAGGCACCATTTCTTGAGAGATCATTACAGAAAGGGTGATTTTACTCTTGAGTTTATAGGCACTGAACATCAATTAGCCGACATTTTCACTAAAACTTTGAGTTCGTATAGGTTAAGTTACATTAGACATGAGTTAGGTATGTTTAAACTCAATTGGTAGCTATTCTCACCGATGTGAATTCTCACTGATGTGATATTCTCACCGATGTGATATTGTCACCGATGTAAAATTCTCACTAATGTAACCTCACTGATAGAAATTCTCACCGATGTGCGCGCTGTTTTAAAACTTCTCTGCCACCAGAATGTGAATTGTTTTTAATTTATTTCATTTTTTTATTTATTTTATGATTCCTAAATGATAAAACTAAAGTCCGAGCTACTTCTAAATCCAAAGAGCCTCAAACCATAACCCTCGAACCTTAACTCCCGAATCCTTAGAGAACCCTAAATCCTTCGAAGCAGCAATGGAAAAAACCAAACATTCTACCGTCAATGATGACTCTGTTGAGCAGAAAACAAAGAAGAAAAGGACTGAGAAAGAAGCAAGTGGTAGTGGAAGTGTTGCTAGAACTACTTCGGGGAGATGACCAGTGAATAATCATCTATAAAATCGTGTTATTGTGGTTGAAAAGGAACTATGTGTAGAATGGCTACTGCCTAGCAGGTCCTTTGTGCTTGAAGTTCATGATGATAAAAAATGGGTAGAGTGTTTTTAAAAAAACAATGGTCCTTACTTTGCAAAATTAGTGAAACCATTTTACAATTTTGTATCCTTTGAAGAATTGGAGAATGAAAATCGAGTTACCTCTTTTGTGAATGGAAAGGAGATGTCGTTTTCATCTGTTGAATGGGATGAGTTCTTGAAAGTTCCACATGAAGGAGTATCTGGATATGTCTCAAGAGACATGCCACCTACCAGTGACATTTTCGATTATGAAACTTCTTTGGAAGAGTTGACTGGTGATGGAAGTCAAAGACAAGTAGTTGCAGTAGAAATGGATGGAGAGAACATATTGGTGTTAAAAAAATTTCAACATGTCTTGATACCGAGGAGAGGAGACTTTTCCAATTTTAGATATCAGGATATCTATCTCCTGCACCTCTTAAGACATTGTGTAAAGGTTAATTTGTGCAGATTGCTGATGCTCCAGATGGAAGATATGACAAGGCCGAAATCAAATACAAATTCCCTATTCTATACTAAGATAATCTCTGTGATGATCAAGGTAAAATGATTTGATGAGCCTCAAGATGAGACAGTGGTAGTAAATAATTACTTCTGTATCACAACTACAGTTTTCAAGTACATGGAAATAAATTGGAGACCTTGGAGAGGAGAATGGGTCAACGATGACCAGAGGGTGTATGACAAGTTTAATCCTGTAAATCATCCTTCAAGACCAAAGGATGTGAGGGATCAAGGTATAGGACTTGATGAAGAGAATCCAGAATACCGTGATGATTCAGAAGAGGAAGATTCCTCTACTGATGAAGGAGGAGACCCTAACTTGCCTCCTAGACCAGCTCTTGAAAATCTAGTTCAGCATATATCAGATAAGGAAGAAGCTGCTTTAGAGGCTATTGAAGAGGCTGCTGTAGAAAATGAAGAAGATGTTCATGAGAGTGAAGAATCTTTGTCAGCTAATTTAAGCCCGAGTCTAGTGATTGGAAAATCTTTAGTACCTACTGAGGAAGAAAATGAAGTTAAAATACCCTTACCTAATCCAGAAGACCCTCCTGCTGCTACAGTGATGGAATTGATAGTGGAGGATTCTCCTCAGGATGAAAGACCTGCTGAGGATGCTGCTGTGAATGTTGGTGAGAATGCTATTATCCTAATTGAGTATGCACCCATTGAGGGGGAGCATCGATCTATGTTTGGAAGTGTTATAGTGGATGTTGGTTTTAATGATTGGGCAGAAGGCCCTGGTTTTTTAGTCTATGGTTTAGATAATCCTGATTCAGATAATGAAGCATCTCCAAATAGACCAAAAATTTTTTATGATGTTGAATCTGTATTATTTCCTGAAGATGTGGTCAGAATGCATGACCTGGATAAGCTGAAGAAAAACCTTAAGGAATGTTTTGTGGAAGATGTAAAGAAAATGGAAGTTTCTATGGTATCTTCAATTCAATCAATTATGACTGACTCTGTGGTTAGTTTAGCCTCTGAAATATCATCTATAGAAGTTGCACCGGCTTATTTGGTTACCAAGGATGATATGGATATCTTAAGGGATGAGCTGAAAGAATCTTATAGTGCCTCAGTCGCTGAGATGAAGAAAAGTTTTTCTAAAGAAATGGTTATGCTGGAAAGATCTTTTGAACTATCTCTTTCCTGTAATTTATCAACATTTATGGGTGAAAAAGATGAAGATGTTAAAAACTACCAGACTCAAGTTTCTAGACTTGAAGCAGATATTAATGCTTAAAGGACTCTGTTGTTTCTTTAGACTCTTACATGAGCTCAAAATCCAAAGCAGATAAGGACTTTTCTTATGTAAAGAGTGTTGTAAGACAGATGGTTTTAGTATTTGAAGGTTTCAAAACTTCTATGAAAGATAATATTAAAACCCAGGAATCCGATGTTCAAAATCTTATCAATGGTTTGACCAAAAGCTTCAAAGAGACTATATCTATCTCTGTTGGTTCTCTTGCATCTAAACATTCGATGGATTTGAATCAAATTAGAGCTATGTTGAAAGAATAGCTTGGTTCTGCCTCAACGAGTGGTTCTGTGGACTCATCTGAGCTGAGCAGAGTTGTTCTATCTACCAGAGATTCAGCCCTATAAATTATGAATATATTCCAAGACTACATGAGAGAAGACTCTTCCTCTCACAAATAATTGAAAGAAAAGGTGGACTCTTATTTCTCCAAAATTTACACAAAGCCACAAATGACCAGTCAATTCAACCTTCTGATATAGAATATGAAACTGCCTCTTTTCAATGAAGCCTTTAGAGAGCAAGTTAGTAAGCTAAGATAATTGACTCCCTCTTTGGACAAGTTTATGGAGAACAAGTATGACTTCATATCCGCTATGGATATAGGGGAGGAATCATTATGGATTTCAGAAATCTGTTCCTGTATTTTCTGCATGTTGATGCCAGGCCAGTAATTGTCCCTCCTGTTTTTCCTTCCTCTGCCTCCACTTCTTCTTTAATTCAGATGACTCCTGTTCAATCCATTTGAAGCCTCACACCTATGATCACACAAAGGACTCATCAATACAGGCCAGACACAGTGTCAGTTTCTCAGCCTCCCGTGGTCATTTCAGGGATTCCTAGGCCTTCACCAGAATCCTCACCACCTGAATCCTCTTCTGACCCCAAGGGAAAATCTCATGTTGAGGATGTGAATTGATCAAGTGGTTTTAGTGTTTGATAGGAATCCTATGTATTTTGTTTTTTGTCTATGTACCTTTTTGTCACATTTAATACAAGTAATTTTCTTCTATTCATATTGTTACATTTTTTTATTTCCCACTTTTTGATTATCACAAAGGGGGAGAAATATTTTACAAAGGAGGAGAAATGCTCTCTAAGTATCAAAAGATGAAGAAATATTCACCCAGAGGGAGAAATATTAATGAAAGGGGGAGTAATTTTATCTAAGAGCTATCATTCTTTTCCCCTTTGATACCTCTTAATTTAATCCTCTAATACCTGTGCCTTTTCTCTCATCCACTGGTATAATTTCATTTAGTTCTCTAATGTTCTCTTATACCACTAAATTTTAACTTTGATATCATGGCTTTTTCTTTTATCTCTGATACATTTAATTCTGTCTCTGATAAATTTTGTTTTATACCATGCTATTTTCTCTGAAAAAATTGACTTTAATTATATATCCTCTGATATAATTTTTTAAAAAAATTAATAATATCATAAGTTGTGATTATCAAAAAGGGAGAGATTGATGACCTCACCTGTTTTGATAATCCCAATTATGCTTTCATATAATTTGATAATCTCAATATAATGTTTCTCTATATAGTAATTATTTCAATCTGTGCTCAAGATGATAATACTATTAAAATAATCCATGAGATAGTTTAATCATTGTTTATCCATGTTTATATAATTTCTTAAGTAATTCTAACCCATTCGGATATGTTGTGTATGAAACAGATAAGTATAAAGTCAATGATCTGCGTTTAGATAGAGCTACCGGTACTCAGTCTACTGATAGACTTACTCTATCGATAGACAGAGTCACTATTACACTAAGGTCACTGATATAAACCGAGTTACCGGTAAGCAGACACAAATTCTACCGATAGAACAGACGAGCTACTAATATTCATGTCTACCAGTAGTTACTGATAGAGTGAGCCTACTAATACGAATACAGAATCACAAACTAGAGCTACCGATATGAGTAAGTCTACTGATAGAACCAGTCTACCGAGCTATCGATACAGAACAGACTAGAGCTACCGATATACATAAGTCTACCGATAGAGCCAGTTCACAGATAGTTACCGATACAAGTATAGTCATTGATATATCTAGCTACCAATAGAAGTCTACTAATAGTATAAGTATACTGATAGACTATTGATAAAAAGAGCTACAGATGGAGAGACAGCTACCGATGGAGCAACAGCTGCCGATAATAAGAGCTACCGATGGAACTAATTTCACCAGTATATGATCTACCGATGCAAGTTTAAAAGAGCTACTGATGGAAGGTTCTGCGACACAAAGTCCATTGTGCACTTCTACCAATAGAACGCTACTAATTCTTGACCAACCATTCAAAACCTATACTCTTCATACTATTTATTTATTTACCTCACGAATAAATTTTATGGTTTTAATGCAATTAATGTTATTTAGTGATTTCTGTTGCATGTCAGGGAACCGTACCTAGAACCCATGCAAAAGGCGATTATTCTTTTCTGCTAGAGCTGAAAGCATTAAAGATATGGAAAGAAAACACTAGATGATAATGATGCATGTGACACAAAAAGGCACTAAGAAGACACATGAAGGGTGAAATAGACAAGAGCTGAACGAGCATTCAAATGTGGAGAATTTTTCTCTAGTAAACATCCATACTCCAAGAATCTTGTACATACATGAAGAAACTTATTCTAGAGGAGAACACAAGCTCCATCTTGAGTGGAGAACTACTACAAACATTTCATGCACTCAGATTGCTAAGCTGGACCAAGAATCAAAGAAGAAAACAACACTCTGTTTTCTGAGAAAAACCAGAGAAGGACTCAAATGCTTTTCTGATCAACCAATCGAGTCCAGAGCTACACTACTAATCACTAAAGAATTTATAAACTCAATCATACTTCTCTTAGTGATTCTATCTTTACATCTTGAGTAGTGTGTGTACCTTGTTTATTTTACACACACACTGTCTCCTGTGCTAAACTGTAGGATTATTAAATCCTCACCCAAACTCCATAACTCTTTGGTTACCCACTGTGAATGGTGGTAGAGGTTGAGTAAGACCTGAATAGCATGTGTGGTTTTGTTTGTTTTCCCACAAAGAACTGTGGTAGAGGTCTTTGTACCTGGACAGTAGTGTACTGTTGTTTAACCCCGATCTAGGGTGTGGATCAATTCATATAAATTGTTGAGAGGACTAAGTCTCACCTTGTGACTGAACTTCTTGTTTAACTTTGTTGTGCTTTTATTTTAAGTCTATAAGTATTACATATATATTTTACATATTCCGCTACTTATTACTTTGAAATACAAAACTATTTTAAATATACATTGATAGTTAAATTATCAAGTGTTTAAACTTATTGTAAACCAGTAAGTTAGTTTCAAATGTTAATTTAATCTTCAAATTAAGTTAACTGAGACCTAATCAATCTTTGAGAAACTAATTGATCCTTTACACTCTGTATATATTCACTAAAGTTTAACTTTGTTTTTAAATTGGGGGATTTTGGGAGATATATTTTTAATAGAAATTTTAATTGGAACTCAATTCACCCCCCCTCTTGAGTATCCACTCTGACCAACAATGTCATAATGATTAAATCAATAACTTTTTTGATAATTGTAACACATTAAAATTGTAAAATAATAACATTGTATCTAAAATAATTTATGACACACAACACAAATATTATAATAGATTATAATACACCCTGACATTAAAATATTTTCATTTTATAAAAAAATTATTTTTCTTTATAGCTTGTGATAGACACAACACCGGGTTTAAACAAAACACAATAATTGGTCAAAATGTAACTTAAACATAGTCATAATAAATTTCAATTTAAATTGTTTTTTATTATTAGAAATAAATATTTTATGAAAATTATATTATCTATTTACTTCAAATTCAATTAGGTTCATTTAAATGAAAAATATAGGCTTCCCAAAAAACATTATTTTTTTCCGGATGGATTATCCATACTCTGTGCGCATAATATAAAATTAATTTTCAAAATATTTAAATGATTTATTGGAAAAAATAAACTACATTTTTGAAATATTAATATCAAAATAAAATATGGGTTATTTTTTGGAACTTTATGATTGATTCATTTTTTATGTGTCAGGAGGATTACTAAATTTTAATTGAAATCTTCCTTTTATATTTACTAATTTAAAATGTAAAATTGTATATTAAAATTGGTTTATAGTAATTTTTTCGGATTTATAATCTTGTAATTTGATATCTTCCATTGTAATAATTATCATATTAAAATTTGAACTAAAAATGTTGTAAACTTATAAACATTTTCTCATTGAAAACCTGATTTCTTCTCACATATGATGAATTAAATTTAAACTAAAATTTGATATTAATGTGAATTTAAATTTTCAAAATTGATTCCATGTTTGGAATAATCATAATTTATAATTTCTTATCATTTCATCATAAATTTTTATCATATTTGAATAGTGAAAATAGTAAGAATTATTTTCCATTGTTAATGTAAAAATATAATTATCGGATATTATACTAAAAATATGAGGGTTAAAAATAAAAGTAAAAATTTTCTATCACCCTTTATCTACCAATATTCCACCATAATATCTTATAGGTTCTATTGTTATTCATTTCAGTGACCTGTATAAGGATAAAAAAGTGTGTGTAATTGAATCACTTTAGATATTACAAATGTGTCATTCACATCACATTTAGATGCCCACTACTTCCCATTATTCTTCACAACATAACACCCTTTTGGTTTAGAAAATATCTACCAAAATCAAAGAAAAATATCCCTAATATAATATAATATTCTTTATTTTGTGTATAAATCCATCCTAATAATTCATTTGGTGCTAACTTACTAAGGATACAACAAGAGGATGTAATGTTCTAAGATGAGTTTCATTATTTTATTTCATCTTCCACATCATTAAATTATTATTAAAAAAATTCTTATATAATAACATAAATATCATAAATATAATAATATCTTGTTATGATAAATGTGTTAAATAAAACCATACCCACTTCTATATAATGTGTAACAATATCATCATTTTTATGAATAGTGATGAACCAGTGTCATTCATTTTTTCTATTACGACCATACATTTTTTTGTGTCATGATAGATATATTGTATATATTTGATTATTATAACATAATTTTACCTATAGAGTCATTATTTTATAGATTTTTTTTAAATTTTCATTCTATAGTGGAAGTGATAACATTTCTCATGTGTATGGTGGCCACTGTCTTGCGAAGTGATGTTATTCATCTTTCAATAATTATTTACATGGAATGAAATGAAGATATATATATAATTAATATATGTTATATACATGAAATATTTATGATATTGATTAAATATTTATCATTATTAAAAAAATAATATATATATATATATATATATATATTATTTTATTTTCTCCCTTTTCGATTACTTTATGATTATGACACCATTCATGTAATTGTGGACTCTATCCTTCACGAAGCTATGTGACTGAATATTCATTACCAAATGACATGGATGATATATATAAGTATATTTAAAGGAATAATATGATATATATGATATAAGGTTCATTCTTGATATATAAAATATGACTTACCTTTTATGCATAATAACCATTGAAAATGGAAACATTACACTTGCATTCGTATGACCTACATATCCATGATCGTAAAACATGTAGATTATAGAAACTATAATTCATAATTTGTTGAAAAAATATAATTGGGGTATAAATATTATAATGATTTCTTTATAATTATTCTGGATTTTATGAAACTATATAATATGTACACGAACAAGATCATTCAAAAGAAAGCACAAATGAGAAAGAAATGAAATTAGCACCCCAAATAATGAATTTAATTGATGATAATTAAAGAATGGGAGATAAAATTATGTAAAACAATCATATATGATATTATAAATATTATTATTTCTCTTTAATAAGTCAACACCATGTCTAAAAATACATTACTAGATGATAAATCATGCTCAAACAAAAAAACTATGAGTTATGTGATTTCCTAACACAATTATTGTTCACTGGATTAAACATCATCTTTATTGACAATGAAATTATAATATTATATTTATAGATAATTTTTATTAAATTATGTTGTATTTAAAAATTTCTTATCATAATTTATACTTTCAATTGATAATCTCTTTGTGGATCAATTTTCACTTCAATGTTACGTCCATTATAAGGGTTCATTTTGCAATCTCAATCTAATAGATATAGTTAATTATTAAATTTCAATTGAACTAAATTGTTTAACCATTTCATAATAATCCCATTTAATCTTATTATAGACCATTTATTAATGATATTTTTCATATAATGGTATCTTTTATTAATTGTTTGGTACATAAAATAATTGTGATAATGTATTTATGAAAATCTCAATTAATTTCTCTCTTTTGTCAGAAATTTGTTTTTGTTTAAAATAATATTTGGTGAAAATATTTTTTAAAATGATTTTAAAACTTTAATAAATAACATATTAAATACATTATTTACCATTTTAACATTATAAAAATTATTGAATGTAATATTATTCTAATTTTATGAACAAGGAACTTTTCTCTCTAATTTGTAGTGAAAAAAGAATTATATTTTTATCTTGAGGGAAATGTATGAAATTATCCCCCATCATGGGTTACATTTATCTGAATATTCATTTATATGTTTACAAGTATATTTTTTAAAAAAATTATATATAAAAAAAATTAGTTGTTTTTAAAACTTTATTTTCCAAGAAAGGATTTTAAAAATATTCTTAGATTTAAAATTAGATTTTAAAAATGAAGAGAATGTTTTACTCAATAATATTTCAGAAGTTATTTTTATGATATATTTATTCCTCAATGAAAAATCCCATTTATTTGTTGTCCATTGGGTATATGTTTTATTGATACAATCCAAATTCTTTATTTAAACTAATTATGATTGTTTTTACTAGGAAAATTATTAGAATTCAGTTCCATGTTTCTTTTTTTATCATTTACCTTCCCTTTAATTATTCATTTTTCTATGTACATTAAATATCCCCTACATTTCCCTATTATTTATCAAAGATATGTTTATTTAAGAAATCATAGAACATTTTAACATACATTATTATCCATTGAATGTTTTTGTTCAACTGGGATAATATTACTAAATATATATTCATTATTCAATAAAAATATTTGAAGATAATACACATTTTTCAGTAATTAAATAGATTAATTAATATATATAGAGAATTCTTTGGACCTTAAATACATGGAAGGGGTATAGTTATAGATGGTCCCTCACTACAATAGTAGTCTCATGGGATGAATCAGTTTAAAAGGCTTAGTAAAATGGGTTTCTACACATCAGTTTTAGTCTATCTTGGGGATAGATGTTGATGATAGAGGTATCATGTTCCTAGGAAGCATGAAATATAAAAATTAATAATTTCCTTTATTTTGGATTGATTTATTACAATCAATTGTATTTTCTCAGTTCTATTATCCCTATATGTATTTTATATTCATTATATCGATGAATTGGAATGGGTTTTTAGTTATTTTATTATCCATATTGATTGTGACATATTGAGTTATGATATTCAAGTTATAAATTTAACGTCATATGTTTTTAGTTATTTACCTTTACATATTAATTTTTGAAGTAAAATTTTCTTATTGGAATTCATTATTAGTTATTTACTATGCCAGGATGATTTTTCTCATTTATTTATGATATATTATCTTTTACATAACCTTTTATGAGCATATTATCCCTCCCTTATTTTTACCGTTCTGAAAAAACACATATTGTGCTACAATATATATTCAAGAATATGTTAGAGGGAAGGGTGGTGATCTTAATTATTTTTGTAATTTCTGTATTTTGATATAATATGGGATTCATCTATGAATCTAGTATTTTCCAAGACTATTAAGAAATTCAATCAGATAGGATTTTACCCATTGTATCTATGACAATGTAATAAAGTAAGATACCCGCAATGGGTCACTACGGTTGGATTCACTACAGTTGGTATCAAAAGGTGTTTAGTAGAATCATTGGTAATTAGATTTAGGAGAACATAGATTGGGGATCAAAAACTCATGATATATATTGAGGATAAGTATAGAATCACATCCAAATGTTTTGGTAAATAAGAGATTATTTGGTTTTCCATTATAATTTATCCATGTATGGTTACTATAATTGGAAGTTATTCTAGAATAAATATTCCAAGGGATAATAAAAAAAGGGTACATTTGACATAACATAATCATCACATAGTGCATAAAAATAGGCCTTATTGTGTTCCTTGAATGAAACTCCAATGAGATATATTAAGGATAATTATCCTTTCATTTACAAACAATTCTAAAGAATTTGAAAATATTATTACAATAAATGACCTATGATTAACCAAAGGAGTATTAGATTGAAAATAAGGCATCTCAAAAGAATGGGAAAATTTTTTATGATTATTAAATAGGGGCATAAATTAATGAAATGTTTACGGAAAATTAATTGTATGATTAAAGGAAATAAATATCATCCTAATGGTCAATTTATAGTTCATTGGCTTAAATTTGTAGAACCTAAGAATTATTTGTCTAAATTTCCTATTCTAAAGGTTAAACCCTATACCAGTGAGGACATATGTTGAAATTAAATAGTTAAAGTGTTTATATATTTTAATTCTAAATATTAATGTTTATAAGTATTTTAACAATGTAATTGTTTTATAAAAATCATGGCACATATATGTATTGGGTTGAATTTTACAATAATATGTGTATTTATTAATATATGAGTTATTGGTACCAACATGGGTCTTGAGTGTATGGTCAATCGTTATTTGAATATCTTAAACACCCTTTTTATATTTTATGTGATGGTAGTCTAACAAGATTAAGGACATTTTAGATAAATTCATCTAATGTACTTGTTTTTGTAAAAATTAGTTTTAGTAATAATTCATTTACATTTAATAAAAATAACATTAGAGGGATTGTAATCCTATAGGATCAATATTATCATTAATAAACCTATTATAATATTCAAATGTTATTATTGTACTTTATGAATAAATAAATTGTATTGAAACCCCTGGTAAAAATGTTATTTAGGATTAGTTTTACTTGTAGTATTTCTATCATATTTTTTGGGAATGATATAACCATTGTATTAATACGGTTTTTGAAAAATGAAAACCCACATGTTGAGTTACAACCCAATGCATCCAACAATTCCATGAGGTTATAACCTGCTACTGAAGGACGACCAGGGTCTAATGCCTACCTATTGTATACATGATGTACTATATTATCTGTTATTGTTTTTAGATAAATGATATGTTGTGTAAATATTAATGGTGAATTTGTGCTTTTAATATTGTGGATTATATATTGACATATTATATAGGATAACATGTGGTAAGCATATTGGATTTGAAATTTAGTTAGAGATATAAAAAATTACTTTCCACTATTTTATGGATGTTATGATTTATTTATAGTTAATTTTACTACTTCATATATAAAAAATTAATTTTTGGATATTTATTTTTTGGAGTATTCAATGAATTAGATATTTATCATAGCACAACCAAGGGGTGAAATTGTTCTTCTGAAATAGAGATATATCAAGTACCTATATTTCATTATATTCTATTGTAGTAAATTAATTTTCCAACATTAGTAAAAGAGTATTGAAATAAAATTTTATCCAATTACAATAATTTATAATGATATCAATGAACGTTTTCACACAACACTTATTTATGGTTTTGAATTCATTAACATTCAATTTTTCATTGAATTTTTGTGATCATTGAACTCTTTGATACTTTATAATTACTTTGCCTTTTCTTTTATGTCCACATATTCACATTCCACCAATGATCTCTAACATATAATCCTAGTAAAGTGATGTTTGTGTTACAATTTCTCTATTATAAAGAGGTTATATTTTTAACACTATTATGATGTGGATTTTTCAATGAATGTATTTTTAAATTTGAAACACTTGAATACCAAGATTATGTTTAAATTAAGTGGAATGAATTTATTTATTGTAAGAATAATGTGGCACCTAAAAATTATTATATAATAACATAGTATTCAATATAATATATGACGTGAAACACAAATATTATAAGATAATGTAACACCCTAATAATTTATAATATATTTCTTTGATAATAAATTTAATTTCATTGAAAGTTTGTGAGTCTTACAAAATTGGGTTCAGATGAAACATGATAATTTATTAAAATATTATTCTCATAAGACTATATTAATCTAGTCATAAAATTAAAATGTTTGAATTTTACTAAGTAAATTATTAATATTATGAATATTTATTTATTGTAAATAAAATAGGAATCATTTAAAAAAATCTAATATTCTATTAAAATTTTATTTTTTCTAAAGGATGGTTTGGTGGTGCTTTGTCAACATAACTTAATAATACCTTTTTACCCCTTTTAGGATATTTTTTTGACAAAGTAAAAAAATCAAAATAAAAAAACTAAAATTATTATAGGGTAATTTTTTGGAGTTTTATGAAAGGTTTAATTTATTATGAATAATTATAAATAATGAATTTTAGTTGAAAACTTTTTTTTCAGAAAAGTATTTTATCATGTTTAGTTATATATTAATATGATTTTAAATTAAACTTAGTTCAATTATTTATCAATTAATCCTATTTAGATCATTTCGATAATTTTCATACTGAATTTTGATATATTTGAAATGTAATATTCTGATAATTTTCACATTGAAACCCTGCGTCTCATAATATTACCGAGATTAACTTTAAATTAAATGTTTCCAATTATGTGAGTTAAATTTGGAAAAAATTAATAAATATTTTAAATTCTCTTAATTTATAATTACTAATATTTTCAACATAATTTTGGACCAAAAATTAACCGGGAAAATATTAAAAATAACTGCCTGTGGATAAACTAAAAATTAATTTAGTAAGGGTTAAACTAAAAATTTATGGGTTATAATTGATGAAAACACTTCTAAAAAACCCATTGGATTGCCATATTTTTACCTTAAATCACCTATATTATGTAATGGACCACTTTTAAGAATTTTGGAAAGAAAATACATGTGTGTAATTGTATCCTTTCAAAAATTCCATGTGTGCCACTCACCTCCCATATAAATGACCATCCCTTCTCATATCTTATTTACAGTTTTATACTTTTTTAGAAAATCTCTACCCAAATCCCATCAATAACATCCTCCTCTCAACATAAAAGCATTATTTTGGGGATAAATCAAACCTATTAATGCTTTTGGGGTTAACCTAAGATGAACACCAACTAAATAGGTATCTTTCCCCAATAAGGGTCATTATTTTTTTTCTTCCTCCACCCACATAAATTATTATTAAAATTATTATCTATTTAACAACCTCCGAATTTTATATATAGTTTTAATGTGTTATGTTATTTTCATGATTCCCAACGATCCCCACTTTCATTAAATTGTTTATGAAATCACCATTGGTGTGTACAGTGGACAACCTCCAAAACAAATGATGTCATACCTTTTTTAATGACCTAAATTAAAGGCTGGTTATGATGATGTATATAATTATATTTATTATATTTAAAAAAAAGATATACATATTTATTCATTTATTATATATATTTTTAATTATCATTTCGTATGGCATATAATAACGTCGCTGATGTGTACAAAGGACTAATGCATTCCAAAAAAATGTGATTCTTCATTCACTAACATTATACATGGAATTTAATAAAGATAAAGCAAATAAATATATGTTATATACATGAAATAATTTTTATATTCTTGAAATGTTTATGATTCTGAAAATTTAATATATATATATATATATATATATATATAATTTTCCATCTTTATTTTTCACTCACTAAAATATTATAACATCATTCGTGTTTCTGTGGAATACCTTTTTCATGAAGATATTTTATGATATTTTCATCAACACACCATGTTTTGGAAACATATAGGTGGATTTAAATAAATAATAACATATATGTAACATCTTATTACCTTTGGGTCAAGTACATTTTCATCATTGTCATGGATTTCCTTTTGTGTTCTCTGGGTAGGGTCAAGAAGTAGTTGGGAGGATACCTGTAATTGCGCTTATAGGAATTTTTTTAATTTCTAGCATTAAAACTATTCATTCTACAACATACTGGGGATTTAAAGGCACTGTAAAATGGATAAACAACATATAAATTATTAAATAATAATAAACCCCTTTAAAATAAAATCTGATTATTTTTTAGCATATGTAGACTTTTTAATTACATGATGTATAATTGAATTACATATCATTTAAAGTCTCGAGTTTATATTTTATTAAGGTATCATAGCTAGAATTTATATTCTCTTTCCTCTATGATACCTTTCTCTCGACCTAGATCCATCCCTATATGATTTCTGAAGCCCAATAAATCATTCGGGACACTTCATTAAGTGATTGATCTTTGTCATCATTTCGGTGTCACTCTCTATGTAACGGGTCTCACTATCTCTCTGTCTCTTTCTTCTTAACTCCTTTTAGTTTGAAAGATTATCTTGGGATTCATGGATCTAAGATTTGTGTTATTTAATATTGTTTCTATATTGATTTCCATGATCTTTGGTGAATTTTTTATTGAAGGTGGGTTCTACTGCAGGCATTGTTTTTCAGTGAAAAAGGTAGGTTGTTCCATTTAATATTGGAAAATTTATTAAATTGTAAATTTATTTATTTAAATTAAATTTACCTAAATGAAATTTTGAAAAACCAACTCATTGACCATTGTGGTTCAGATTTTATTTTGTTTGAGAATTTTTCAAACCCCCTAATTCTAGTGAATTATCGTTTCATAATGGAATTTGATGGAACTTTTGAAATTGATTACATATTTTTATTTCATAAAAACTGATTAATTTTTTTTGTTAAGAAACCATTGTTTTTATCTTGTAATAATTTATGAATTGATTAACAACATGTATTGTTTTTTTAATTGAAATTGGCATATTGAAAGGGGAAATGGGTAAATTCTATTTTAAACAGTTTTGAAAAAAATTTCCCATTACTGAATATTGTATGATCAAATGAAATCCATGGTAGTTAGTGAATAATTAAGGATAAATATTATACAACTAAAATTACCTTAAAACTTATTAACTCTTTAGAAATCTAAGATGAACTTATTAAAATACTTATCCCAAATGGGATGTTGGTTGTCTTTTTTGTCCAGTGTGAGACAGAAGTGTTTACACATTTTCATTATATTTGTATGAGTTTAAGATGATCTAATAAAATAGAACTGTCATACCTTTAGTCAAATGAAAATGATTCTCTATTGGGATTATTTTGTTAAATATGTTATTATTTGTAAACTATTTTACACATGCCTTGTGAATTTATATAAATTGTTTTGTAAAAAATATTTATTACTCCATTGTTTAGAAATATTGGCCTTCAATTATAATGTAAATAGTTATTTGTTTTAAATGGAATTTTTTACAAACAAGTATGACATCCCACCCCTAATCATTGTCTTCAGTCGATTCCAAAATTCTATTTGAACTTAATTGACATTCCTATGGCCGTAAATGCTGGAAATAAATTTAAAGGGCTCCTATAAAATTGGCGTATGATTTTCCATTTGAATCTAAAACAACCACAACCAACATAACATTACCAAAAACCACTAAATAATTCATGAAAACATTCAATAAGGCTCAAATTAGTACAAAGTTATATCCAAAACAAACAATACCAGGGGACCAAATTGGAAGACTACTAACATAATAGTACAAACTAAAAGACAAAACCAAACAACCTCAAATATTCTAAATACATCAACTTTATTTCTACAAACATTATCTGTTATATAACTCCTAAATACATCTCCATACGTCATGATGAATAACTAATTAAATGGGAAACATTTCCTTTACCCATGTCTTGATAAATGATATCTAAAAAATAATAAAGTCCCAAAGAAAGCAGTTAGTAATGAAACGTGTTAGTTTTTTCCCAAATTACATCCTCACTCACGCCACAATGATATAAAAAGTTCACACTATTATATAAATCAATTTATATAATACTATTTAAAATAGTTTATTACCAATCCAATTCCCTTATATTAAAAATGGTTTTCCAAACTAAACCCATTTTTCCAAGGAATGAAACAAATCAAAACCTTTAAAACCATTTCTCAAATCCATTGAGAAAAAAAACATTCTATTCAACACATTCACACATCAAAACATGAATTCCTAGTTGATATTTTCTTAATCAGGAGTGGTTTTTTATTGTTCTACCAAGTAATATCACGGTAACCACAAACTAGTTCCCCAATGGCACACACTCATTCCATAGGGTCACATCCATGATAATGATCACATCCCTTTATATTTACTAAAAACCCATTCTAAAACTATTCTCCTAATACTATTTCAAATAAAAAAAATTTCTTTTTGAATTCTATACACATGTACATTTCCCATGAATCAAACCAACCATATATTTTGAAATAATTATTTTAAAATCATTAAACAAATCACTTATCAAAACCATTCCAAAATTGAAAAAACCATCACTAAAAAATGTACTTGTAGTGATTTGCAGAACAATTTCATCATCAATATAATGAAATTAAAAAATTAAGAACTAATCCTTCATGTTAAAATTATATTAGTCCATAGTGAATCCAACTACCTCAAAAACTATGGTTAACATGAATAATGACATAAACTATTCATCAAAAAGGGTTTCACCCTCCGAAAAAACCCTCCTTAAATCTTATTTCCTAAAAAATACATCCATATATGATCCTGATTCGAATAAAATATAATATATATATATATATACAATGTGGATCAGATAGATTAATTCAAGAGAGGTAAAAAGAATATATCGAAGTAAAACCATCAATAATGGAGAGTTACCAAGAAATATGGCCTTAAATGCATCATGATTTAAAAACTGATCACTCCCGTATCTAAAGGAAATTCTCCATAAACAGTGGGAGGAGGACAACCATGTCAGGCTCTCCAAAGAAGAATAATGATCCCTTTAGAGGAAAAACATGTGAGTTACACATTCTAGGATCTAACTTATAATTAGGCACAATTAATCTCATTGTTTAGAAAACCTTGTTCTAACCATTAAAAGGACATTATCTCCTAAAGCAATGTTTCTCCTAGGATTCCACATGGATTGGAAAAACTATGTGCCTTATTATGCACCTAACTAGATCCCAATATCCACTTTTTTGTGATTTCTTGAAGGGGTTTTACTATTTTTAATAACCATGCTCAATAAGCACACCACCATAAAAGTCCCAAAATCTTTCCAAAATGTCCCCTAAATCTCCCAAACATCACTAAAACACATTACATACATAAAATACATAAATTAAGGGTTAAATAAATGAAATTGAGTGTGGTAAATTCTCATCACAATTGGACATTATGTCCCAAAAAATTATAAAACCACAATGTTCCTTAAAGAGTGTCAGTCACTACATGACAATTTCTTCCATTTATTACCATGTCGCTTCTAGTGCCTAACCATGTAGCCAAAAAACCATAGTAGAATGATTATTTTATCATACATTGCGTTTTCTTACCTAGAAACTGTATATATTGTCACAATCCCCCAATGAATAATTCATCTATAGTTCAATGTGATCCCATCGAATCACAAGGTCAATCTCAAACTCATACTATTTCAACAGAGATACATGAAAGTAATTACAAACTGCATTAAATAATTGTGGAAATTCCACTCAATATACCTGCTTACCATCTCATTAAATTATATAAGAAATTTATTATGTATCAATGAGATAACATCACCATCATTCAAAAATAATTATGCCGAAACCTTGGAGAGATTCTCATGAACACCTGATCATTCGCCTCGAACGAAAACGGTCATTGATAATGATTTTGAGATTATTTTTAGCACTATAAGTTCTCCACATTCTCTTTATAATAAACTAAATATTATTTATGTCTATTGTTAAAGGCTCGGCCCAATTAGTGATTTCATACATGTTTCCACCCAGTAATGTGGATAACAACAAGAATTCAATACAATGATTCCAAATAATCCATATGTATGAGGGATTGATAATTATTGACATGAAAACTCCACTAATGGTTTGTTCTCTTCCCATGAGCCACAAAAATCTTACACAAGATCAAATAATTTCTTCAAACTTTTCTATCATTATTTTTGATTTTCTATCCATATGATGGTGATACACAATACTCACAGTAAACTAAGTGTCATGGGATTATTGTAAGGACTTCCATAAATGACTTATAAATCATAGTTATCAATGTTATACAATTTAAAATTGTACTTCATGCCTCTTTAACACTTCTCAAATATTAATTTTTGACATGTCCCCATTTTGTGAGACTCAGGAATATAGATGAAATGCGATGACATTTTGATAGAATCCACTCTCACCTATATGGAATCATGTTTCTGAACAATTATTAGGAGACTTGTCTAAAAATCAATGTTCATTTTCTCCCATATAAAAATAGGAATTAGTAAATATGACAACATACTTGATGGTTGTTGATTATATACTTTAATATACAGACAATCTAAGCATCAAAATACAAATTCATCCACCTTCCCATTCATATTGGCCTCGAAAAAAAATTAGTGCCTTATAAATCTTATGTATTCTTATATGGAAAGCCCATATAAAATTATTTTAAGAATAAATAATTTTTTCAAAACAAACCGTAGGTATGACCATTTAATAAAGAAACCAAAACATTGACCTCCCATCAAACATACATCCCTCAATGGTCTCTCCAACATTGAGTTTTGTTCTAATAGTCACACATTCAATACTAGATTTCTATGACACTTTTAAAATCTTCACCAAACTAGGAACCAAAGTAACTAGAATGAAAACCATAATATTATCTCTATCTTCACAATCCAATCCCATATAATTTATCACAAACATAAACTACCACTGATCTGAAGCCTCTTTTTCCAACGGGGTATATGACTTTCTACTTAATTAATCTTCCACTAAATTTAATTTACATGGTGTGTACATCAAGTCAAATTTAAATATTTTAAGATACTTCATCCATATTATTTATTCCCTATTCCAAACTCATTCTATGAAAATATGTTTAATTCTCTTAAGATACATAAACAATATACATATATCACCATGTGGAAATGAAACAATTTCATGAAAGAATAGACTAAATAAGATAACTCCAAATCATGTATTAGTTATTTATTCTCATGAAAACATAATTATTGTGAGCTATATGAAACAAAAAATATCTTATTTCATGAGGACACATCCCAACATATATCTCAAATTATCCCAATAAACCATGTACCCTTATCCATATTCTGGAAATATTAACATTAGTGATAATGTAATGAGAACATTTAACTCTTGAAATGACTGATGGGAATCCTCATTCCATTTGAATGGATCACCACACCTTGTCATATCATTCATATGTGAACATTTTCAAAAACAGCATGAAAAAATTATCTATAATAACCTAAAATATAGTGAAACTATGTATCTCAAAGATATTATATTTTGGTTTCTAAGAGATAACAACCTCTATAATTTTGGGATTATAAGACCCACATATTTCATTGACTACTTATCAATTAAGACAGACTTATTTTATCCAAAAAACACTTTGATTATTTGGAATATAGGCAATTATCTCTAAAGATACCAAACACTATTGTTAATTGTTTTTCATGGTCATCCCTTGCCTTTGAACGTTCCAATATGTCATCTACAAAAATGACCAAAATATTATTCACATATCTCTAAAATATATGATTGATTAATTTCATAAAGGATTGTAGTTCATTCATATGACAAAAAGTCATAACCACATAATTTTAATATCTATATATACTCCTAAAAATTTTCTATGTAATATCCTCTCTTAGAATCTACCCTTTGTGGTATCCAAATCACAAGTCAATTTTAGAGAACCATTGTAATCCCCTCAATTTATTCAATATATTATTAATACATGGATTTTTATAATGATTTTTTATCATAAAAAGGTATTGCTTATGATAATCCTCAAACAATTGAAGAGTTCTATCTGCCATATTCAAAAAAAAGACTACTCTTACCCATAGACACATGTTAGGCTGAATGAACTCTTTTCAATACAAACCATCCAAAATTCCCTTGATTTAGTTGGTTACATATGGTAACATGGAAGGGAAATATAACTAGTACCTAGAAGGGGGTCGATCATAAACTCCAATTCTCTTCGGTGTGGAAACCTGGATAAATTTAGTTGAAAATACATGGAAAGTAATAAAAAAGAATTGAAAATTATTATTCATGATCCGTTCAGTTGATTCCAAATTCAACTCCTCCAATTGGTATGAGATCATTCCATAATTTGGTTCAAACATGCCCATTTCATATTCCGTTATATTCAGTCTCATGTTAAGAGATGTTTGACGCCATCATTATTCATAAAACAAAACCTTTGAGTTTAAAATTTGATGTGACATTTGAACATTATCAACAAATCTAGTCTAAAGGTTTTGTTATTGAAATCCCTCTCAGTCATAGAGTAATAACATATCAACTCAACTCCTTAAATAGATATAGAACATTATTTACAAATAATATCATGGCATTCACTTTAACCGAGAAGAGTTTGAAATTTCCCAAAAAAATGCATAATATCTAAATTTAAACACTAGAGATCAAAATCTTGATAAGAAACAAATTAATAGGAAAAACCCATGTCATAAAAAGATTATATAAGGGTAAAATTTAAATATAATTTTACCTATCACCATTGATGGCATAGATTGATCATACACAATAACTTTATTAGCTTTATAAAACCGATTACTCGATAAACTATGTTATTTTTTTCCCAGTTCAGATTACCCTTACTAAGGAGTCATGGTATTCATGGATTCACCATGGAATGATTTGTTTTGATGAAGAGAAAAGTTCTATTGTGCTCATCCTATCAAATCATATGACACCAATGACTGAATTGAAGTGTCACTAATAACTGAACAAGGATCACAAAAAAATAGTGCTGAAGATTCCTGATCTAGATGAAATTATGAAATGACCTAAATGGTTTCAAAAAATCTCCCATAATTTGGTTGTACAAACCATAGTTATAACATCCTTCTTTTCTCTTTGGTCATGGAAAAATATTAAATAATCAAACCATTGGATTGTGATTCATCACACTACCATAAAAATTGGGGGCCCTATTCTTCTTATTCCCAAATTTAGAGTTCCCAACATTTCTTATAGGTATCAACCTTATTCATCCAATAATAGTTCATAAGATTTTCCATTCTTCCATACTTTAACTATTGAATATCTTCATTTAATCAAATATTCAGAGCACAAAATCTTTAAGAGAATCTATTTCCTCATAGTTGATTCCCAAATTTAGGACTTGAAGGAGTATCATTCAGCAACATCAGGTAAAAAGTGGACTAAATTCTTTAATTTATCATAATACTCTATCAATGATTAAATTTACAACTTCAATCTGAAAAAATCCATCAATCTTGCATTCCTGAATGTGTGGGGATAGACATTTTTTATGAAAAAATCTTCAAAATCCTCCCATGAAACTATGTTTGATAATTTATATTGAACCTATAAATCCCCCATTTGGTATGTGAGATCCTACATCATATAATTCACCAACATAACATTGTTCTATACTGGTTTTCCTTGGAATTCAATTATTCGATTCATCTTATTCATCCATGAATATACCATCATTGGTTCTGAATCCCCACAAAATATGGTTGGGATATACTTCTAGAACTGAAGGGAATGATCCACTCCTGTTGGTCATACCTTCGACCCCCGCTATCCACAACCTAAAAATTAGGGATTGTACTCTGAAATAGCTGTTGTTCCACATGTGGCTCAGCTGAAACCACATTCATAGTACCCACTTCTGGATGGTCTCTAGGTCTCATAATGGGTGAAATATTCTATAAACAAAAAACACACCATATTTATTAATCTCTATCAACCTAAAGATTAAAAATTTTATATTTACCATATCCCAACTATTAGAAAAATATTTTCCTAAAATTCCAAACATTCAATTTTCAAATCATTTTGGAAAAATACACCTTGTTTTTTAATAGAAAATCGTTTCCAAAATATAGCGACATTTCCTTTTTAAAATCATATATTTGAAAACAAAAACATCATTTTTCAAAAACCAACCTATATATAAAACATCAAAAATCATTTCCCAATATTAAATATTCACTCCCAGTAGAATGTGATTTATTTTGTGTATATTATTCTCTTCTCATTAGAAAATCCAAGTACAATGATATTACAACTCTTATAATTATCTCTCAAACACTTATATTTCAAACTCACTAGTAACATCAAGATTAGCATAAATATATTTTCTATGTTTATTTATGATATACATCTCATGTCCTAACAATCCTACTCCTTTTCATCATCCAAACTCAAGGAGTAAACCAGAATGATTGTCAACTCTGAGACCAACCCAACTGATAACCATGGATCAGAAAACCTAATACCATTGGCCCCCAAAATATTTGAACTAACCTGGACTAATACCACTTGTAACATTTATTCCCTCCTCATTGTATTGATTTGAGGAGGAATTTCATCATTTTCTTATAAGAAATCCCCATGGTCCCAATAGTAGGAAATAAATTCCAAGGTCTTCAATTCAATTGGGGGGGTGATATTCCCTATGAAACTAAAACATCCAAAACTCATATATCATAACAAAAACAACTAAATGATTCATGAATTCAGTGTAAACAATATAATGTAATACCAAAATCAATAAAAACCAAACTATACCATAATACCAAAGTGGAATATTGTAATTTCTTGGACCTCTCTATTCTATTAATTAGTGAAAATCTAGTGTTTTAGGTTTCTGGGGAGCTCATGGTGGTTCTTTCCAAGAGTTTATCAAAAGTCCAATTTTCCAACGATTGCTTGTCTAACTGTGAGTCTCCCACCGATAGGTGGTGATGTTCGGTTACAAAAATGTGTCAAAACTGATGGGCAAGTACTGGTGAGTCAGAATGGTGACTTTCACAAGTGACTTTTGATAGTGAGTCACTGACGATAGGTCATGACTGTATCTCACCAGTGGTGAGTCTTCCAACAGTTACTAATCCCACAATGAGTCACACAATTATGACTCATCTACCAGAAACTCATCCAACGGAAAGTCCCCCAATGGAAACTCTTCCACCGGTATCTTTTCCTATGTTGATTCACTAAATGTTTACTCATCCATTGATAGCCCGCACTATTGACTCATCCACTAGTGACACTTTTAATTGTGTTTTTCAAAATTCTAGTTTTTTTGCATTCTTTCTAGTTTTTTTCCTTTTAAATTTCCTTTGATGTGAAATGTGTTTATTACCATACATAATCATTTTCTGAGTGGTTTCCAATCATATCTATCTTCAAAAAAACATAATTATTCCCTTGACTTCCTTATCATGGGGTCTTGGTCAAGATCTACATTTTGTGGCTTTTAAAAAAAGTTTTCTCCCATTGTTTATGGATCTTGAACTTCTAAAGATGATATCTCATGTTTCTTATGAATTTTTTATTTCATATTGGTGTGACCCAAAACATTATTCCCTGATGATTCGAGTGTTATGTTTTAGACAATGGATCATTCATTCCCTAGAGTCTTTTCGTGCTACCTATGCGCCCCTGTTTTGAGGCAACAAGGATGCGGTAATTGTCTATCCTTACAAGTAGGGATTCTGTGAAAAATATTTTATTTTTTTATCTTATAAGGTGGGTGTGTGAATCCATCCTTACGAAGATATATGAATTGAAACATAATAATGATAATTACCTAGGTTAATGAACAATATAAAGGGGTTGTGAAGAAGTGATGCATGCTTTTATTTTGTGATATTGTGTTTTGTATGGTTTAATCACCCACTGAAAGTCATGGTCGTTGGGGTATGATGTTGGCTCATAGGATGATCTATGCAATGAATGATGTCAATTCATGGCTGAATGTTTCAACATAAAAAATTTTAACCACGTACACATCGATAATAAAAGGATGCACTAGGATAACCAGGTTTCTCTGATAACCACCCCAAGTTAACAAGTGGATTTAAATAATAGCTGACCTGTTAAATTTAAATATGTTTATACTCTATGGGTTTTGGGTTATTCTTCTATTGTAATCATCGTTGTCTTTTTTGGGTGTGGTTGGGTTGTGCATAGGGTTTATTTCTATGGATATTTTAATCTAGGAAATGTTGTGCATCGGGGCATACAATCATGTTTTGTTATGTTTGTGTTGCAAGATGTGATGGGTGGTGTGTGATTATTAAGTAGGCAAGAGATAATGGTTGTTATGAGATGTGTTGATGGGTTCAGTTATGTAGTTGAGGGTTTTTTGTGGTTGAGGTGACGGAATGGGCGGAATAAGTTTGAAGAATGGTGTAGGAAGTGGTTTGAATGGGTATTTCTCCAAGAGTTTCTTAGTGAGTAGCATACAAAATGATTCACACAATCTCTTGGGATCTATATGTTATTAAAATAATGGTTGTTAATCATAGAATAAATATGATGTGTTTCAAACTATTAGGCTCCTCTAATTCTATAATTACTATGATAGTGTTTATTATTTTCATATGTTTCTTATTTCTATTTTTTCATTTTAGTTTACCTGGTAAATATGGAATAAATAAATGAACTGGTAAAAAATAATGATAATTGGATAAATAAAATGGATGGGGTACGATTTGAGTGTATGGCTTGCTTAGAAGTATATTTTTATTTATCAACTTCTGAAGTGACTATTGTTGATACTAGTAAATTCATATAAAAGTAGCGACATATGTGGTATCGTGAGATGTTTGTTGGTGGAATCCTCATTAGTTGGGATTGCCTGTTTGGTATTACATATACATACATGTATTTCCTTAGTTATTTCAATATGCACCCCACCTTAGTTGAGAACTGTGTGCCAAAAACCCCCATTTTCTTAGAGGAGGGTTTTTTTAAACTTCTTGGTGGGAGGATAGATGGATGGACAACCACTCTTCACGGATCCCTCTTCTAAGTTGGGGTAGCCCATGATTATACATACTATATGTGGTTAATGAGGCACATGTGTGTGAGGGAGAGTCATGTTTTCCATGTTTCATCAGGATGAGAGGATATGTGTTGTTCTTCCCAAGTATCTATAGGATAAGACAAGATGTGTGCGCTTCCCAGAAGACATCAGGATAGGGTGTGATGTGGTATGTGGAATAGGTGTCTGCGAGTGAGATGTAGTTGTGAGTCCTAGGTTTCTGGGGTTGGGGTATGACATTGTACATGGCCAAGTTGTTGGCGGGTGAGATAGGGTTTTGAGGACTAGGTGTGCATGTGAGGGTTGTGAGGTGGTTCTTTCGTAAGAGGTTGACGTCCAAGGAAGTTTTTCATTTGGGTGTAAGAGTGGCTAATTAGTGAGAAAGTGGTGTGAGGTATCCAATTATAAATGTTCTTACTATATTAATTTACATGACTTTTGTTACATGGTGAGCATACCTTGGGGATGTGGGCATGGATATAATACCTTTTTATGTGCTGTTTGTTCTACTATATTCTCATAGAAGCATTAGTATGCTTCTCCCACTTATGCATAAGAGACTTTGGTTTTCTTACTAAGTATTCTAGTATACTCCCCCTATATTATAAAACATCTTTCATGTTTCTAGGAGGTCTATGAGAACCATGTTGGAGGTAACTATCATAGAAAATGGGATATTTTTTGTGTCGCTACATAGATTTACTTTTGAGTATTTACTTTGGAGTTTATTTTTATTAGAAGAAGTTTTGTTTTAAACATGAATGTGGGATGGTTTTTTATTTCTTTTATATAGACCCACATACATATATATATATATATTAGTGTTTTTTTGAGGTTGATACATCTTATCTTCTTATCATATTTACTATAAAAATGGGAATTCCAACAATTTTGTGGGATTTATATTCCATTGGTGTGGGTCGCCACACAGGGGCTTACTAGAGTTGGTACTCAATGGTATTTATCACCATTTTTTCATTTATAGTCCATGAGGGGCATCTTTGGAGATAGGGTTATGATAGAATGGTATCAATGGGGGTGGTTGGGAGATATGATAGAGTTTGGAGTTTGGAAGAGTGAGTATTCCATGGGTTGGTAGGGAAATAGTGTTTGTTTATTTTGGTGTGTGACAAAGGATAGCGAATACATGCTAACAAATAAGATTTTAGGGCCCCTGTGCTTTGATGTAAGGACTACGAGCCTACAAAATTACCAAGTGAGGCATCATCATTTCCAGGATAGAGTCCATAAGAATGTAACATGCCTTATAATAACCTATGTTTCTATATGATTGGTTTCTTTTCAGAATATTAAATTGATAAAAAATAGATAGATGAATTAAAATGAATCTTAAATAAAATTGTATACTACTCAAGATTAGTAATTCCTTACATAACTTTTCAGCTATGTCATCAAGTCATCGACCATGTGAGGAATTGCAAGTTTAGGCTAAGGAGACCGATCATGTTGATTGGAAGAGGGTTGATATAATAGACGAGGAGGACCAGCAGTAGATAACGTTATGTGCTTTACACTGGCATGATTTTGGAAATTACAATGGAAGTGTTTCAGACATGGAGGTGGATAGCTGGCTCGAGGAGCTTGAGATAACCTTTATTTTGATATAAGATCCGAAAGAGTACTGGGTGCATTTGGTGTTGTATTAAATGTGTCAAGAAGTGTGTTAGTGGTGGAAGTTATACCTCGAGGAGAGTAAATAGGATGATATTTTGGTAGTCGATATGGACAAAGAGTTTCGATCATAATTCCATACATCGACCATGAAGGTTATGAAAAGGGAGGCGTTACTCTCCCTTCAGTAGAGAAGTATTTTTTTATGTGAGATAAGGATCAAGTTCACAGATCTCCTTTGTGTTTCCAAGGATCTCTTTTCGAATGAGGAGTCTCATGTGACAAGCCTAGTGTAGGATCTTCACCCTTCAATCCAGTATATTGTCACCCCCTTTATGTTGTAGATGTAATCTGTGGTTGAGAAGAAGGTAGAAGTTTTTGAAAGGAAGAACTCATGAAAAGGAATGCAATTAGGGTAGAGAAAGAATTGTTCTACAAGAGGTAGGGGGCCTTCATGGTTTTTACCAGTGAAGATTCAACCTCATCCATTTCTATTTCGACATTTTGGTACTTGTTCCTTTCTTATGGGCTTGGTGTCGATGTGTTTCATCTGTGGAGTCTATGGGAATATTCATAATAATTTTCTAGTGGCCATTAATGTTCAGTATGGTGGATGTGGAGAGTTTCCATGCAAGCCTCAGCAATATTTGTAGGCTATGATGTTTCATTAGAAGGGACAACATTCTCATGCTTCACATAGGGGAGACATAGTAGGTAGAGTCCAACCACAAGGTGTGCCTCAAGGACCTTGACATTGGCATTTTTATGGAGTTATTCATCTGTAGAGGGTAATAAAATCTGTATTTGGTCAGTTACATGCAGTAGAGGGAGCATTTTCTATAGGGCCAGAGATCATCAGTTGTATGGTATGCTTATTTAGTACCCCCTAATTGTGGTTTTCATAATTCAAGATCTTTTACCTCATTTATTTCACCCAGTCCATAACATGATCTAGGACTAGATGTAGAGAGTCTTCTTGTTCCCCTGGTGTTTAGTATGCTAGTAGGAGGCCAGACCATCTTGTTTGATGTATGCTAGGGATGTTGATTGATGATGGGATTGCATCATTCTTTTTTAGATCTTTTCTTACTACAAATGAAGCCATGTAATTTAAATCTCAAAATCTAATGGTTTTATTCCATGATTACCATTATTGAATGCCTCGAGAGAATATTCATTTTTTTGATGTGTATGGTCAACATGTGGCTTTCCTAGGTGATCATAGCTGTTAGGTGTGATGTCGGCATGTAGAGCCTCTTCTCTCCATGTTATTGGAGATATTAGGGGACGTAGTGTACAAAGAATTCCCTAGGGTTTCTGAGGTTTTTATTTACATTTTTTCTAAGGAGTTTGTGACTCTACCATCTTGATGTGATGTTGACTTTAGGGTAGGGTTTCAACCTATTGCATCTCTATTTTTGATGTATCCTTATTATATGGGACCTTATGAGCTTTGTGAGTTGAGGATTCAAGTAGATGATTTTATGAATAATGGTTTTATCCATTCATTGTGTCACCATGGGGTGTTTTATTCTTTCTTGTGATGAAGTAAGATGGTGGTATATGGTTTTTCATAGACTTCTAATAGTTAAATCACATGTTGGTCATGAACTGTAAACATCTCCTATGGATAGACGATCCTTTTGACTAGTTGAGCGGATAATGTTGGTTTTTTAAGATATATATTCTATTTGGATATCAAATGTTGGGGGATAGGGATGCCAATATCTCAAATACTAGTTTTAGATTCATGTATTGGAACTTCAAGTTCATTGTCATGTCATTTGATGTTATGAATGTTCCAGTCATGTTCATGGGATATACATATTTCATGAGTTCTTGGATAAGTTCGTCATCATATTCATTGATTACATCTTGATCTACTCAAAGTCAGAGGTTAATCATACTAATTATCTCAGGACTATCCTACATGTCCTTTGACACCCCCAAATATTCAAAAATCTTTCCAAGTGTATGTTCTAGATATGAGAGGTTCATTTCCATTGACATGTGGTGTCATAGTTGGGTGTATCCTAAGATTTTTTGAAAGTGTCTGTAATAGTTTCATGGGAATCACCTAAGAATGTTATAGAGGTTCATAGTTATCCATGTCTACCAAGATATTAATATAGATTTTCATATGATTTCTCTCAATTTTCAACTTCATTGACAGCTCTAACTAGAATGGTCTAGGTTTCATTGTGTGGGAAGAATTTCTAGGAAGTGTTATTCTAAATGAAGGGGAATTTGGTCGGTGCTCCAGTGCTTCGGTTTCTAGAGGAAGGGGTGATGTTTGAGGCTTTTTTATGCATCCCATTAGGGCTTGGTATGCATACTAATGCAACAGCATGGAGTGATCTCTTATGTGTCTAGGAAAATATGTCCCCATGAATGTAACTGTTCCATCCATGATCTAGAGCTAGTAGTGGTCATGTTCATGCTGAAGTTTGTGAAAAAATTACCATATTGGGGAGTGCTCTAGGGTCTTCACTGATCACAAGAGTTTGAGGTATATTTTTTCCTAGCCAAATATAAACATGAGATAGTGAATTTGGATCGATTTTCTTCAGGTCTATGATTTCGAGATATCCTACCCCTCATGAACAGAGAATTTCATTGATGATTCCTTGAGTAGAAATTCAAAGAAGGAGGTATTTCGAGAATATATAGATTCTTGGATGGTGATGGAGGAGTTAGAAGCCTTACACTTGGATGCAAGGATGGGTAGCTATAAGGGATGTTTGTTTAATATTATAATGTAGTCTTCACTGTGGCATTATCTAGAGGTTTCTTAGTGGGTAGACTCGGAGGAATAAGTAATGCACGATCTTGTTTACCATTGTGATGCTCCGGAGGGATTATCAGAATATGGAAAACATCTCATGGTGTTCTGTGTAATGTTTTTTGTTTCGGGTGAAATGCATGATTAATTCCTCCGTGAGTTTCATTGATCATCCTTATAGTTACGCTTGGGAGTTTCTAAGATGTATTGTTTCTTGAGGATGTCGTTTTAGTGTCCCATGATAAAATAGGTAGTGGTGATGTTTTTGGTGATGTTCTTAGAGTTTCAGTTGTGAAGGTTTAGCATTGTGTTCCTGAAGGTTTGTTGCATCACATAGATGTCGCCGAGTGGAAGTGCGATGAAATCTAAAAAGATTTCACAAAAATTATTCCTATGTCTTACGGAGTCTATGATTCTATTTGTGTAGTAGTGGATTGACTGACGAAATTGGCTCCCTAATCCACGATTAAGTTGTCAGGCGCAATGGATGACTTTTTAAAGAGGTATGTGGATGAGGTGGTGTGGTTTTACATATTTTTGAGATCCATTTTCGTAGATTGGGATACACAAAATAACTCATAATTCTAGAGAGGATTTTAGCATTCTTTTGGAACTTTGTTATTCCCCAGCACTACATTGACCGCTCAGACATGTAGCCAGACAGAACAAACTATCTAGATACTCGAGGAAATTCTATGAGCATGCATCTTAGACATTGGAGGATCATGGGTGTGACAATTACCCTTGGTTGAGCTTTATTGTAATAATATCTATCAATCTTCACTTGGCATGGGTATTTTTAATGGTTTTATAGAATATAATGTCTTTTACATTTGTGTTTGATAGAGGTTGGGGAGACAGCTGTTCACAACACTAAGGTTGTGCAGACCATGAAAGATAAGAATAATCTTATTCATGAGAGGATTAATGTTTCATAGGACTATTATAAGCCTTATTCCAAACACATTAGGAGGATGTTGGAATTATTGGATAGGGATCATTTGTTCTTGAATTTTTTCCCTTGATGTCGGCTGTGAAGGGTTTGCAGAGGGTGTAAGCTCTACCACTGGTTCGTCGGACCCTTCAAAGTGTAGGGGAGAGTTGGTGTGGTGGAATTATTGTTATCACTTCCATCGTAGTTAGAGAGGATCCACATCATATTACTCATCTCTTAACTCCATGGGTATCTTCAAGATGACTCCCACGTCATCGACTAGGGAGAGTTGGATACCAAAGATGATGCGACACTAGTGGAGCTTCTAGTAGAGATATAGAATCGTTGAGAGAATGGAAAGTGTGGGTGGACCATTTCTTTGGTTCGGATGTTGTAGAGGCATGGTGTCTTGGAGTATAGTTAATTGGAGTGAGAAGTGCATATAAATCCCCAATACCCAATGTGGTTTTGTGTTTCTCTTGTTCTATTTTATTTTATAATATATTATCTGAACTTTGTTGCTTAAAAGATGAGTTTTTTCATTGTTCTATGGTGTGTGATAAATTCATAACATGCGAAAAGAAGAAGACAATATTCCTAAAATAGATTCATTAATTATGATGTGATTACACCCTTTTTGGTGATCAGTCCCACCCAGAGTAGATATAATCTTAACATGGTGGAAAGGATTCTCTAATTCATATTTTCAAATAGTTTGATTATTGTTCTTGTGTGGTGTGACTTCTGGTCGGTTAGGTTAGAAGATGTCAGAGGAGGTGTTAATCGATGTTGATTTTTTACTCCATCTTTCGAACAACACAAGGTGTTTTATCATTCAACATTGATCTAATTTGTCAGTATCAATGTTTCATGTGTAGTGAGATCCTTTAAAGGTATCTCACAGGGTGGTTGTTCGGGGCCCTATTTTCCTTCTGGGTTTGGTTTTGATTTCTCGAGAAAGAAAATAATTTTATAGGTATCTGATGTAATTTATTGTAATTAAATAGTCCATTACATTGTGAAAATTCATGTTTTGAGGGATTGGGGGGAGGGGGGTCACGGTGACTAATTTGAGGAGTTTTCCAATAATCCATTTTTCCAATGTTACCTCGTCTAACAGTGAGTCTCCCATCAGTAGGTGGTTATGATAGGTCATAATGGTGTGTCAAGACAAGTAGGTTAGGAGTATTGCATAAAGACTGGTGAGTCAAATCAGTGACGTAATCTAGTGACTTGCAATGGTGACTCGCTAACAGTAGGTCACAATGGTCGGTCATGACAATAGCTCGTCGACGGTGAGTCAACCAATGGTGACTCGTCCAACGATGTGTCACCCAATGGTGACTCATCCATTGGTAACTCATCCAACAGTGAGTCACCCAATGGTAACTCATCCACCAGTACCTCATCCAATGGTGACTCATCCACAAGAATCTATTCATTATTCACTTGCACCATTTACTCATCCATCAGTGACTCTTTTCCAACATCCTTTTCATAATTCATTTTTTACATCATTTTTTTATTTCCACCCATTTGACGTTTCATTTGAGATGAAATAAGATTATTAACATATATAATGGTTTTGTGAGTTATTTTTGATCATACCTATATTTTTAAAACCTCAATCTTCCATTGACTTAAAAACCATCTGGTACTGGTTAAGATCCACCTTTAATTACTTCCTAATATAATTTATCCTGTTGTTCTAGGATCTGACACATCTAAAGCTAAGATCTTATATTCCTTTGGAATTTTTCTTCTCTATTGGTGCACCCAAAATCCTTCCTCCCTAAGGATCCATGTGTTGTGTAGTATACATTTCATTACACCATCCCTGGATTCTTTTTGTGTTACCTACACACCCCTTATTTTGGCGCAATATGGATCTGTTGATCATTTGTATTTTCAGGTAGGGACTCCTTCAACTCTCTTTTATATTTTCATCATCTAGGTTGGGTGTATGAATTCCTATTTTCAAATATAAAATAATTCCAACATAATAAAGATAATTGAATGGGTTTAAGATCAATATATAGTGGCTAAGAAAAAGTGATGCATGCTTCTATTTTATTTTTGTCGATATTCTATCTTATATGGGCTAATCAACCACTAAAAATCATGTCCAATAAATAAATTTTTTACACATGGGATGATCTATGGAATTTTAAGAACCCAGTTCTTATTCTTGAGGTATGAGTCTCTTCTTTTCCAATTTCCTTAAGGGTTTTTGAGAAAATAAGTAAAACTGGGAAAATCCTAAATTTTGTGGGTACACGTTGTGTACTATTCACACATGTAGTGTACTTTGGCTGTGTGGGATGAGTACACAGGGAGTGTAGGCCTGCCAGTGATGAATTCTGTAAAAACTAAATACACACCGTGTACTTAGTATACACGCACTGTGTAATTAGTCGGTTGGTGAACAGTAAGGCGGTGGGAGTAGCCACCAGCAGAGTGACTGTACACGTCGTGTACTCAGAAATACACACAGGGTACTCATGTCAACAGATGAAAAGTGTGGTGGTGAAAAAGTATCCTCCAGAGGAACATTTTAAAAAATAAAAGTACACGCCATGTACTTGAGAGTACAAATCGTGTATTCATGTTTTTTCGCATAAAACAAGAAGTAGCCTCCTCATTCAGTAGAGTAGTTACTATACACGTTTAGAGCACCGGGAGAGAAGGCCAGAGCTTTGAGGAGCTCCCGACAGCACACCATAACTCGTCTTCCTTCATTAATGGTCTCTATTGAACCGCGCGGATGAGTTCTTTACTCTTCTTGAAACCTTCTTTCTAATTCGTTCCTGAGGGGTAGTTATTTGGGTTTGAATGTGTATTCATTTATCCCATATCTACGTCATTATCAGATTTTTCAGAAGGCTTCGTTTAGGTATAATGATAACATGAGATCAAGGTAGGTGGTTTGATGTTTAATTCCAACTATCATGTGGTTTCCGTGAACCGTTGTGCTATGCGCCCAAGTTTGGGGTGTCGTATGGCCGATGGATTGATTAATTAAATACCTAGAATTGCATAGGTAATTTAATGAATATTTATAACTGTTGTTTGGGATCATTTTATGGATCCAGGGCCACCCCATGCGTGTGTTTCCCTTGTTTAGTCATCTGGCCAGGTTACCCAAGGGTATGCCTTGATTTAGCATTCTTTTGAGTTTTTTTGAGAGATAATGTATATAATTGATTCCTATATATTAGGCTCAGCATGGTTACTTTCTTATGACAGAGGCAAGTGTTTTTCATAGCCTATGGGCAGTGTTTGTTTTAGCCTGAGGGAAATGTTTCATATGCCTTATAGCAGTTGCTTCCATGCCTGAGGGAAATATCTCATACGCGTGAGGGAAATAATCATTATGCCTTTGGGAAATCACCTGAGAGCTTCGATTATGATTACCTGAGGGTAAAGTATTGCATATATGAGGACTCTGTTTACTCTTATATTCACTGGGGTGATTTCACATGTTATACCTACCAAGCAAAAGCACAGGCTTGGTATTGTTTTACCTTGCACTTGTTATATGGCTTGTTATAGTTTTAACTGTGGCATTGTTTAGGAGATTTTCGGCTGAGGATAAGTCTCAAGAACTTATAATTAAATGATATTTAATTGTTAAATAACAAATAAATGGTAACTGAACTCGTAGGAGTAGCTTTTTTTTAGTACTTCCTAGTTTACTACATTTCATTACTACACACTATTGTTGCACATTTTCACTGACAGTTGGGCATGGGCCTTTGGTGGTTGCCTACTAGAATTTATTTCTCACACCCTATTTGAGTCGTGTCTTGGGCCCAAACATATTATATAGTTGTAGGTGTAGATAAGGGAAAGAGTCCCTATAAAGGTATTTGATTGTTGCGGAGTAGTAGGAGAGTATGGGACCAAGCATAATCTAGAGATGTTATTGAGTTCCTGTTGCGCTATATTGTTTTTCTTTTCTGTATTTTTCCCTTGAACTATATTTTTCAGATTTTAGTGTATCCTATTTTGGCTAATTTGTTAGAATTAGGGACCTATTGCATCATCTTATTTATATGATGGTTGTTCTCTTTTAATTTTGTACTGTTGTCCATTTCATCTTGGTATTGTTTATTACTTCTGCTTTTAGTATGATTTTGATTTATCCATTAAGTTAAACTTTGAAAAATGAGGTCATAGTTTCCCCACTATTAGACCTAGTCCCTCGCTGCTATTTGGTAGACTCTGGTGTTTGTGGAAATGCGCTTGAGGTCATGTGACTAACCGAGTTCGGGGAACCCATTGAGTGGCACCCGAATCTGGGGCGTTACGAAGTGGTATCAAAGGTGTTTTTCGTAACTCGGGGTTATTTTATTATTTGGAGATGACAGAAAAAGATAGATTTTTATGTGATTTGGTAATAACTATGCCTAGGAGTAGCTACACCGTGCACAGGTAAAGGCTAGATTGCCTCGAATTAAATTGTGATTTTCTATTTTTGAATATTACAATTGATTTGATTTTCACCGTTGGGTGACACACTTGTTGTGTCATGTTTATATTTTATATTTAGGTTCTATTTAGTTTCATCCCAATGAGATGAGGTTATTTCATCTCATGCATCATTTAAGCACATGAAAGAATCACATGACATGCATAGTTTCCATGCAATATAGCTCCATTAGAAATTGCGTGTTGTTGTGATAGATTTTGTGCTAGAAAATGCATGTTGTTTTTCTAGATGCCTTGATAAAATACCTACTATTGATAGGTTATTGTTTTGTAAGGTTTTGAGAATGAACACCAATATTTGGTTCTTGAGGAGTATGGGACCTCATCAACTGTAATTTGGTGGATCTTCAACTTGTTTACCTTGTTATAACATGCATAAGATGCCACGATTTTATTCGCAGGGAGTATGGACCCTCACGGATCGGAATTTGGCACTCTGGTCTTCGTTCAGTGGTTTTCGGGGCTCTAGAGTAGTTTCTAATGATTACTGTCCAGAAAACCTAGATTACACACCATGTAATTTTGACTATATTCCATGTGATCTTTTGTTCGGGAATAAAAAAAATTATGTACACTGCGTGTACCCTACGTAAACACAGTGTAGACTCTAACCGTGTCATAGGACATGTAGGCAGAGACACATGATGGGGAAGTTATAGAGGGAACACGTTGTGTACCTATTGTGCATGCCATTCATGTTGACCCTGTTTCCGCCCATGTCACTAACAACACTGACGTAGGAATCTTCGTTTATAAACACTGTGTCAATGTCGAACACGCCGTGTAGTGTAACCTGGGAATCCGGATGTGTAACTATCAAAATGGGTCATTTTCATTATTTATAGTATAATCCATGTCTAACTGGAACACACCGTGTAGTGTGAGCCGTGTATCTGGCCGTGTAACTAACAACACGGGTCGGCGAAGCTCTTCTAGTACACACAGTGTACCTGAGGGACATGCCGTGTAGTCTTGAGTGGTGAATGGCCATGGGGACTTGGCCTTGTGTCTTGGAAAATGGGGTGGTGTACAAGCCGTGTGCGGGTGTAACATGCTGTGTCACTAATAACACATGAAGTTGAATTTAATTCATACACATCGTGTCTACCTGGAACACGCCATGTAGTTTGAGCTTTGTACTCGGCCATGTAACGGACAACACAGGTCTGTGAAGATCGTAGAGGACACATCGTGTAGACAACATACACACCATGTAGTGTCGTTCAAAATAGATCTGTGTGGCTAAACCATGTAGAAGGACTCAGGCTGGGTAAGAAAATTCAAGTACACGCTGTCTGTGTGGACAACTTGCTGTGTATTTAGGGTGTTACATGACCAGTTTTGGCAGAAGCACACGCCCATGTGGAAGACATGAGCGAACACACCGTGTAGTTATTATACATGCCGTGTCATCTTGTTTTTTAAAACACGAATTTTTTCTTTGTGATTTTCTCTTCTTACACTCCTTTTTTTAATCCTTTATGATCTTAATATAAGTCGTGTGTTTGAACTTATAGAGTCATGCTATTGAGATGACTTCGAGTTGTTCTCCAGGAGAGCGACAACGAGTATACTTCAGAGAAGGTTGGCCACGGGCTACCGATGGATCCTCCAGCAGAGCTAGATGCAGTGCCAAGAATTATACCAGAAACAAGAGTCGAGGAATAGTTCTGTGAAGGCTTCATACGATTTATGCAGACCTTCCCGGGAGCACCGTCGACTACCACATCTATGGAAAATCTAACTCGTATATTCTAGCATCAGCATCTGCCTATATTTTCAGGGTATGGCGGACCACAGGCTGAGGAGTCTTGGTTGGGTTCTATGAAAACTGTTATCTAGCATCTAGAGACACCTCATGGGCGGAAAGTGAAGCTCACTACATACATGATACATGATTATCCCAAGATATTGTGGGATATTACCACCCAGATTGAGAATCACATAGACATGGAATTGGAAAATTTTTAGGCAGTCTTCTATGACTCTTTCTTCCTGGAGATGCTGAGTTCAGATAGAGCTCTAGAGTTCATGAATCTATAGTAGGGCACTATGTCAGTGATGGACTATTCTGCCTACTTCACTGAGATACATCGCTTCACACCTATTTTGGTGGGTGATGAGACGTTGAGAGTTCGATGCTTTGGGGATGGTCTTAGATATGACATTCGAGCACTGGTGAATGTTTTCAGGTTTCCTATAGTGCATGCTATTGTGAACCAGGCACTGATTATAGAGCAGAACATGTGGGAAGCTAGTGGTAAAGGCCAGGGCGGTTCGGCACCAGTTTCCGGTACTATTTCTACCAGTAAGTGTAAGAGGCAGATGGATTTCTCTCACGATGGTAGTACTAGCCCGAAGATTTATTCAGGTGGTCAGGTGAGGAGCTACCAGTTTAGTAAAGAGGGGCACATCAGACCTAAGGGTCCACACGACCCAGTGGAGTGCAGAGCTTGCGGCAAGATGGGTCATCTTCAGCGCTTTTGTAGGGGTTTTTCACTAGTGGCTAGTGAGAGGGGTTCTATAAAGACTCCATGTACAAGAACATGGCCAACAGCTTCTTACTAGTTAGGGAATTGGAATACGTCAGGACATTTAGTGCGAGGTGGTGGTCATGGCAGCGGTAGCCAGACACCAAGATCTCAGAGACAGTAGGAGTGGTCAGCTCAAGGTAGCCAGACTGTGTCGCAGGGCTGTAACACTGGGCAGGCATATGCAGTGCAACATACCCAATAGAAGTAGGATCCCGGACCTTATACTGTCAGAGGTACTATTCTAGTTTCCTTAGTTTTTCCTTCAGTACTTTTTGATAATGGTTCTACATATTTCATTATATTTGTACCAGTTTTGAAGAGCCTTGCGCTCTGTTATTCTTCTTCTTCAAATGTCATGATGCTAGATACTCTGTTGGGGATTAGAATGGCTGGTGTGCGTTAGTGCAGGGAGTGCCCCCTAGAGATTGGTGGGTGTCTCTTTATGTGGGACCTTTATTTCCTAGATATGATGAGCTATGCCATCATTCTCGGGATGTAATGATGGTAACCTTTCTAGCCTTTGTGGATTGCTATTGTCGTAGGGTGATTTTCACATCACCAGAGGGTGGAGAGTTTCTATACAAGGGAGAATGGGATGTCCAGGTGAGCCGAGCTGGACCCGAGCATCGTGGGTGAGGTGGAGTGACAGCCCAGAATGTGAGTTTATATATGGATGACCAGGGAACTTGTCAGAAGGATTTCCTCCTGTATTTGATCTTTTTAGGGATGTCTTCACAAATTACTTTCCAAGTCTAACATTGGAGAGAGGGGTGGATTTTTCTATATACATGGTTCCAGGAGTGGAACCAGTGCCCATTCCTCCTTATAGGATGGATACACCAAAGTTGCAGGAGCTCAAGAAGTAGTTGGAGGAGTTGCAGGCAAAGGGTTTTATCCAACCCGGTACTTCTCCTTGGGGTTCGCATGTACTATTTGAAAAGAAGGCAGATGGTACCCTCAGACTATGTGTGTATTATCGAAAGCTAAAACAGTTGACGGTCAAGAACCGATAACAATTGAAAAGTATTGATGATCTTTTTGATCAACTTCGAGGAGCACGAGTGTTATCAAAGATTGTATTGAGATCCGGATATCATCAGTTACGTGTTTGACCATCAGACATACCGCTTATAGTTTTTTAGAGCAGATATGATCTATACTTGTACTTGGTCATGCCGTTCAGACTCACGAATGTTTCAGATGATTTCATGGCTCTAATGAATCATGTGTTCCACCCATATCTGGATTCTGTTGTGGTATTCTTTGTGGATGAAATCTTGGTGTACTCTCACACTAGACATGACCATGATACCCATATTGAGATCGTACTGAGTACACTGAGAGAGCATTAACTATATGATAAGATATCAAAGTTACACTTTTGGATGGACCAGTTACACTTCTTGGGTAAAATTATCTCAGAGGCAGGAGTTTCTGTAGACCCAGAGAATGTGAGAGCAGTAGTTTTCTTGGAGCATCCTAATAACGCATTTGAGATACAAAGTTTCTAGGGGCTATCTGGTTACTACAGGAGCTTTATAAAGTACTTCCCCCACTCATCAGCGCCTCTGATGGGTTTGACTAAGAAGGGTGTAATGTTTGTTTGGTCAAAAGCTTGAGAGAGATCCATTCAGGAGGTGAAGGGAATATTGACATCAGCAAAAGTTCTAATACTTCCAGAGCAGGGGAAGATCTATATTGTTTACTGTGATGAATCGGGTATTGGGATGGGGGCAATGTTGATGCAGGTTGATTGAGTAGTTGAGTACAGGTCTCAGCAATTGAGGCCACAAGAGAGGAATTATCTGACGCATGATCTCGAGTTGTCTATATTTGTTAATGAGTTACACCGTTGGAGAAAATACCTCTTGGGAAAACATTTTGTGGTGTTTACAGACCACAAAATTCTCAAATACATCTTTATCTAGCATGACCAGAATCTAAGACAGTGAAAGTGGGTTGAATACCTTCGGTCCTTCAACATTGAGCTTGCATATACACTTGGTAATTGTAACACTCTAGCTGATGCACTGAGTAAGAAGACTCAGATACAGGCAGTGTAGGAGGCCAATGGGGAGTGGTAGCTTAGGGATTTGTTCTCTGAGATGCATTTGGAGGTGCATGATAGTCAGGGGAGAGCCTATCATTCTTCCTTAGTTGTATCTTCTACCCTCTTGGATATAGTGAGGATGAGACAGCTCTCTGATTCGGAAGGACTAGTTCTATGGGAGTTGATGGCATGTGAGGACCCTCCTCCCGGTTGGACGATATGCGATGGTGAGGTACTATGTGTCCATGGATGAGTGTGGGTTCTAGGGGATATATGCAAGGATATGATGCGGGAGTTTCATTCTTTATATTGGGAAATGCATCATGATGTTACCAAAATATACCATGACTTGAGATGTCAGTATTGGTGGTTGGGTATAAAATGAGAGGTAGCTGGTTTTGTTGTGAGATGTTCCGCCTATCACCATGTGAGGGTGGAGCATTAGAGGCCAGCTGGATTGTTTCAACAGGTTTCCATTCCGGAGTTGAAGTGGGATGATTTCACGATGGTCTTCGTGACCGGGTAGCTGAGGCCACCTCAGGGAAATGATGGCATGTGGGTGGTTGTAGATAGACTTACATAGGTAGATCAATTTTTGATGATCAAGGAGACCTTTAGTATTGACGATCTTGGAAAATTTTATATCCTACAGGTAGTACGACTTCATGGGGTCCCACGTTCTATTGTTTTAGATAGGTACATCGACTTTACGTCTCGTTTCTGGAAGAGTTTTTAGAGAGAACTGGGTACACAGGTGCTTGTGAGCACAAATTACCACCCTTAGACAGATGGCCAGTCAGAGTGTATGATATAGGTGCTAGAGGACATGATGTATGCATGCGTATTAGAATTTTGGAGCTCTTGGGAGAAGCATATACCCCTGGTCGAGTTTTCATACAATAATATTTTTCCAGAGACTATTGAGATGCCTTTTTATGAGGTTTTTTATGGTAGGCCAGGACGATCAAATTTTTGCTAGTTGGAGGAAGGTGATGTTGCTTTACTAGGACTACGTCCCATGCAGGAGACTTTAGAGCAGGTCCAGTTGCTACAGAAGCAGATGGATATTACCCAATCTTATCAGATATCTTATGCTGATCATCGTAGATGACCCTTAGAGTTTGTGGTCAGGGATCAGGTTTTCTTGTTTGTTTCACCGAGGTTAGGAAATAGGTGGATCAGGAGACATGGTAAAATTTCACAGATATATGTGGGGTCGTTTGAGATTCTGGGGAGAGTTGGGATAGTTGCCTATCGGTTGCAGTTACCACCGAGGTACCGGGCCATGCACAACGTCTTCCATGTATCTCATCTGCGCCATTATCACTCAGACCCATTTCACGTCTTTCAGCCTGAGGAGGATGAACTTCAGGCTGATGCGTTCTTTATAAAGCATCTGATTTGTATAGTAGATAGGAGCATGACGGTTCTCTAAGGCCGGTCAGTTCCTCACGTATGGGTGATATGGCAGCATGGCTGAGTGTAGGATGAAACCTAGGAGTGGGAGACTGACGTACGTGCTAAGTGTCTAGATTTGTTCTATGCATTATCTTCACCACCGTTGAAAGGGAAATTTGGGGATGAATTTATTTAAGGGGGGAAGTTTTCAAGAACACGGTTCTTATTCTTGAGGTATGGGTTTCTTCTTTTCTATTTTCCATAAGTGTATTTTAGAAAATAAGGAAAATGGGTCTAAATCCCAAATTTTGTGGGTACACACCATGTAATTTTCCACATGTCATCTACTTTGGCCATGTAGGATGAGTACACGGGGCTTGTTGTCCTACCGGTGACGAAGGGTGTAAAAACTGACTACACGCCGTGTACTCTATATATACACACTGTGTAATCAGTCGACAGGTGAATAGTATGGCAGTGGGAGTAGCCACTAGCATAGCGATAGTACATGCTGTGAACTCAAGAAATACACGTTTTGTACTCATGTCGACAGATTAACAATGTGGAAGTGAAAAGTAGCCTCCAGAGGAACAACTATAAAAATTAAAAGTACACACCGTGTAATTGAGAGTACATGTCGTGTAATATTGTTTTTTTTCTTAAAATATGTAGTTTCCTCCTCATTTGTTATAGGAGGTAGTGGAAACATTTGAAGCACCGAGAGAGAAGGTCGGAGCTTGGAGGAGCTCCAGATCTCACACCAGAACTCGGATTCCTTCGCCCACGGTCTCGATTGAACCGCGCAGGTGATTTCTTCACTCCTCTTGAATCCTTCCTTCCAATTCTTTTCCAAGTGGATGTTATTTGTGTTTGAATGATTTATCTTTTATCCCAAATCTATGTCATTCTTGGACATTTAGGAAGGCACTGTTCATGTATATTGATCAGGGGAGATCATGGTAGATGGTTTGATGTTTAATTCCAACTGTTATGTGATTTTGGTATACTGTTGTGCTAAGCACCGATATTTGGGGTGTAGTGTGGCTGAGGGATTGATTAATTAAATATCTAGAATTTTTTAGGTAATTTAATGAATATGTATAACTGCTGTTTGGGATCATTTCTTGGATCCTGGGCCACCCCATGGGTGTGTTTCACTTGTTTGGTCATTTGGCCAGGTTAAACGAGGGTATGACGTGATTTTTCTTTCTTTGAGTATACTTGAGAGAAAATGTATATAATTTCTTGCTATGTGTTTGGATCATCCCTGTTACTTGCTTATTCCTGAGGGTAGCATTTTCCATAGCCTATGGGCAGTGTTTTGTTTATCCTGAGGGCAATGTTTCATATGCCTGAGGGCAGTTGCTTCCGTGCCTAAGGGAAATATCTCGTATTCCTGAGGGAAATATTCATTATGCCTATGGGAAATCACCTGAGGGTTTCAATTCTGATTACCTTAGGGTAATTTTTTGCATGTACGAGGACTCTGTTTACTTGTATATTCACTGTGGTGATTTCACATGTTATACCTACCAAGCTAAAGCATAAGCATGGTATTATTTTACCTTTCACTTGTTATATGGCTTGTTGTAGTTTTTATTGTAGCACTGTTTAAAAGATTTTTGACTGAGGCTGAGTCTCAAGAACTTATAATTAAATAATATTGAATTGTTAAATAATAATTAAATGGTAATGGAACTGGTAGGAGTAGCTGCTTTTGAGTACTTCCTAGTTTACAACATTTCATTATTGCACACTGCTGTTGCACATTTTCACTGACTGTTGGGCACGGGCCTTTGGTGGTTTCCTAATAGAATTTATTTCTCACACCCTATTTGGGTCTTGTCTTGGTTCGAAATATATTATATTTCTGCAGGTGTAGATAAGGGAAAGATTCCATATACAGATACTTGATTGTTGCAGATTACTAGGAGAGCATGGGACAAAGCTTAGGCTTGCGATGTTTCTGAGTTTCTTCTACACTGTTTTGTTTTTCTTTGCTGTATTTTTCCCTTGTACTTTATTGTTCAGATTGTATTGAATCTTGTTTTGGCTACATTCCTAGACTTAGTGAAATATTTCATCATCGTATTTATATGACTGTTGTTATCTTTTATTTTTGAACTATTGTCTATTTCAGCTTGGTATTGTCTACTACTTCAAATTTTAGTAATATTTTGTTTTCTTCGCTGCGTTACTCTTTGAAAAATGAGGGCATAGTTTCCCCACTATCTGATATATGCCCCGATACTAGTTGGCAGCCTCTGGAATTCGGGGAATTACGCTTGAGTTCATGTGTCCAATCGGGTTCGGGGGACCCGTTGAGTGGCACCTAGATCCTGGTCATTACAAGAATGAATGGTTTTAATTATTGGCTGATTTTTTCCACATAAAAACAATAATCATCGTATACATAGCTAACAAACAGATTCCCCAGGATAACATAGTTTTTGTGATAACCCTTGAATTATATTTTCGAATTAATGAATTATTGACCAATTAAATTTTAATATGTTTGTGCTCTGTGTAGTTTTTTTGGTAATTTTGTTATAATCATGGTTTTGTGTTGTGTTTGGGTTTGTGGGATATACACAGGGGTTAGTTATGTGGATATTGTAATTTGGGTAGTTTTGTGCAGTGAGGCTAACAATCAGGTGGTGCAATGTCTGTGTTTCTAGATCTTATTGTTGTTGTGTTATTATGCGGTAGAGATATCGATAATGGTTTTGTTGAGACGTGTTGCTAGGTGTGGTAGTGATTTGGGTGTTCATTGTGGTTGAGATGATAGATTTGGTGGAATGACTTTGAAGAATGATGTTGTTTGTTGTTTGTATGGTTATTTCACTAGGTGTTTCTCCATGAGTAGCATGAAGAATGCTTCACCCCATATCTAGGGGTTGGTTTTTTATATCATTAATGGGTGTTAAACATAGTGGAAATAAGATGTGTGTTAAAATTGTAGGATCTTCACCTTTTGAAATGACTGTGGTAGTGTTGAATATTTTCCTGTGTTTCTAGTTTCTAGTTGTTCTAGGTAGTTTCCTAGGTATAATTGGAATGAATAGAATAATTATTAATAAATAATTATAATTTGTTAAATTATTTTTATGGGGTAATATTTGTGTTCATGGATTTTTGTGGAGAAACTTTTAAATTGTCAACTACCAAAGTGACGGATGCTGATACTACTAAATAAATTTAGAATTAGTAGATGAGGTGGTATAATGAGTTGGATATTGGTTGAAAACCCATGGATTGGTGTTGAGTGTTTTGTATTATATATATATATATACATCAAGGTATGCCATTTTTGATTTATATAAAAACCCCACCCTAGTTGATAAATATGTGTTGAACTCCCCAATTTTTAGGGGGTTATTTACCAAACATCCTTGAAGGAGAATGGATGGCTGACCACCCACTCATCCATACTCCCTCTTCTTAGTGATGGTAGGCCATTATTATTAGGTAAGGTTGTGGTTTGTGAGGCCCATGTGTTTTTTGTCAAGATGTCTTTCCCAAGTCAATTCAGTATAAGATGAGAGGAGTTGTGTTCCCCAGGTTCCTACGGGATGATATGAGATGTGTGGTGCTTCCAAGGTGACTTCAAAATTGGATGCGATGTGGTATGTGATCAAAGTGTCTGTGGGAAGACATAGTTGTGAGGACCAGGTGTGAATGGGTGGGGAATGATGTGGTATGTGTCCCAGGAGTCTACTTATGAGATGATCTTGTGAGTCCAAGGTGTGTGCGAGAGGGCTGTTACATGGTTATTTCGAAAGAGGTTGTAGTTTCAGGTTTTTTGTCGTTAGGGTGTGAGAGTGTCTAATCAGTGGGAAAGTGGTGTGGGGTACCCTATTATTGATGTTATTACATTATTATTTTACATGTATTCTGTTACTCAGTGTTTGTACCTTGGTGATTGGAGATTAAAATAATACATTGTTAGGTGTTTTTGGTTCTTCTAATTTCCCAAAGGAGCATTAGTATGCTTCTCCCACTTGTGCATGATGGAATTTGGTTTTCTAAATGACAATAATTGTATGCTCACCCTATATTATAAAACTGTTTTTAGGTTTACAGAAGGACTACGTGGACTATGTTTAGCGTTACTAGCTCGTACTATGGGACAGTTTTTGTGTCACTGCTTATCTTTTTTGATGGGTACTTACATCAGACATCATTTTTATCTGTTGTAGTTTTGTTTTAATCATGATTTTGGGTTGGTTTTGGGATTTTAATATATATATATATATATATATATATTGGATTTGTTTTGAGGTTGATACATTTTATATCCCGATCATGTTTACAGTGAAATGGGTAATGCCTTCAATATTTTATGATTTGTATACCCCTGGTGTGGGTCACCGCCCTAGGGCCTACTAGAGCATGACTCAAAGGTTATTATCTCCCATTCATCATTTCCAGTATAGTAAGGTCATCGTTGGAGGGAGGGGTTTTTGAAAAAGACTATTAACATCATTGAAAAAATTGATAGAAGAATCCAACAAAACTAAAAGACTCCAAAGACATCAAATCCACAGCTTCCAACATGCTCGACGAACCGAACTGACAATATATCCCAAATAATTATGATGCATCACTAAAAAATGGGATACTATTCCTTTACATGTGACTCAATATACAATATATGCAAAATCACCAAATTCCTAAAGAAGGGGGTGAGTAATGAAACAAAAAAAATATATTTAATTAAATTTAAACCTATTTATCTAAAAAATATGTTCCTATTGTAATACACCAAGATTCTAAGGTACGTTTCCCTTTAAATAATGCAATAGCTTGCATTGTATGCAACATTTAGATTCAAACACAATGCGACCAATCAAACTAGCCGTTATGAATAGTAATACCCACTTTTGGAAATTTTATAAATTTTATTTATCAAAACGGACTTCATTTTTGAATTTGGAATATCGAAATTAGATTAGGGGAATTTTTGGTATTTTTTTGAAAACTTTCAATTTAAGATGAATAGTGAAAAATACTACATTATTGGTTAAAATGGAATTTTTTATTTAAATAATTATTTTTTATTAAAATTTATTTTAGGTAAAAATAGATATGTAATAACTATATAAGTTCAATGTAATTCATTGGAGTCATTTTATAATATGTTTAAATATATAAAAATTTTATTTATCTTTTAACCGTCTTTAACCCACCTCCTAGGAGAATTTGAAAATTTGCATAAAACATAATTTTACCACATCTGTGAGTCGAATTTAAAAAATTCATGAGAAATTATTGATATCAATATGTAAAATTTTTTTCAATAAGATGAAAATAATTTTTGGAAAACAATAACTTTTGACTTTTATTTAACACAGTTTAATGTAAATAAGGTAATTATGGGTAAAAATGATATCATAATTACCCTAAAACATGTCAAAATTCTACAAGATAAGTTTCATTCGACCAAATAACTGTATTAATAAAATATGATCCCCTTTAGTCCACTTGTATTAGATTAGAAAATTTATTATTATTTTAGTTAAAGAAGAGTTAAAAGATTTAAATTGACTAAACCATTTTTAATATAGGGTAACACACAATATAAATTCGACTATAAATATTCATTATAAACATAAAAATATATCCTAAATAATAGTTTTTTATTTATAATTTTAAGACATTATATAATTTAATTTATTTATGACACAGGGATGATGCAGTAATTATCTTATTAATGAAAGATTAAAATAATTGATATTATAAATATCCATATAAATGTAATTTGAGACTTTTTATGAATTCCAAAAAATTTATAGTTTAATATGACATGTTATGGTTTATTAAATAATTATTTTAGAATTAATCATGAAGTTATGTTTTTCACAAAAACCAAATACTAAATAGTGTCAAAATTGACATAATTATGTTTAGAAGACAAATACTATATTATTAATTTATATAATATTCCTAAAAATATATGGTTCGGCCAAAGGAGTTATATAATGTTATAAATATTAATAATGAACCACATGGGGGTTTTCTTGGCATGTTACAGTATGTTTATTAACCATATAATATAAAAATACAAAGATACATGGTAAATGACAAACTATTTAAGTAAGAGTTAAATCTGAATGATATGGTTAATATGGTGACCTAAACCTATATAAAACCTATTTGTTTAGATATTTTCAACCCATACCCACCTTATCCTCTAAAAAAATCATTTCGGATCAATTAGAAACCGAATATTATTTAATTATAAAATAATATTTCAAGTTTTTTCTAAAGTGACCTCACCACTCTTATAAAAGGGTTCTTCCCCTTCCCTTAATTTCACACCACCAAAGCCATTTGGCATGGCCAACCCCTTCCCAAATATTCTTCCAACATTCCTCCATTCATCCTAGAGGTCTTAAATTGGTCATAAAACCAACCTATGGAGCCCTTTTGATCAAATCAAAAGGAAGAACCCAAACAAGAGGTAAATATTTCATCACCTCTTTCAAGTTCTTTTCTTATTCCACTTCCTCTTTCTTTGTTTTTTCCATTATAAAATAATCAATATCGTATCTTATATATAATTTGATGTTATTATAAACATGGTACACCAATATATGTTATTCTATCTTTCCTATAAATGAAATAGTCACCATATGTGCGTACGTTCGGCTTACCGTCTCCACGTCGTGGTATAGTTTGTTATTCAAACACATCATTATTTTGGAAATGTATAATAATTAATATAACTGATTTAAATAATAAATATTACATGTTAATGATTCTGTATATATGATATACCATCCAATTACTTAATATTTCACCATAAATATATTTATATTGTCGCTCGGGCGTAAGTCTGGATTACCGTCTCCACGAACGCCTCGAGATTCATTCCCCATCATAATCATTCAAGAATAATTTTCATATTATGATTTAAAATAATGTTAATTAAAATAATATCATTATCTATATGAATCAATTAAATCATATCTATAACAAAAATTTCTTACGCAACCAAGCATATAAAGGAAAACGAATCAGTTAACACCTGAAACGATGATACTGCAGAAATATTGTTGATAAAGAAATATTTGAGGGTCATATATGATGTCATATTTATTTATATAGTTGTTTTAAAATTTAATAACAATTATTTAACTATTATATAGGATTTTAACATACCCTCGACCTAGGAAATTTACAAGGTAAGGGTTAATTACACAATCTCGTTATTATCTGAGGTTGTTTTTACGTAAGTATCTACTGAGACATATTTATTATTCATGTCCATGTTTCATAAAAGAGTTTTCAAAGGGATTATTTTTAATGTAATTTTTACTAAAACATAATTTTAAATGTTTTAAATATTTCTTCTTTCAAACCATTCCTGTTATTTTCCATGTTTTAAAAATGGTTTTATAGATTTATTTATAAAGACATGAATTTTAAAAAATGTTAATTCCTTTCAAAAGTTTCAAAGTGGTCTGGGACACTTTTATTCAAAACTAATTTTTAAATGACTTATTTATAAAATATGTGACTTTTAAATGAGTTCATTATAAAGTGTTATTTCTCACAATGATTTTTATTGATCATTTTCAACTATGCCAACATCCTTTAGGGGATATTACTCTAGATCGAGGTTGATTTATTATGATACAAATATTCTATATTGTATTAAAGGATTTGTCATATGTTTGAATGTGGATGTGTTATTTTTATACCATTCATGGTTTATGGATAATGTATTGATATATTTATGCTAGTTTTAATATGAATGTTTATGTTATGATTAAACCTTTTAAATGAGGAATGCATTGTATATAGTAAGTGATGGGTGGATACCATTATAGGTCCTTTATGCATCGGTAGGTCTCATGAGGCAAACTAATGTCTTGGAACAAGGCCTTGACAAAATCATATTTGTAGTCTTGGCATAAGGCCATGACTATGTGGTTATGAAGTATGGAATTATACATTCCGTCATTATGAAAGTGGATATTGATATTGCATGTGATTATTCAACTTGAAGAATATCTTTGTGAATAATTTAATGGGATTATTTGATTTTATCTTTTCCATTTTATACTGAAGTTTATGATTGAAAGGAATTTTTTTCTTCTTATTAATGTATATAGTACTTCCATGGCTACTAAACTGATCGGTCTTTCGGGATTTGATCCCTTTTGATTATGCAAATGTTATGTAATAATTCACTGACTCTGGGTAACTGGTTTCAGGTAGTTACTGTTGGTATCAAAGTATGTATAGTACAAACCATGGAAGATAGATTTAGAAAAACAATAATTAGAGAACATTACCCTAAGATAGACTTGGAGGATTAGTATAGAAGAACATCCTAGAATTTTTTTATTGTAGATATTTTGTGAGTTTTCCAAGAAATACATTGATGTTTGGATACCAGCAGGTAGAGGCAACTCTGGAACAGATGTACGTAGGTTTAAAACCCGAAAACACAACTTTGAGATAGACTCGAACGAGAACTACTACATGGAAATAGGCCTTGATGTACTATTGGTTACGACACTCACAGGGGATATGCTAAGGATAATTCTCATTTTCTTTACAAAACATTATGAATGGTTTATGAGTATATACTTTCTCAAAGAAAACATTTTTATGATAAAGGATTTTATCCATAAACTGTTCAGTTTATGTTAATTGTTTTACATGTTTGGAGTATGTATTGTGATTGATAAATTAATCTAGTGTATTTAATTGTTTAGAAATGGCGCCTACTGGTAGGAATGGAGACCATATCCACACATGCAATCCATGTAGGGATTTTCCTCTTACTCAAGATAATTATAGTGGTGCTGGTAAATCAATTGGTGTTGATCAGCTTATCACCATACTGGGACAACTCACTCAGTTCATGAATGATAACCTTACCCATATAGTGCACCCTGATCCACAATGCGGAGGATCAATGTCAGACCTCATCATGAGGCAACAACCACCATCATTCAATAGGAGTACAAATCCATTAGTATCTAAGCAATGGATAAATTTTTTATAGATAATATTTTATGATTTGCAGAGTAGCGAAAGGGAAAAAGTTTTCATGGAAGTTTATCGCCTCACGAGAGATGCAAATCAATGGTGGGAATTAATCCAAAACACAAAGGAATATGATAAAGTATCGAACATGGAATGGAGAGATTTTATAGATATTTTCTTGGAAAAATACTTTCCTCATGACCATCGAGCAGATATGGAAACACAATACTTGAGTCTGAGGGAAAAGGAGTATGAGAATGTCTCAAAGTATGAGGCTAACATTACAAGGTTAGAAAGGCATGCATCAGATTATATATGTAACCCATGAAGTAATATTGATATATTATTTAATGGGTTAAAACTATTTCTACATCGAGTATTATTCTCATAATCCTTCTCATCGTATGAAGATATTGTCTAATGAGCTATCAAGATAGAAAAGGTATTCTATATGTCTTATGACTTTAAAGACAATAAAGTGAAAAAGAGATTTGATGAACCTTATAGAAATGGAAATAAGGGGAATAAGGGAAAAGTTTAAAATCCATCCTGTGGAAAAAGTGGGAAGAAACACCCTGGTACTTGCTGGAATGGAATGTGAGATTGTTATAGGTATGGTGAAAAGGGACACTAATCTCGTGATTGCAAGGGGAAGAAAGAGGTTGTCAATGTTGAATGCCAAAATTGTAGAGAAAAGGGGCATTATTCAAATAATGTTCTAAGTGCCACGGGAACTTAGCTCATAAAAGGACTAGGGAGAAAGACTAAGCTTATGTGATCACTACTACTAAGGTTAAAAATATGAAAGACGTAGTGGCAGGTAATTTAATGGTTTCCTCAAGTTTAGAAAATGCTTTATTTGATTCTGGCTCATAACATAGTTTCATAACTTCCTATTATGCAAAAAAAATTGATATTTTCAATTTGACATGACAAGGGAGTCAGTCGAAACACATAAGGGAAGTATCATCAAAACAATTTTTTGTGAATGAGTTCCCATTATGGCATATAAATGTTATTTATCTTCGGATCCCATAATCATACAAATGATTAAATTTGACATAATCTTCAGAAAGGATATACTTTCAAACTATGATGCGAATATTTACTATAAGAAGAAGGAGGTTACAATTTTCGATGATGATAAGAAGTACCTTATCTTTAGAGCATAAATTTCACCACCTGATTCTTATCTAGATCCACCCCCCATAGATCAACTATATTCAATTATTGGGGAGGAATAGAATGAAATAACAATTGGAGAGGAAAGTAATGTTCAAATAGAGTATTCACCTATTGTGTAATAATATGTTGATGTGTTTCTAAATGATTTACATGGTCATCCTTCAGAAAGAGAAATTGTGTTTTCTAATGATTTAATTCCTAGTTCAAGGCCCATATCTAAGACCCCTTATAGAATGGTCACTCTGGAATTAGTGGAACTAATGAAACAGCTAGAGGAATTGAGTATCAAGGGATTTATATTCCCTAGTTTTTCTCAATGGGGAGCCCATGTCCTTTTTTTAAGAAGAAAGACGGATCGATGAGGTTATCCATTGACTATAGGGAGGTCAATTATATAATAATAATGAACAAGTATCCCCTACCTTGCATAGATTATTTATTCTAACAACTTCATGGAGCTCAATATTTTTCAAAGACTGGCCTTCAATCTGGATATCATCAGTTGTGTGTGAAGAAGGAAGACATTCCAAAAACAGCATTTCGAACCAGGTACGGGCATTACAAGTATACAGTAATGCCTTTTTGTTTGACTAATGCTCCCTCTAACTTCCTGGATCTAATGAATGTAGTTTTTAAATAATATCTTGATGAATTTGTAGAGGTATTTATTGATTATATTTTGGTATACTCAAAAATCTACAATGATCATGAAAATCACTTGCACATTATCCTAAGGACTCTATGATGAAATCAATTATATGGGAAATTTACCAAGTGTGAGTTATGGCTTCAGGATATTTCTTTTCATGTCCATGTTGTCTCTATGGATGGAATCTCTTTTGATCCTTCAAAGATCAAGTCAATCCAGGAATGGCCAGCACCGATGAGAATAACTAAGGTACGCAGTTTTTTTGGTTTAGTAGGTTATTATCGGCATTTTTGTCCAGAACATTGCCCGATTGGCTAAACCATTAACCAAGATCACTCGTAAAAGAGTTGAATTTGTTTGAAAAAAAGAGTGTGAAGAATGTTTTGAAGAACTGAAGAGAATATTAGTAAATTATCCTATCATGACTCTACCATTAGGGAATGACGGTTGTGTTATTTATAGTGATTCTTCAAAGATAGGACTTGGTTGTGTCCTTATGCAGAATTATAGAGTTATTACCTATGCATAATGACAGCAAAAAATTTATGATCCAAACTATCCTACTCATGATCTTGAGTTAGCATCTATAATCATTGATATGAAAATATGGAGAGACTATCTCTATGGTGAAAAATGTGAGATATATACTGATCACAAGAGTTTGAAGTATATTTTGTCCTCAAAAGAACTCAATATGATGCAAAGATGATGGCTTGAACTACTCAAGGAATATGATTTCTCAATACAGTACCATTTGAGGAAAGAGAATAAGGTCCAGATGCTTTGAGTAGAAAGGACCATGGAGTTTTGAACAAAATGAGAGTTAAAAGGGATCTTACTTTCATGGATCTAGTAAATATGGATATGGGAATAACCATGGAGGGTGAAACATCAAAACTTTTTCAAATGGCTTCCCAACCATCATTACAAGAATGGATAAAGAGTTCTCATACTGATGATCAGGAGTTTCAAAAGAGTATTAATTCTATGAATGATGGAAGATTGAGTGACTTCATATATAAAGATGGAATTTTGAAATTTGGGAAGAGGCTTTGTGTTCCAGACATACCTAATCTAAAAATGGAATTGTCAGATGATGATCATAGCTCCAATTTCTTTATACACCCTAGGAGCACCAAGATGTATAGTGATTTGAATGAACATTTTCGGTGGGACCACATGAAGAGGGATACTACTGATTTTGTGTCAAGATGTATGGTTTGTCAACAAGTGAAAGCTGGAAGGAAACAGCCTGGAGGAGTCATGCAAATTATTCCCATACCTGAGTGGAGATGGGGTAATATTATGATGGAATTTTTCATGGGGATACCAAAGACTCTACGATGGAATGATGCAATATGGGTAATTTTTTATCGTCTTACCAAGTCATCACATTTTCTTTCTATAAGTGAAGATTTATCACTTGAACGTATGTCAAGACAATATTTTAATGAAGTTGTAAGACTTCTTGGAGTACCCCTATTTATTTTTCCTGATCATGATCTCTATTTTACATCAAGAATCATGAAAAGTATTCCGAAGGCTCTGGATACTGAACTTCATTTTAGTACTGCCAACCACCCTCAAACCGATGGACAATCCGAATGGACTATTCAAACCTTATAAGACATGTTGATATCTTTCTCACTTTACTTTCAAGGAAATTCGGATCAATATTTACCTTTGTTATAATTTTCCTATAATAGTAACTTCCATTCAAGTATTCAAATGGAAGTATATGAAGCGTTATACAAAAAGATATGTCGCACACCAACTTTTTGGGATGATGTTGGTGGTAGAAAACTAATGGTACCAGAACTTGTTGAGGAAACAATGGAAAAATTGGCGATTATCCAGACCCACATCAAAGCAGCCCAAGTTGGAAGAAGAGCAATGTTGATAACCGAAAGAAGGATTGGGAATTTCATGTAGGAGGCCATGTTTTCATGATGGAATCTCAGTGGAAGGGGGTTATACATTTCTATAAGAAGGGTAAATTGAGTCCCAGGTACATCAGACCTTTCAAAATTCTAGAACAAGTTGGAGATGATTCTTTTCGTTTGGCAATGCCTCCAAGTCTCTCCAAAGTTCTTGATGTGTTCCACATATCACTGTTGAGAAAATAAATTCTTGGCCCAACGCATGTACTCACCTATGAAGTATTAGAACTGGAACCCGGTATGTCTTATTGTGAAGAGCCTATTAAAATTCTTCCTACCAGAGAACATGTTTTGAGAAACCAGATGACTTGTCTGGTGAAATTACTATGGAGAAATAATAAAATGAAAGAGGTAACTTGGGAAACAGAGGAACATATGATGAAGAACCACCTAAATCTTTTTATAAAGTAATATTCTAGAAATTTAGAGGATGAAATAATTTTGAGGGGAGAATATAACACCGCAAGCTTCTACAGTACATTTTCTGTTGAATAATGGAATACCTTGCATTGTATGCAACTTCGACATTATAACACACCATGACCAATCAAACAAGCCGTTATGAATTGTAATACCAAGTTTTCTAAATTTAATAAATTTTAATTTTCTAAATGGACTTCATTTTTGAATTTGGAATATCAAAAATAGCTCAGGGAAAATTTTTGGTATTTTTCAAAAAAAATTCAATTTTTACTGAATAGTGAAAAACACTTCGTTATTAGTAAAAAAAATTATTTAAAAAATTATTTATTATATATAAATTTATTTTAGGTCAAAATAGATGCATTATTCATATATATGTTCAATGTATTTCATTGGAGTAGTTTTATAATAAGTTTAAATATATAAAAAATTTATTGAACATTTTACCGTCTTTTACCCATCTCTTGGGAGCATTTACAAATTTACATAAAATATAATTTTACCATTTCTATAAGTTGAATTTCAAAAATTTGAGACACACAGTTGATATCAGTAAGAAAAATGTTGTTCAATAAGATGAAAATATTTTTTGCTGAATAGTATCTTTTGACTTTTATTTACCACGGTTAAAATTAAATAGGGTAATTGAGGGTAAAAATGATATCATAATTATCCTAACACGTGTCCTAATTCTATTGGATAAGTTTAATTCGACCAAAACCAACCTTTAAATAAAATAATACTCCCTTTGGTCCACTTGTATTAGATTAGGACATTTATTATTATTTTATTTAAAGAAGAGTTGAAAGAGTTAAATTCAATGTATAATAACACAACCATTTTTAATATAGGGTTACAAACAATATAAATTCAACAATAAATGTTCATTTTAAATATAAAAAGATTTACTACATAATTTTATTTTATTTAGAATTTTTATACATTTAATTATTTAATTTATTTACGACACAATGATGATGCAGTAATTACCATATTAATGAAATATTAAAATAATTGATATTATAAATATCCAAATAAATTTAATTTGAGACTTTTGATGAATTCCACTAATTTTATAGGTTAATATTACATATTTGGGTTGATTTAATAATTTTTTTCGAATTAATCATGTTGTTATGATTTTCACAAAAACCGAATACTAAGTAGTGTCAAAATTAACATAATTATGTTTTTTAAAAATACTATATTATTAATTGATATAATATTCCTAAAAATATATGTTTCAGAAAAAGTACATAGATAAGGTTATATATATTAATAATTAACCACAAGGGGTTATCTTGGATGTTTATAGTATGTTTATTAACCATATAATATAAATAATACAAAGATATATGGTAAATGACAAACTATTTTACTAAGAGTTAAATCTAAAAGATAAGGTTAATATGGTGACCTAAACCTTTTTAAAACCTATTCTTTGAAAGGTTTTCAGACTATCCCCACCATATACTATAAATAAATCATTTTTTGATCCATTATAAACTGAAGATTATTTTATTATAAAAAAATATTTCAAGCTTTTCTTAAAGTGACCCTCACCTCTCTTATAAAAGGGTACTTCCCCTTATCTTAATTTCACTCCTCCAAAGCTACATTGATCATCCAAACCGTGCCCAAATATCCTCAAAACATTCATCCCTTCATCTCAGAATCCCTCCTTTGGTCATAAGGCCATTTTATGGATCCCTTTTGATCAAACAAAAAGAAAGAACCCGAAGAAGAGTTAAATATTTCATCACCTCTTTTAAGTTATCCTCTTCTTCAACGTCCTCTTTCATTATTGTTTCCATTCAAAAATAATAACACCAATATATTATATATACATTGATGTTTTTATAAATATGTTATATCCATATTCGTTATTCTATCCATCCAATAAATGACAAATTCATCATACATGTGTACGTATGGAATATCGTCTCCACATCGTGGTGTAGTTTGTTATTCAAACAATTCCATATTTTGGATGGGTATAATAATGAATATAAATAATGTAAATAATAAATATAACATTTTAATGATTCTATATATAGTATATACCATCCAATTACATACGATTTCACCATCAATATAATGATATTTTTTCTCATCTGTACGTAAGGATTACCGTCTCCACGAACGCTAAGAGATTCATTACCCATCGTAAAAATTCATGAAAAATTTCATTTTATGATTAAAAATAATGATTATGAACATAATATAATTCTCTATATTAATCAAATACAACCTATCCATAAAAAACATGGCTTACGTAACCTATCATATAAATGAAATTGAATTAGTTAACACCCAAAACAATGATACTATTAAAATATTATTAAAAAAGCAATATTAAAGGGTTATTTATGATATCATATTTATGTATATAGTACTTTTATAATTTAATAACTATGATTTACCTATTATTCAGGAGGTTAATGTATCCTCGACCAAGGAAAAGTAAAAGGTAATGGATAATTTCACATTCTATTTATTATTCGACGTTGTTTTTACGTAAGTATCTACTGAGACATATTTTTTATCCATGACCATGTTTCATAACAGAGTTTTCAAAGAAATTATTTTTAAGGTAATTTTTACTAAAACACCATTTCAAATGCTTTAATGATTTATTCTACTAAACCTTTTTAATTAATGTCCATGTTTTATAAATGGTTTTAAGGATTTATTTTTATGGACATGAATTCTTAAAAAATTTAATTCCTTTCAAAAGATTCAAAGTGATATGGGACACATTGATTTGAAACTATCTTATAAATTACTTATTTATAAATTATGTGACTTTTAAATGATTTAATTAAAAGGTATATTTATCTCAATGATTTTTAGTGATCATTTTAAACTATGTCAATATACTTTATGGGATATTATTCTTGATTGATGTTGATTTATTATGATAAAAATATTCCATATTTTATTGAAGGTTTTTTGATATTATTGAATGTGGAGGTTTTATTTTTATACTATTCATAGTTTATGTATAATGTATAAACATTTCCTATGCCAGTTTTAATAGGAATGATTATGTTATGTTTAATCTTTTTCATATGAGGAATGCATTGGACTTAGTAAGTGACGGGTGGAGCCCGTTATAGCTCCTCGATTCATCGGTAGGGCTCATGAGACAAATAAGTGTCTTCGCAGAAGGCATTGAAAAAATATAATTTATAGTCTTGGAACAAGGTATTGACTATGTGGTTATGACGTATTGAATTATGCATTCCATCATTATGAATGTGGCTATTGATGTTTCATGTGATTATTTTACTAGTAGAATATCCTTCTGAATTAGCAAATGGAATTATTTGATTTTATCCTAAACATATTTCACTGAATATTAAGTTTTAAAGGCTTTTGTTTTAGTCTTAAACATTTCCTTAAATGTTCATGCTTATTTATGAATGTTTCTGCTATATTTTTATCCGTACTAAAAATATGAGCTCACCCCTTACCATGTTTTATTTTTCCCAGTATGTGAAGAAGTATATTATGGTTGACCTGTAGGGATAGGCTATTGATATAAGTTTGTTCAAAAGGGGAAAAAAATTTATGTTTTTATTTCATGATATATTGTAAAACTTATTAATGTATCTAGTACTTAAAAGGAAACTAAAATGATCGGTCTTTTAGGATTTGAACCCTTGTTATCATGCATATTTTATGTAATAATGCACCGACTCTTGGTAACTGGGGTCAGGAAATTACATAAATGATAAATTGTTTTCCAAACCAAAACTATTTTTCCGTGGAAAGAAATCAATCAGAACCTTCAAAATCATTTATCACATCCATTTGGAGTAATGCATTACAACTCACACACTCACACATCAACACATGATATCCTACATGATTGTTCTATACTCATGAGCCGTTTCTCATCGATCTACCAAGTAGTCACAAGGTATCCATGTACCAGTGCCCCAATGGCACATGCCCCTTCCATAATTTCACGTTAATGAAAATGAATATGCACCAACCCATTTGTGAAAAAACCCACACAAAGATATTATTTCCATAACCATTTTAATAAAAACAATTATTGATAACTCTTCCATATTGGGATTTCGAGCTCACACCATACAAGTGAATTCATGTTTTTTTAGATTATCTTCTTCCATATTTGATCATAGGTAAAATTTTACATAGTGGTTGTTCTTATTATTCATCCATGGTTCTTAGAGAGCTATGCATTTTGGGACTTGGGTTGTTATCTTCTTAAAATTCCACACTTTGTGGTCATCCATTTGGATGTTTATACCTATTTTTCTTATATTATTGTTCTCCTGATAGATTTTTCTTTTGGGACTAATTAATTGAATTATTTTCTTCTACTATTTATTTGGATAAAACCATTATCACCATTATATTTCATGAAACTAGGTGTTAGTCACTGACCTCGGGGGATCATGAATTCCATTCGGTCCATGTTAGAATTTTCTTGGGCAACAAGGTAACAAGGTGTTTGATATGGTTATTGGAAAAATGGTATCATATGTAGGTTAAGAATCATTCCATGATTCTTAATTGTAGTTTGAGTAATTTTTTTGGGGAAATAAGAGTCAGTTACAAGTGAGTGATTGGACATTTCTCATAGAAATGTGTCGTAATTCATCAAGGGTGGTTTGGGAAAGACTAATTGAGGACTAGTTATTATATCTTCCCAACTTTTGATTTGGTATTATGAAATAAAAATATTTTGTCCTTATTTTAAGGGATTAATTTCACTTATTTATCTATTAGAGTGTTAATGTGATGTATTCGATGTTTTTTGATGATGTTGTGAGTCATCATTCCATTAAAAAGACATGTGAATAAAATATAGAAGGAAATGTGGATTAACCACAATGAAAACAAAATATTCTTTTGGATTTGATCCTATTTGAGGTTATTGTATGTGCTGACCATGATTTAGGAGAAGACCCTTCACCAATTCAAGTGCATTCTATGGTTGTGTAACCTCAAAGGGATGTTTAAATAAATCATACTCATGATTTACCTCACCAAATACCACTAGAATACCAAGGATCTAATGATCCTCAATTAGTTGACGATCAGTTGAGAAATATCATTATTTGGTTTTAGTACCCAAAAACACCTGATGAAATTGCGTTCAAATGTGACACCATCATTCTAGAGAGATCAAATTGAATTAAGTGTTACATGATTGTGATGGTGATGAAGCCTGGGTGTTTTGAGTGGAAGGAATATATATATCTTTCCACCAATATGATCAAACCAAATTCTATGGTGATTCCCAATACAATATAGTTTTTCAAACTAGATCGGGTGATAATACCATGATAGAATATGAAAATAAATTTTATAAACTTGTACAGTTTTCACCTAATATTTTATCAAATGAAAAGATGAAGACTCTATGATTTAAAATAGGGCATAAATCTGATATTTGTTCTCCAATTTTATTGATGAACCTGCCATCTTATACAGATGTGATGGATAGAGAATTGTTGGTTGAGATGGACCTGACTAATATGTCTTATCTAATTGGAGTTACTTTTTCTCCTAGGGTCAGTTTAGTTAGTTACCATAATGGGAAGGGAAAGGGTGATGATTTTTTAGGCAGTTCTCGATAGCATGGATTTTCTAGACCTACTAAAGAAACCAATAGAGGACCTTTTATTTTTTACCCATGTAGAAACTATGGGAACTCAAAATTGATTTTCACTGAGGCGCACAAGGTATGTGGTTTTTTCTGAAACATAGGTCACATTTTGAAGTTTTTCCAAGTCATTTCAAATCCATATAGTGAACAATATCACCAATTACTACTAAAAAATTGGTGAAATCAGAAGCTCCATCAACAAAAGGGGTTCTAACAATAGGAATCCAGATTGAAGCATCTTCATGAAGTGGAAGTGCCTTTAAAGGATACATATATGGTTCTAGGGAATGTGATAGGTACCATCATTATAGCTTCATAAATAGTAAATACTATATTGGATACTAGTGCATCTCATTCTTTAATTTCATAACATATTTTGATCTTATTAATCCTCCTATGGATCTTTTATCTTATGTTAAGGATATTAATATTCCCCTTGAAATAAAGAGAGAGCACAGTCTCTATAGTCCATATTGTGTTTTCTCCTTATCTAATATAATTATTTCTTGGGATTTTCTGGTTCATGAGTAGAAAATTAATGACCTAATTTTTAGGTTGGATTGGGTCATTTCTATCAAATCCTGAATTGATTGTCAACTTAGATGAGTCTCTTTTATCATGGTTGATGAGTTCTGTCATATTTTTTCAAATGGTTTTCCTTTTGTATTCTCTAGTTTTCCACTAGTAAGGGTGGTATAGTTTTATATAAATTTTGTTTCTAGTACTCTACAAGTATCTATTCCTTCTTACCACATGAAACTAGATGAAAATGAAGTTTTAAGGACTATGTTGGGTGATATTTTAAGTAATTATTTCTATTCCTGAGTTTGTAACCTCGGGTGGCCCATGTTATCATTTAGAATAAATATGATGGGTAACATTTCCTTTGAGTGGATTACTATAAACTCAATCAGGTTATAGTAGAAAATAATTATATGGCACCGCATATTTATGGTTTTTTGGACCAACTTAATGGGGTGATGTGGTTCTCCAAAATTTATCCAAGATCTGCATTCCATCACTTTAGAATAACAGAATATGACAATAGAAAACACCTTTTAGAGAGGTTATATCCACTAAAAGAACCATTTCATTCCATTTGGGATAATCATTCATTCAATAGTATTTATAGAATTGTTGGGTAGGATTTTTTAAGAGTATAAAGTTACGTTATTTGATATCATTGTGGATGAAATCCATGTTTACTCTGAGTCTGTGGATAATCATGAGCATTATCTATGTGAAGATTTGGAATTTTTGATAAATCACAGAATTTTTTCCATGCTGTTAAAATATAATTTCATTATTCAGGATGTGAATTTCAGGGGACACATGGGGTCAGAACATGGTATATCCATCGATCCTGAGAAGTTAAAGGCTATTATGACATGGTAAAAACCATGAAATAATTATAATATTCAGATATTCTTGTGATTAAGTGTGTATTATCACTGATATGGAAGGGAAAACTCAAATTTGGCATCTCTGATAACTATTATAACTCAGAAGTGAGTAATTATTTTACGGGATGAAAAATATCATAATTCTCTTGTTGATTTGAAAACATAGTTGACTACTGCCCTGATGTTGAATGTTCAAAGGTTACAGAAAGTCTATGTGGTATTTTATGATGCATTATGTTCTGGGTGGTGATGTGTTCTTATTTAGGGTGATCACATTGTTTCTTATGGATCAATTCATCTTAGGCCATAAGAAAAGAATCATCTGACTTGTTACCCAAATCTCAAATTTGTGATGTACATGCTTAAGAGTATGTGGCACTTCTATTCCAGATAATGGTTTTCAATATATTCTGACAGTAGGTCCTTGAGTTAAATCTTCTATCCAAAATATTGGAATGTCCTATAGAGGGGTTTGGTGGAGTACCTAGTATCGTTTGAAATTGGCATCACATATACCCCAGGTAAAGTGAATGTCTCCATAAATTCATTGAGAAAGAAACATCAAACCGAAGTCATAAAAACATCATCTTGGTTTGTAACCTGGCTAATATTTTTCCATAGTTTCAGATTGGAGTATGGGAATTAGTGGACAAGGATGTATTTTCTAGCATTTATTCGACTTATAATCTTCTCTATATGATTATTTAGTAACGGTTTCTTTATGATTATTTTTAAGGAATGAGAGACTCCCTTTATTATGGGGAGACAATTGCTGACTGGTTGTTCTCCACAGAGGGAATTCTACATTTTCAGAACCATTTTATTGTACCATTAATTGTCATGAATGTTGTGATGGGGGGTTACCATAATTCTGAGTGGGTTATGAACCAATGAACTAAAATTATGATATATAAAAAGCAGGGAAGAATCAGGTAGCCATGTATTAAATGGGGAATTTCTAATTAGGCCTCTAAATGTTATACTTTCCAATAGGTTATGGTTGAGCACTAGATAACTTAGGGTTTTACTCATACACTTATGTTGCTGACTTAGAAGTTGGATGAGCTCTCTATGGAATGAGAGGGTGGGTTTTCTCATACCTAGAGAAAGAAAAATTTGATATGGGTTGTGATCGATCGAATAACTAAATCAGATAACCATTACCCTTTATTGATGAAAACAAATGTGGGGATATGGGAAATATCTATGTGAGATTCATTATTTATTTTTATGGAGTTACCATGGTTATAGTCTCTAATAGATGTCCCCATTTTACATAAAGCTTTTAGAGAGGCCTTCGAAAGGCACTATGTTCTTAGGTTCATTTGAGTGCAGTATTTCATCCATAATAAGATGTACTGACATAAAAGATCTGTACAAAATCGTGAGGGAATATTTTGTGTCTATGTTCTCAACTTTGGTGGGGATTGGGATAACCATTTAGATCTGGTTGAGTTTTTTTATTATATTAGTTACCATCCCATGATAAGGATGTCCCCTTATGATTCCTATTATGGTTGGCCTCATAAATATATATTATATTTTCTGAGATCCGATAATGTTCTTTGGATTGATGTTTAGGTACTAGGTGTAGTGGAAGCCTGCTATGGGTGGTTCCCAACTCTACTTTTTCTTGTGATTGATGACTAAACCGAGATTTAACACAACGTTGAACATCGTGATAAATTGAATTAAATCAAATAATTAGATAATTGTAGTTATTCTGGAACTAATGGAAGGATCATCACATATTATTTATAATTAATTTAATTAAATTAATAATTTCCTCTGTTGGAATTCATTCTTCATTGAAGAATATGGTGATAGATCTATGGTCCACTATCATTGAATTATAGAAATCAAGTGTATATTTCCTTTATCAATAATCCAAACAAATTATACGAATGTCCAAACATCACTAAATGATTCACTATGTCCTAGCACGACAAATCCTTGCACTTCAATTTTCCTCCTTCAATCGCTTCAAGAGCCGATTCCAAAGCATTCTCCACGATCTGATGGAGGAGAATTTATCACCATTCGTGGGAGAATTATTAGATAAGAGAGATATCTAGGATTAAGGGGATTCTCTAATATTGGTGTGCAAAACCCAAAAAAGGAATTATATTTCATGAGAAAATAACATAATTATGTATTTAAATCTCTAGGGTTAAATAAAATAATTGTACATGTGACCTTAATTATTTTATTTAGTCCTAGAAAAAACCCATGTAAAATAATAGTATTATTATTATTATTTCCCCAAAAGTTTTCAATTAAAGAATTATAATAAAATAATATTTTATTAAATAATATTCAACATTTATTATTTCTCACAAGACCTTTCTACTCGATCTATATTCCCTTCACAATATTATCTGGCCTTAAAAAATGTCTACTTATTTATTTAATAAATAAAACAAAATTATTATCTCATAAATAAATAAATGTTAAATTCACTAAATAGAACATAAATATTTGTTAAATATTCTACACATAATATATTCTCTCAAATAACTAGTGATGAAATAAATGTTATCATGTTTACATGAATAATTATTAAACCACATGCAGAAATAATATTAATTTGACCAGTTAAATAATAAATAATAATATTTTATTAAACTGAGATTCTGGATACAATTAGTTAAGACCCTCCAGGAACCGTCCTTTGTGGAGTTAGAAATAGTGGCCTCAAGTCCAATGTTAGCATCTAGAAACACTCCATAGAACCCATAGAGAAATAAGTTAGTGTCATAACGACATAATAACTCATATGGATGCTTACTATGTTATATACTACCTTTATTAAAATATCTTTAATAGAGCAGGTTTCATACTAGTGTCATCATCCTATATGATTTATATCAAATTCATTGACTATCTGAAAATAGGATACTGTAATAGAAAACCATGGACCTATATTTACTTAGGTTATGTCATTTCTCTCAAAGGGCCTAAGAAATTAACTTGTGTGAATGAACAGAATGGGATAAATTATTTCTCACATTAGTCATTAATGAAATGTTATTGGTGACACTCCCAATGTATCCTACATCACTGTAAACATCTGTCATCATGATTTTCATCAATACATAATAGTATGTGATGCCTAATATTCATTAATAAAAACATTATTGTTTAAGGTCCAATACATATATTATTACATAGGAATATCCAATGACATGTATAAATTCATATTTCCTATTGGGGGTTCCTATTATAATAAAATACAATTGGATATAACCAAGGGAGTACACCATGAGAAGGTTCATCAATGTCCTCTGAGTCTCCAACACTGATAGCTTATATCAATTGTGTCCCTAAAATGATATAATCCAACTATGGAACAAATATTCAAGAATAGTGTCAAACCCTTACAGGTTGTAGTCATAGCAAGGAAATGCTATGACCTTTTACTATTATAGGTTCTCTTAGAACATTATTACCTTATATGTCACATTGTATAATAATCATGATGTGATAAGTGGATAATTAATAGTAAAAACAATGAATACATGTTTGTCATAATATACACATAAGTTGGTTCTAGGGAACCAACTCCAACAGAATCTCACGGGTACTAGAGCCAACTGCTTATAACCTTCAGTCCACTAGCTCTCACATGATACTCACAATTCAAATAAGATTTTACTTTAGTAAATTGGTTTTCCACATTCTCTTCTGTGGGTACTCTACTTAGTGAAACTTCACCCCTTTGATAGAAATCCATCAATAAGTGATACTTTTGGAGTATATGCTTTGTCTAGATCTTTTGAAAGATCCACCATTGTAGTATTATCACAGTAAAATGTGATAGGGTATTTACTATAAGGTACAACATCAAGATCCTAGACAATGTTTTAAATAAAAATAGAATCCTTGGCAGCATTATATGTAGTTATATTCTTGGATCCTGCTATATAATAACATAAAACTATATTGTTTGAACTCTTCTATCTCATAGATCCTCCACATAGATAGAAAACATATCCTGATTGTGACTTCAGATCATTCTAATCTTTCTAAGAACTATCATCAATATATCCTATGATGACTAGATCCTTTTCTCCTATATACACTAGGAACTTATCCATAGTTTTTCTCAGATACATAATTATAAACCTAACATTATTCCAATATTGTACTCCTAGATCTTCATGATATCTTCCTACCATGGTCAGTGTATAGGAAACATCTTGTATAGTCCAGACCATTTCATAAACTATTGACCCTATCATCAAAGAATATAGGATATTACTCATTCTCTGTTTCTCATGTTTTTCATCTGTGAATACATTATCTTTTAATGATGAAAACCATGACACACTAGAACCAGTTCCACCTTGGATTTTTAAATACAAAATCTCTTTAGAATCTTGTCAACATATATAGTTTGACATATTCCAAGAGGCCTCTTGGATCTATCATGAATGATCTTGGTTCATAGAATATAGGTATCTTAACCTACATCCATCATAGAGAAACACATGTTTAACATATTCTTAATTGATTATAAAATCTCTATATCATTTTATATTTGTAATATTTCATCAACATATACTACTATGATATTGACTACATTCCCACTAATCCACCTCTATATTCATAAATAAAATTAGTTCTTTATAAAACCAAATTCATTGATGGGTTCATCAAATAAAATTTTCCATGACTTCGATGATTGCTTCGAATATATAAATGTGTCTCTAAAAATTTAAAATTCTATTGGCTCACCTTTAGTCACAAACCCATTCAGCTGTGTAATATAGGTATCTTCCTGAAGGATCCTGTTAAGGAATGAAGGCATCCATCTAAAAAATTTCATAGTCATGGTAAAATGCTATAACAAATATAATTATAATGGATTTAAACACGGAAAATGGTGAAATGGTTTCCCCATTGTGAATTCCATGATGATGATCAAACCCTTTATCCACATGCCTTTTTTATAGTTATTTTTTTTTTACCTTCTATGTATATTTTCCACTTGAATACCCATTTTCATCCAACATTCTTTGCATCAACTGGCACATTGATGAGAAGACAATCTTGGTTTTGATATGTGGTATCAATTTTAGAATTCATGGATTATTTCCATCTAGAAATTTTTGAGCTCTCTACTTACTCCCTGTAGAAGATAGGTTCATCATTTCCAACCTATTATGTATCACCATATTCTGTGACTATAAAAACATGTCTCTCTTGTTCGGCTACATCTCTTATACTCATACATAGTACATATGTTTTAGGAACTACTTCTTCCATGGGAACCTGTGAAATCTATTCTTGTACCATCTCTTGTGTATCATAAACATCATATTCATCAAAGATAATCTTACACCCACTATCATTTTTATGATTTTATCCCTCAAATGAAATATGGGTTGTCTTGCGAAAATAATTTTCTTTTTTGAGGGGTTGTATAGGTAGTATCCCTTTGTTTCCTTGGGACACCCCATAAAGATTCACTGTGTTCCCTAGGGTGATAGTTTATTGCCTGAGAAGGCCTTAACAAATGTATCTCAACCCCATGCAGATGTATAAAACATAATGGATTTATTTCCACTCTATAACTCAAAGTGAATTCCATTTGATTCTTTAGTTGGTACACCGTTTAATGTGTATGACGATTTTTATAATTTATATCACAGAAATGTTAACAGAATATATTCATGACTCATAATTAACCTCAAAAAATCCAAAAATCTATGGTTCCCCCTTTCAATAACACCACTCCAATTTGGTGTCTATGTTGGAGTGAGTTGATATAGAGTCTCAAACTCTCGTACAAAGTCAATGAACTCCTGTTTAAGATATTCACCACTTAAATCTGTTCGAACATTCTTATCTTATTACCAATATGAATTTCTACATCATTCATAAATTTGATGAATATTTCAATTGTCTCAGACTTATACCTCATGAAGTAGATATATCTATGTCTACTTAAGTCCCTAGTAAAATTTATGATGTATGAATATCCATATCCATATTCTACAAGAAATGTTCCACACACATTACTGTGTACCAATCCTAGATGTTCTTTTTTCATTCACATTTTCCAGTGAATGGTGGCTTGTTCATTTTTACGATTAAATAATTATGACATTTATCCTGTAGGTTTAACTGAAAAGAGTCTAAATAACCATCTTGAATGATCCTTATCAATCACTTCTCATTTACATGACCAAGTCAGTGATGCCACTACTAGGAGTTATATGAGTTGACTAAAAATGATTCATTATTAAATTTAAATACTTTATTATAATTATTTAATAAGTAAAGATCATTATTTAAATGCACCATACCAAAACATATTTTGTCCTTATAAAACAAACAATTTTTATCTTGAAATTTGAAAATAAACCCATATAAATCTATACATGACACCAAAATTATGTTCTTGGTAATTATAGGTACATAATAAAAATATATTTAAACAAAAATAATTTTTTTTGGAAATTAAAGTTGGTATTCACCAATGGCTATAGAAGATAGCCTCGCATAATTGGTAGATCGTAGACCCACCTCTCCTTTGTAAATCATCAGAAATCTACATGGTTCCAAAATTTGGATATAGATGAGAGTACCACAAGTTGTATCTAATACCAAATGTGTAGGAATGGAAATATCCCACTCAATGAAGAATGAACCTTTGGCTTCCCCTTGCTTATGGGTATGGTTCCACTTCTTGTGGCTTGGTATTCCACATGAAAAACATACTGCCTCCTTTTATTTTCCCAATCTCTAGATTTTATTCTTCTTTAAAGGATAGTGCTTAGGATCTTTGGACTGTTTATATGTCTTGGGCCCCTTTTCCTTGTTCTTCCTTTTCATATTCACTATAAGAAACACATGTTTTTCATTCCTCAAGTCCTTATCCACATTGAGAATAAAAAAACATGTTCAGGAATACTCTTCTCATTATTGATATTATTTTAATTAATAAAAAACTGAAGAACGTCTTATGTAGTGATGAATGTATGATATTTTTAAGAAACACATTTGGGAATTTAATCCCTATGAGGTCCAGGTATTCAATGTAGCCGAAAAACATCACTAGATGAGGCCCGAATGGCATAGGATCTCCAAACATAGTTGTAAAAAAAAATTGTGATCTTGTACCTCTCTAATCTCATAATATATTGATTGAGATTCCCTAGGTGAGACATGATGCTATAAAAATCCATATACTCATGTTTAATTAAAATATCCTTGGAAATGGATGATCTCATAAAGCACATAACATCTGAAGATTCGTTCAGATGTTTCTCTAAGAGTGGTAGCTGTATATTGCATTCCTCATTTTTAGGTGCAGTAGGTAAAGTTTCGTCCATCACATATTATTTATTTTCATGGAGAATGATGACATGTAGGTGCCTTTACCATTATTGGGAATTTGTTATAGTGACAAGGTTTTCCTTCTCAATTATGGTTCACAATGATATGTTTTATGTCGTTATAATTTTATTTCTACAAAATAAGATAGGAAAAATTTTAGAACATTATTCGACAAAATTTATACTAGTAAATAAATATTGTATTTATTACTCTCCCATTATTCTATTTAAACCCAACATCACTTGAAATTAGGCATAGAATATCTTGTTTCTAGGATATTAAAGTAGAAAGAATCCATATTTCCCTTCTGATTACCCTAAATTTGGATGGTTAAGAAACCTAAACGGTTCAAGATAGGCATTCCAAATTCCAAATAGACTAACTTATAGTTCTTTGATCTATTGAGTTATCTCCCTAATCCTGAAATCCACAATTGGATTTCCTCAACTTTTGACTCTCAATTACACCAAGTACTACTTTATTAGTAAGCCATTGATGTGAAACATGTTATTTCAACCCAAAACGTCATGTTTGAATTCCCCTATAATTGAAAGAACCACAACATTTTCTAGTCAAGCACATTGAATAATGGTTCAATTTTAACAAAAGTAATGGAAGTATATACGAATAAATATTTGATTGAGTTACATTGTCCTTTTATGTGTAATTATTAAATAATTATCATTATCATGTTCTTATAAATATTATATGGGAATATATATGTAATTAACCATGAATTCAATATTATTAATGCAAAATATGGTTTAATTTAATTTTATCTTTCATTATTGTTAATTCCTTAATAATGTGATTGCAATAAGATTTCCATAATTAAATAATAATGAAAATGATATAAATAAAATAAAGTTGTATGATCATGAGATATTACTAGTAGTTAGTTTATCAAGTGGTTGATAAACTATTTGTTGACCTGGAGGAAAATAATTTTTAACCAATTAAGGATCGTGTTGTAGCTTTCCACCTATCCACCTATTTATTTTCTTGGATTGGTTTCACCTCAGCTCCAAACATAAACTACCTCCACTAGCATGGGAGCTCTATCAATTACTTTTTCTTTTTACTCCCACATAGGTGAGGGGAAAAGGAAGGATTCATATAAAGAAACCATGGGCATGCAAGCCCTACAGAATGAATGGAGATGATGCACATAAGACTAAAATTTAATTTAATAATAAATTAAATCTAACTAATCACATATAAAATGTTTGTCCTATCTCAAGATCATCCACATTCATGTAGAAGATTACTCATTTATTAAGAATAGCATTCACTTCATAATTGTCCTTATTTAAGAAAAATCATGCTTGAATCAATTAATTATTATAATTAGTTAATCATTCATTCCATCTTAATTTTCATTTAAATTTATTTAATATTCTAATCCCTTATAAATTTAAATGAATTAAATAAGTTTTTTTAAAATTAACTTTGTAGAAAAATGTTCCATGGATGGTATATGGTGAATACATGTCATAATCTACTCATCATGTATTATACTCGTATAATTGTTTATTCATTGGGGAAGTATCATACATGACTTATCTCCTATATTAATGTTGTGTACTTCAATGATGATTACAATAATTTGAAGATTTTTAATTAGAGTCTTAGGATTAAATTCACGTAGGATAAAAACTTATTCTACCACTCATACATGATCAGCAGACCTAAAAATAATGTATATATTAATTTAACATTTAAATATTTATGTATATTAAAACCTATCAGATGGAGTGTCCAATATTTATAACCATGGGGAATGTACATGTATAATTTTTTACATAGTAAAATAAATAAATTTTAAATATGGGTAGATTGGTATATGTACATGCCATGTAAATTCAAGCTACACATTATATACAACTCACACCATCTATCAGAGGTACATGCCTTTGGAATTAACATGTGAATCATACCTTGGGAACATGGTTATATGTTGTTTCCAATGTGATACACTTTGCATTATATAGAAATTAAAAAATCATTAGTATGGTAGGTCATCTATTGAAATAAACCAACAATATTTGAATAAAATGTACTACATATCATGTACATGGTTTATATAGTGTATACTTCAGTTAAATCTGTGCATGTATATCCTGATCAATGCATGGTGTATGAATTAACTACACCAGGTGTCATCATTGCTCACAGTTTATGTAATTTCCAAATTAACTCCTGGTGTATTGACTATAAGTACATGCGCCTATAATTCTATTTACACTGCAAGTACTCCTATGTTTTCTGGAGAAAAACAATGGATACTTAAGAGGAGTTAGTTAAATTTATTTTAATCATAAAATCAATTTTTTCTATTAGATCTATGAAAAATGAATGAGGAAGAAATATATATCACAACATAGATTTAAAATTGGTAAAACATGAATTGAAAACCAAAATTAAAATCTTTAAATCGGTAATGATCATAAATAAGTGTATATAATTATGTTATAACATTGATACCACTTGTGGGTTCTGAGATCCGTGGAAGCATGCGATGGGTGGTTCCCAACTCTTTTTTTCCCTGATCGGTGATTAATCTGAGATTTAATACAACATTGAACATCGTGATAAATAGAATTAAATCAAATAATTAGATAATAAAAATTAAGCCAGAACCAAAGGGAGGACCATAACATATTATTTATAAATAATATTATTAAATAATGTATTAACTTTGATGGAATTATTTATTTTTTGCTGAATCTGATGACAGATATCTATTCCACGATCATTTTTTTGTTGAAATCATGTATACATTATCTCTAGTTGTGACCCACACATGTTCCTCGAATCTCCAGACATAGACGAACAAATATATTAGTGCTAGCATGGTAGATCCTTGTTCTTGTGTCGTCAACCATTGATAGATTTGATAACTTCTTCCAAAGATTTCTCCTAGATCTCGTAGAAGAGAATTTATCACCATTCATGGGAGCATTCTTGATAAACTGATCTCTTAAGGCATTAAGGTGTTCTCCAAGACTTTTGTGCATAACCAAAACAAATTAATTGTATCTCTTCAGAAAATAACATAATTGGGTATTTATATATATAAGGGTAAAATAAAATAATTAAAAAACTTCCCAAAATTATTTAATATCATCTTAGAAATACCCCCATGTCAAATAATAATACTAACAATATTATTATTAATTCTCAACATGCGTTTAACTTGTGAATTATAATGAAATATTATTTAATTAAAATATATAAAATATTTATATATTCTCAAAAATCCAATAAATATTTTCTTCTATTGCCTTGAAATAGTTATCAGGCCTTGAATAATTTCTATTTATATATTAAATAAATTTCACTACATTATTAGCCAAAAAATAAAACAATATTATATTCGCTAAATGGAAAATAAAAACTTATTAAATATCTTGATCATAATATATTATCCAGAATAACTCCTGGAAAAATAAATGAGACCAATAAAACATGAATAATTATTAAATGATGTGTTATAATAATATTTATTCAACCTGTTAAATAATAATTAATAATATATTATTTAATAGAGATTCTAGATACACTGAGTGTGTGACCCTCTAGGCCTCTTTCTTAGTGGCATTACCCAGAGTGACTTAATTTCCATTATTAGCATCAGAAGACATGTAAAGGAACCCAAAGAGAAAGAATTTAGTCATGCAGTGACATAATAACTCATACATATGATTACTATCAAATATAATCCCTTTATAAGAGTATCTCTAATCAAGAAGGTTGCATACCTGTTTCATCAACCTATATGCTCGATATCTCTTTCTTTGTGTTTCTGGGAATATAAATTTTCTATATAACACAATTTCCATGGATTTATATAGGCTATATCATTTCCATAAAAGGTCCTAAGATATTAACTTCCATTAATGAACAGAATGGATAAATCCTTTCTCACAATATTCTTTAATGAAATATTATTCCTGATGCACCCAACATATCCTACCTCATTGTGAACATCAGTCATTATAGGTTTCATCAATATATCAAATTATGTGGCTTATAATATTCATTAATATTAATCATAATTCATAAGGATCAAGACACACGTCCATAGATAAAAATATCCAATGAAATGTAAAAAAGTTGATTTCGTACTTTCAGGTCATGTTCTCCAAATATCCTATTAGATATTACTATGGGTGTACATCATCCGCAGGTACCACAATGTCTTATAAGTCTCCACCCCTGATATCTTGTATTAATTTGGTCCCTCAAATGATATCATTTGGATATAGAACCTATATTTAGTAATAGTGTTATATCACTTGTGGGTTCTCATCATAAAAGGGAACTACTATGACCATTTAGTGTGATATCTATTATTAAGACATTTTCTCACAAATTTTCACACAGAAGAACAATAATGATGTGATAAGTAGCTAGTTAATATTCAAAAAAATGAATACATGTTTATCATAAAGTAAATAGATGTTGGTTCTATGAAAATAACTTGAATAGGGTTGATCTTGGTTCGCAGGATCATCGAAAATATTCATTTTATTCATAAGAATTTTTTTACGTCATAGATCTATAATAAGACTTATGATAGTCATCATCTTCTTCCATTAGAGAATTAAGTCGGTGTTTTGATGTTATTGAGAGTTTCACCTCAATTTGTACTTCGACATGTTGGTTGGTTTTGGAAGTGGGAAAATTTTATGTTTTTAATAAGGTAGGGAAACTAAATTACCATATAGCACTTACACCATTGATGTCTTCGATACATAACATGTTATTTGTGTCTCATTAATGGAAATATCTTATTAACCATCTCTTGTTCTATGATTTAGTGATACGATGTTGATCCCAATTTCCCAATGACTGATCATCTAGTACAGATAGTTGATTAAAAATTTAAGGTTCTATATGGGAGAATGATACCTTTTCTTTGTGTACTATAGTAGCATGGTTCTAATTCTCACGAGGCATGGGAGCAATAAGAATTAATGAGAGTGTAGTGGAATCAACTTCTTGATATGGAATCCTCTTGACATGACTTATGGAGAGCGAATATTATTATGGTGTGAATTTTGTAACATCCAATTACCTTTCTATCGGGGTATATTTTACTCCTTATTTTAGTTTTCATTTCTCATTGTCTTTTTAGGGTTGAGAAGGAGTTGGGGGATGCCTGTAATGGTGATGTCATGGATTTTTTGGAATTTTAGTAAATAAATTACTGGTTCCCCATATATTTTGGGATTTAAATGTTGTGTAATATTGTTAAACATCCTATAAATAATAAAATATTAATACATCCATTTGATAGAACAATGCATTGGGTTTTTTTCCATAATTGATAATTTAACATTTCATAATGTTTTATTGGATAAACGTCGTGTAAATTCCCTTATGTTAATTTCAAGGAAGTGGATCCACTAAAATTTCTATTCCATTTCCTCCATGTTTCCCTAATATCAACCTAAAGCCATCCCTATGTGATTTTTAGAGCCCCCAAACACTTTCAGGTCATTTTTTCAGTGATTGATCATTGTTTCAATAGTCTTGTAACTCTTTGGGTAAGTGGTATCCCTTCCTATCTAACTCTTTATCTTTCCCTCATTAGAGTTGTATATATCATCTAGGGATTAATTGATCTATGATCTATGTTGTTGAATCTTGTTTCTAAGTTGACATCCTAGATCTTCTACACCTTAGTTCTTATTTCCAGGTTCCATTGCGGGCATTTTGTTTCCCAAGAAAAGGTAGGTGGTTCCGTTTAATATTGGCCAATTATTTTAACCCTAAATTTAGTGATTTAAATTATATTTAATTCAATTAAATAATGAAATCCCTATTCATTTTGGATTCTAATTTTAAATTTCTTGGCATGAGAATTTGTATTCACTGCTAATTCTAGTGAGTTGAGGTTTGGTTGTTGAATTTTTTGGAACATGTGAAATTTATTTCAGATTTTCATTTTAGAATACATCATTAATTTTTTTGATAATAACCCATTTGTTTTATTCTATAAAAGGGTAAAATTGATTAAATATTTGTTTTCCATAGTAAATTGAAATTGGTATATTGAAAGGGAAATTAGTTGATTTTATTTTAAATAGTTTTGAAATAAATTACCCACTATTGATTGTTTTTTGAAAGAATGTAAGCCTAGGTATTTAGTGAGTTATTAGAGAAAAACTCACAATGATGTGAACTCATGAGAAACACATTAACGCCTTACCAATATAACAAAAATTTAATGGATGATATTATCCCTAGTATGAGTTTAGTTAGTATTATTTGTCTAGTTTTAGAGATACTTGTGTGCATATTTTCATCATCATGAAATAAGTTCTTGAGGATATCATTATATTGAACTATTTTACCTCTTAGGTCATGACAATGATGATTTTTTGTGATCATTTTGTAATATAGGACAATATTTTAAAGTGTTTTACACATGGATTGTGAATTTTTATAAATTCAGATATATAAAATGTTTGTCCATCCATTGCATGTATAAATTTTCCATCAATTAAAATGTAAATAATGATTCATTTTAAATATTATTTTTTACTCTAATTACTATTAATTTATGTTGGAATCATTATATGGTTAATTAATGAGGAAAATGCTTATGGAATCCTTGGTGAGACCATACCTGGATTTTTAGATCAAAACCTACCTATGAATTAGAGATTTTTTATATTATGTTCTTCTAGGATAGAGCAAGGTTAAATAGATATATAGAGGGGGTTATTGCTTTTAATCAAGTATTCTCATATATCTGTGTTCTTTAGGGTCTGGGTTGTTATCTTCCTATTTTCTAGTACATTATAGTTTTACTTTGTGTTGGTTATACCAATTTGACTTATAGTACTATTCTCATTATGGATTTTTTTTGAAATTATAACTTGTAACATTTCATTCCAATATTTATGTGGAATGATAGTTCCAAAAGAATTTGGCATGATGAGAGGTTCTAGTCACCAGCTGGTGGGGATTGGTAATTCCATTGGGGCCATGTCAGCATTGGGCTTCGAATCAGGGTACTAGGGTGTGCAGGCTGGTTCAGGACAATTTATATGATATTATTATCATTATATAAATATAAAATATTACTAACATCATTTTAATAATTATCATTGAAAAATGGAAATGATACTCGTGCGTACATATGATCGACCATCTCCAACATCATAATATACTTCGCTTATCAAATAGATCATGCAATATTGGTCCTAAATGTATTGTTGATGTATAAATATGATAATTATTTATTGTTATTAATCTATTGATGATGGATTTATATGATATTCAAAACAACGAGATCATTAAAAAAATCATGAATTAAAAAATATGGAAACTACTATATGAAATAAAGAAAATAAAGAATTTTTATTGGTAATCATGTGATAATATTTCAATAAAGCATCATATAAGATAATATAAAAATTAATATCATTCTCTAATAAGTGAATAAGTAATTTAAAATCACTACACATGAGGTTAAATCATGTTCAAGAAAAAAAGTGTGAGATGGATTTCTTAACTCAATTTCCATTCATGGGGTAAACCTTTTTCATCATTGATTATGTTATACTGATATTATGTGAATAATGGATTATTATTACCTTATTTTGTATTTACAGTTTTTTATTTGTATTTATAGATAAAATACCTATTCAATTCATTTATTATTTATCACTTCATCATTATGTTCATTGTATGGTTTTATTTCCCAATCTCATTCGAATTGAGAATGTTTATTTTTAAAATTTCATTGATAGAAATTATTTTCCCATTTCTTAGGAAAATCAATTCATTTTATTCTGATCTAAAAATTCATGATATTTTCATCAAATAGTATCAATTTTCCTCTCTTTGGTAGTTAACATTAATGATAAAATGTTATTATAAAAATCAAATAGTATCTCTCTCTTCATTCAGAAATCTTTTTTCTTCCAAAACCATGTTTCTTGAATATGTTTTCAAAAAAATCCTACTATTTCCAAGGTATTTATTAAATACATTTATATACATATGTAACATTAAAAAAATTAAAAAAATCTTCTTTCATTTTCCAAAATGCACTTTTCTAACCTTTTAATAGTGAAAATAAAATGTTTTTTGGACATGTACAACATGTATTGAATTACACTCCATAAAAACATCATTTATATGAAGATTAAATTTAATCTTTATAGTGATATTTTTAAATAAATTTCCTTACATAATATTTTCAAAATTATGAGTTTGTAAAAACTGATTTTCCATGAATATTATTTTTGAAATTGTTTATGTTTCAAAAACAAATTTTCAAAATAAAAAAGATATTTTCTTAAATATTCTCTTTAAATATTTTTTTTAGTATTTCTATTCACCACCAATAAAATAACTATTATTATTATTCTGATGTCTATATTTTATTGATACCATCCTTATTCTTCATATAGAATTTTTTGATATTTTTTCCATCGAAAGATTTGAAATTCACTTTCCTGATTAATTTTTGTAGTCATTAACATTACCTTGAATTGTTCACTTTATTTTGATTATTAAATTCCCCCAAAATATCCATATCTGTTATCAAGGATTTAGTTTTACATAAATTGTATGTAATTTCTACATACGGTGTTCTTTATTTAATGTTATGTTTTTATCCAAGGAAATATTGATAAGTCAATATTATTTACTCAATACATATATTTGATGATAAAGAAAAAATGATACGAATTAAATCGATAATTTGATATATGATGAATTCTTTGAACATGAATGTTATGCGTGGGGCCCATTTATTGACATCCTTTTGATTCATCTGTAGTATCATGGGACGAGATAGTTGGATAGTCCTAGTTAAATGGGTTCTACCCATATGTTTTGAACTATCAGTAGGATATATCATGAAGGTAGATGTATTATGTGACTAGGAAACATGATGTTCTAAAATTCATTCTTCCATTCATTCACAATTTAGTTATTATTATCTGTGAGACTTTTGAAATTATATTATCTATAAATTATTTTAATTCTCAGTTCATTGATTAAATGAAATGAATATTTAGTTATTTACAAAGAAATGTTTATTATGACTTATGCAGTTACAAAATTAATAATATTGATTAAATTTAATATTCTTCTAGTTATATACATGTATATATTGATTCTGTTAATAATATTATTTAAATGGAATTTCATTCTATTGTATACCTTTCTATATTGATTTCCCTCACTAATTTATGATATCTTCCAATCAATTTTCCCCTTATTAATCATTTTAGCACAACCTTATTTTGTTTCCTTTTAGATAAATAGATGATGTCTGCTACGAAATATATGAAATAATATTTTAGAGGGAACAAAGATATTCTCAAAAAAAAATGTTGTAATTTATCTCATTCAAATGTAATTTTTGAATCATGTACGTATCTATTTTTCCGAGACAACTAACCAATTTCTCCCTTTGGTATTTTACCCTTTGTATCTATATCAATAGAATAAATTATTTCACCAAATCTAGGCCACTGGTTTTGGTTTATTTATATATTAAATCAAAAGAAGTTTAATAGAATCCTTGAAAACATGGTTTATTAAAACATATTTTAGGATTTATAAACCAATGATATACTTTGAGGATATATATAGAATAAAATCCTAATGTTTTGGTAAGGTATAGATTATGTTTTTTTATTTTTAATTAATATATGTATAGAAACTAAAATAGTCTGTAGTTATTGTACAAATATACCTAGGTTTAGTAACTTTAAAAGTTGTTCATTATGCATGAATTAATCATCACTTGGTGTATGATTACAGGCCTTAATATGCTCTAAATTTGAAACTATGGGGGGTTATGATTCTGTATAATTAAAATTTTCTTTTCAAACCCTTATGATGGATATGAATTGATTATGAGAATGAATGACCTAGTTAAAACTATTTATGTATTATATTGAGAAAAATGTGTCTCAAAAGAATAGGAAAAAATTTTATGTTTGGAAAATATGGTCATAAAGTAATGATGTTTCTAAGGAAAATTAAGAGTATGATGATGAAAAATAAATAAAATTATACCTTTCTATTTATATTTTGTTCTATTAAATGGGGAGAACCTCGGAGTTACCCATGTAAATACCATATTCTTATGGTTAAACCATCGATGAGGAAGGAACTATATGTGAAATACAATAGATTAATAATTTATGTATTTTAATTGAAAAAAATAATTTTTATAAGTATTTTTACCTATGGTATTTTGGATATAATAATCACGAAGCATCGTTTAATTTTCTTGAATATTATAATCATATGTGATTTCATTTCCAAAAGATTTATGGATACAATCATGTCTTAGGAGTTTAAACATGATCATAAGGTAAATTTCTTATGAAACATTTTTAGGTTTTATGTGATTGGAGCCTACTGATATTAAGGATGTTTTCAAAAAATGTATGGAAGGAATATGTTTTAGTGGAAAATTTATTTTAAGATTAATTTATTTACCTTTATAAACATGGTTTTAAAATTATTCTTATTCTTTTTGGATAATATGATAAACATTTACAGTGTAAAAATAGACAAGTATGATTATTAGAATATATGGAATAAAAAATGTATTTAAAACAATATTAATAATTTTATTTAATGATTAATTTTATTTCGAGGATTTCCTTAATATTCTTTTAGAAATGTTATATGAATTATGTTAATATGATTCTATAAAAAGGAAACTGCATATTGATTAACAAATAGATGTGTCTAGAAATTCTATGGGTCTTGGACAAGTGGTATTACTATTGAGGTTTAGAAACTAAATTTATTATATTGGATAACTTGTTCTAACTAAATTTTATTTTGAAAATATTTAGAGATTGATTGATTGAATGGAAACTTTTTTTATATCTTACAATTCATTAAATGTGAATTTTAGTGCTTTAGGCTTGATAAATTATTTTTTGGATATTTATTCCTTTGAGTAAGGTATGAATTTGAAATTGGTCAAATAACAACCATTGGATTAAAGTTTACTAATGAAATAGTAATGTATCAACTAGGTGTATTGGAATATATTTATAGATTGTAAGAGAATAGGCCAACTCTAGGAAAAGTATATTGAAATATAAAAATTTCCAATTTCCATCATTTCTGATGATATTAATGAACTCTTCACGCCGATTTTGTTTATTGTTTTGAGGTCCTTTACTTTCTATTGATAATTCACATTATTTTGTGATCAATTAACTCTAACATTCCTAATAATTATTTATGCTTTTTTATACCCAAATATTCAATTTCCATCATTGTTATCTACATTATAAACATAGTTTTGCGAACATTAGATTTACCTTTATAATTTATTAATAATATTTTGTATTAACCAACATAAAATTTTTATTTTTAAAAAAATTTATTCATAAATGTAAAACCATTGATTAATATTGTCATGTTTAAATTGTGAGGATACAATTTTTATTTGATTGGAGAATTTGGAACCCATAAATTATAAAAGAAAATTGTATTTGAGAATGTGTATGTAAAGAAAAACTAATATTAGAAGAGAATATAATACCCCATGACTTTTCAATATATTTATTTTATAATAAATTTAATTTTTTCGATAGCTTATGATGCAGACAATATCAATTTTAAAGGAAAATCGATAATTTAGTAAACTATTCTTTAAAAATGAACATTATAAATATATAATTAAATTAGAGGGAGTGAATAGTAATAAAATTTATAATATATATAATATATATATATATTTTATAAATTAACACTTAGTTAAAATAAAACTAATATTTTTGTAAAAAAACAGATTTTTTCTAACGAATATTTTTGTCACACATTGGATACATAAATTAAAAATAAAATTTAAAAATTTTAGAATATTTATTCGAAAAAATTATCCTAATTTTTTAAATTTTAATACCAAAATTATCATAGTTAGATTTTTTTCTATAAAATGTTTTATTTTTTTACGAATAGTAAAAAATATAGAATTTTAACATAAAACAGTTTTTTTATTTAAATAGTTTATAAAGTTATATTATATTTTAAATTTTTTTAAAAGTGAAATTTTTTAAATTATTATCAATTAATCCTATTTAATTCATCTTAAATATTTTTATATTTAATGTAGATAATAAAACTATGTAAAATTTTGAACATTTTCTCTTTGAAAACTCACATCATCATCATATCCCTGGGATTAAATTCTAATTATATTATGAAACATTGCTAAAATTTGTTAGATAAAATGGATTCCATATTTCTAGTAAGAATAATCTATAATTTATATTATGTTTCACTTAATTTAGTAACAAAAATAATAGTAAAAATAGTAAAAATTATTTACTATTGTTAAGGTAAAAATTGACTTACATGGGTCAAACAACAAAGAAAAGGGTTTCAAACTATTCCAACCCAGATTATCTAGAAATATTTCCACATTAAATGTTCTAGGTTCTATAACGGCTCATTTTGGATCCCTTTATAATTATAAAAACATTTTTATAATTGAATCTTTTGAAATATTAAAAGTGTTCTACTCACCTCACTTGTAAAAGTACTCCCCCTCTCCACTCTTCTTTAAACCTTCACATATTTTAGGTTCTTCCAATAAAAACCAATATTATATCCCAAATTCACTACTATATTCCTATAAGACTTATTTTCAGATGAAATTGGACAAATTATTTCTTTCAGTGCAATCTTACAGAGGATACATGATGAAAAAGAAACCTTCTTCAATGACCGTATTTATTTAATTTCTTCCTCGTCCCCCTTAAATTTTTATTAGTCCATGATTAAATAAAAAATTATGTATATTACATATAATGATATGATTTTATATTATATTCAGGATGTTTTCCCATCCCCACATTCATAAAATTCATTTCAAAATAATTATTCGTATGTATCACATACAATCACATCACGAAGACATGTCATTTGTTTTATCAATAAAACCCTTTAAACTTTATTATCATAATGGATATATAGTATATCTGTTATATTTATAAAATAACTATACATTTTTTATTGAATATATCATACATATAATTTCCATTTCCATTTTAGGGGGTATTTGAGTATGTCGTTTGTCTGTATGATGGGAAACTGCTTCCCAAAGCAATATTACTAGTCTTTCACTAATGATTTCCATGAAATTTAACATGTATAAAATTAATAAATATATGTGATATGAATGAAATATTTATTATTTAATGAAATATTTATCATGACGAAAATATAATAGATATATACGTGTGTACATATATATCATTTTCTACCTTCCTTTTCACTCAAGGAAAGATGATAACATAGCTTGTGTATGTGTAGACCACTGCCTTCATAAAGGGATTTGACTACCTTTTCATCACCACACCACATGGATGATATAAATAATTGTATTTTAAGAAATAATATGATATATATGTTAATATTATTATTTTAGAAATATAAAATATTATTTACCTTCTTTACATAGAGATCATTGAAAACTATAAACGTTACTCACGCATATGTACCACATGTCATCTCCATGTTAGTAATGTACATACTTTCTCCAAACCATAATTAATGATTGGTATTAAAAGTCTAATTGAGGTATAAATAATAAAATTATTTCATGATTATTATTCTATATGGTATAGGACTTTGTAATATGAAAAATATCCAAAACATTCCTACAAAATCATGAATGAGAAAACAAGGCAATGAGCACCCAAAATGATGAAAATAATGAATTATTATCGATGAATGGGTAATATGTTGTCATAATATGATTATATATGATATTATAAATATTAATATGTTTCTTTATAAGCTCAATAAAAATTTTAAAACCAATATATAGGATTTTATATCACATTCAATCTATTGGAAGGGATATTTAAGAGATTTCATAACTCAATTTCCATTAATTAGGATAAGATTTTTCTTCACTAATTATATCACTATAAGATTATGGGTATATTAAATTCTTATTTAATTTATATTTGTTTTAAATTTTTTTAATTTTTATTTATAGTTGAACTGTGCAGTCGATTCATTAATTAATTCTCACTTCATTGTTATGGTCACTGTACTGGTTTATTTCACAATATCATTCAAATTGATATTGTTTATTCTTGAATTTCACTGAAGGAAATTATTTGAAAATATCAAAGTAGAAACATTTTATTTTATTCATATGTGATTACATGTGATATTTTCAATAAATATAACTATTTCCACACTTTCATATATAAAATAACTTAGAAAATATTTTTTTATGAAAATAAACCTTCATTTCTCTCTTTAATCAAAAATCTATTATCCTCTGAAACTAAGATTTCAAAAAATGTTGTAAAATTTGTTTATAAATATTTCTTTATGATCTATTGATGAAATTTTTTACCCACTATGTCTTTTTTTAAATAGTATTATTCTTGTCTTTTTATGAACAAGGAAATTTTGTATGCTTTTTACGATTAATACAGAATGTGCTATTTACATTTTATGTCATATATAATATTACCCACAGTCATGACAATAATTTAATTTAATAACCTTTCATAGTTTTACAAAGATATTATTAATGAGATATTTTCCTCAAATATTTTATAAATTCATTGTTTTTTAAAATTTATTTTCAAAGAAATTTATTTTTAAATTGTTTTATGTTTTAAAATTTTATTTACCAAATCAAAGGGTTTTTTCCCCGAGAATGTTTTTAAAATTATTTTTATGGTATTCATTTTCATTAATCAAAAAATCCATTTATTACAACTCTTATGTGTGTATGATTTATTAATAATAGATTTATTCTGCCTCTTCATGGTTTATGATAATTTTGACCACGTTATGTATTGGCATTTAAATCCTTGATCCAATTTTTTTGTCATTATCTTTCCCATAAATTATCAAAATTCATATGAACATTAAATTTCCCCAAATTTTCTTGATTATTTATCAATGATTTGATTATTTCTTAAAATTTATATAATTTTTACATATGGTGTTCTATTTTGAATCTTTATTTGTTAGTCTGGGAAAATATTGATATATATTTATTATTTACTCAATATAGATATTTTATGATTAACAACATTATTTATGAATTAGAACTATTATTGGATAAATGATGATCCTTTTAGAAATTCAAGACAAGGGTGGTCCCAGTTATAGATATCCCCTTTATAGATTAGTAGTCTCATGGGATGAATTAGTTGACTAACCTTTGTTATATGCCTTTCTAACCATCCATTTTTAGTTGTATTCTAGATAAATAATGGTGGTGGAGGTATCATGATCTTAGAAAATATGACATTTAAAAATTAATAATTTTCGTCATTCAAAATTATTTTTTATTATCCATGATATTTTCCTTATGATATTATCTCTGGATGCATTTCATTATCAGTATATTGATTTAATAGCATTTTTTCTCAATAATTTACATTTCCATATGCATTGTGCATTATCTAGTTATGATTGTCTTTTTATTTATTAAATGGATTGAGTATTCAGTTATTTACCTTTCAATATTTATTATTCCTATAAAATTAAATGGATGGAATTTTTTTTTTGTTGTTTTCCTTTCCATGTTGAATTTTCACATTGATTCATGATAGCTTCAAAATACATAAACCTTGAAAATTATCTGATCTCATTCATGTTTATTTCCTTTCTTCAGAGACCAAGAAGTGTACTAAAATTTATATATTTCTATATACTCTATGGAAAAATGATATTCTCGAAAAAAAATATTTTGTAATTTTTTATTGTAATATAATATTATAATTAGGTATATATATACTGTAACAAAACTATTAATATATTCGGTCCATTGGGATTGGATCCATTATATCTATGTAAATATAATAATTTAATGCAAAAGCTCTAGGATATTGGGGTCCGAGACACTACATGAATGATGAAAATAGAAAAATGAATGTTTTAAATAAAAATAAATCTGGGGACCGAGAGGTAATGGTTGGAAGTTTATTTTGTTATTATGTAAATATTGGGTTCCCTATTTGAAATTTTATAGTGTAAACTAGACCTTGAAATTCTACTATGTTATTATTCCTTATAATTCCACATAATAAGAGTAATATAGTTATTACTAGACGCTGAATATGAATTATAACCATGATATTACCATATTGAAAAGTAGTAGTGGAACTATAATGTATAACAGGATTTTTATGAAATACAAGTTTGAGCAAATGAGTAATTGAAAGTAGATATCTAGTCTTTGGAAGGAACCCTATCCAATTTGGTCCATTAAAAATGAACTATAATTTTATTTAAATATAAAATTAAATAATATAGATTTTATAATATATAAAAAATATTATACTGAATTAGGCTCTATGATTTAAGGGGTAACATAGAAACCAAACACATTTACATGGATAAACATTCACCAAGAGTCTTCGTCATCATTATAATTTATTGAACTGAATTCTTTTTTGTTCAAATACAATTAATTGTAGTTATTTTTTGAATAATTTTTTCATTGTCATTTCTATTAGATTATTTTATGAATACTTTTCTCAAAAGATAAACATATTCAAATAAAATATTATTAATAGTTCATTTGAAAATGGAATTATCATTTTATATAACTAAACTGGTGATGACATGGTTAACTTATACATATATATCATCATGGACCATTCATAGTTGAAAGAAACAAAAAAAAAGAATCCAGATGGTAAAATAAGTAATCCACCACATGCATAGTGAGTTATTTTCTTCATATAATTAAAATATTCGAATCCCATTTCAATAATGATTTATTGAAATAGTTGTACTAGTTAATTCATATACACTAATATTCTTGTATTAATAAGTATTACAGTTAAATTCCACAATTAGTAATTATTATATTGTTCTATAGAAGTTCTTAGATATAGTAACATAAATTAATATATACATGAGTATTCTAGTATTAATATGGATAAAAATTAAATTTTACCTATAGTAGTTAATATATATATAGAATTTCTTATAAACATACCAATAAGTCTTTTGTTTATTAATTCATATACATGTTCAATGTGATGTTAATAAATAGTAAAATTAAATAGCACCCAGATTAACTAATGAATTGCATTTATTAAAAATTCTTGGAGGTAGTTCATTCATCAGAATAAAAAATGGTTTATTATAGTATTTATAAATATCTAAGAGATGTCATAATTTTTGTACAAACCAGACATTGTGGTATAGGGAAGGGAGAGTTTATTTTTAATGTGTCATTTGAATGATAATTGATATATGATATATATGTTACTTCAGTCATAGTAATTGAATCAATACATTTATTATATGAAATAGTTGAACCAGAATAAAATAGTCTATATATTTTAGACGAACTGATTTTTTGGATCCTATTTTTGTAAGACTAATTTTTTTTGAATTCCCAAAAACATTTTATTTTATAAGAAGCTAAAAATTATATATATATATATATATATATATGTGAATAATATTGGAACCACTTGTAGTGTGATAAAGGATATTAAAAAATCAAGATATTAAAATATGTTAACATATAAAGTTATTGGAAAAAAACAAATATAAAAAAATTATTATTCATATCTATAAATATCTCATTATTTTCTTAATGTTTTCATAAATAAAATAATGGTAGGTGTGGATGAATAATGATATGGTCAAATAATAAAATATAGATATTTTAGAAGCTGAATATTTCATATTCCTATAGTGTATAAGCATCATTCATATAAAACATATTCATTACACATATAAAGAGGATACTGAATATGAAAAAACCAAATATACTTTCTATATAGGGAAAATAATTAAAAAAATTTCTAATTTGAAAAACTGAATACTGAAAAATAGGACGAAAAAATGCTAACCCCCCAACAATAAGTGTAAAACTATATTAAATTTTTTTTTTGGAATATAGACTAGTTGAACCTTAATGTATAACACCAAGAGATTCTATTTTATGCGAATAATGAAAGTTTAAGAAGCTCTGAAGATGAATGTATTTAGTTTATGTAAATCATAGATTGGATGGGAAATTTGGGTATGTGTCTTAGAGTTCCATTATAATAGATCACTACGTATAAACCCACCAATGGTGGTATAGAATCATTACGTCTTCAAATATAAATAAACAGGGTAGTATAGTAAGGATTACAAATATGTAGGGGTTGATGTATTTGGTTAATGTATTGATGGATTTAATAAGAATTATATTAATTTGATTCTATTTGGGGAATAAATGAAGTGATAATGGGTTCCAAATAATTTTTAAGATATCACAATTTCCAATGTGGATTCATTGATGAGTGCTTTGAGATATATATATTTCATCTTGAGGTGGATACATAGGACAAAGAGAAATAGTGGCCTTATTTATAAGGTAAATGTAATCAGAGTGGGATGAGTGTGATGGAATGTAGATTAGTCAGGAGAGAAAACGAAAAGTAGGGGGGGAAGAAAGGATATGATTTGGGTATAAGAGGAAGATTGAAGTAAGAATAGGATAGGGGAATAAGGAAGGAATATCAATGATAAGGAAATGAAGCATTGATTGGTTGATGCATGGATTGGGACCCATATGTTTAAGTATGAACAATTGATCTCTTTTATTTTGAATTATCAATTTTATTAAAATTCTGAGGTAAAATATATATTCTTAATAATTATTCTTAAATGAATTGGAATTAGCATAAACTATTTCAACATATTTTGAATGCTCTATTTCAATAAAAAAATGTTAAAATTTATTTACTTTTAAATGATACATTTCAACTTATTTTTCAATTATTTTTATTAATTATATTATAATTATAATTTTTCAATCTTGTTCATCAAATTAAATTAAAAAATGGTATAAATTTTTTAATTTATTTAAATTTTCATTATATTAAAGCTACTAGAAAATATAATCATTTTTATGACTTAAGGAAAATTGAAAATTAAAATTAGTCAATGAAATATTTTAAATAAAAAAAATAAATCTTAACAATGAAACTGATCAAACAAGTAAAAATCTAGGTAAAAATATTGGTTTCACTTAATTGGGTATTATAATTGAATGATTAAGTTAACTAAATTTAATGATGGTAAAATATTTTTATCAAATGTGGATTATTAATAATAGACTCGTGTTCTAATAAAAAAATGTTAGTATTAGTTTTAATAAAGTAATATATTAAATTTTTAAAAAATTATATGTTGGTGTTAAATGACCCATACCAACATATATATATTTTTTGGTAAAAATAAGTGTTTTTGGTGAATCAGCCCCAACAACATGGATCCAATATCTAAATTATAACATTTGAATATGGTGTATTGAATCACCTATTAAAGGACTAAATAGTTTATCAGTCTTGGTGAACCAGATACATATATGATACCTATATTACATTTGAATACAAAATTGAAAGATAATATTTTCTTCAAGAATGTCATTATTCAATCTAGAATGACCTTGCATATCATACATAGTATACATCTTGAGTTCCGAAGAAAGGAAAAAAAATAACGGTGATCTCAAATGCTTAGTAAAGACAATGTACAATTGAAGCTACCATGAATCAATTAGAATAATTTATTTGGAAATTTCAAATACAAAGAACACATTCCATTTATGTAACCAGATAAGGAATAATTAATTTCAAAAGGTAAAAAATGAGAACAAATTCCATTTAAATAAGTGGATAAGGCAGAATCAGTATGGAAAGGTAAATGACTAAAAACGCATTCCATTTAATCAATTATCTAAATATAAAATTCATATAGTGAAGCTTTCATAGTGAAAACTGTAAGATAATAATTACTAAACTATTAATTATGGATGCTATTAATTATTTGATTTCATGTGTCCCAATAACGTTATACTTTACTGTTATGATCTATTCTAAACACAGTTTAGAACTGATGGGTATAAACTCATTTAACTAATACTACCTAATTGTTTCATCCCATGAGACTACTAAGACATGAAAAGTCTATCATTAATCAATCTGTACCAATGTATTTTAAGTCAATATTTTTTCTCATATATTTAATGATCAGTTTAATTCAAGAATAAATTTTCCATAACATCAAATATATCTATTGATTAAAGGGTATGTATTTATAAATATTTCCCAACAAGATTAAATATCATTCAAAATAAGTCAACTTAGGTATAAATGGGTTATATTTTAAGAAATAATCATATAAATGATAAATAAAATGGATATTTAGGTGAAATTTAATGTATAATGATACCAAAAAAGAGAATATTTTTAAGATAAATTAGTGAATACAAAAAAGAAACAACAAAGTTAATGTCAATACTATATTTAGTTAAAATAATAATATATTATCCAATGGAATAATATGGATGGTGTCAATATAAGATAAATGTAGTAATAATAAATGTTTTTTCATTGGAAAATATAAATATTGTAAAAATATCTTCAAAAACATTCTTGATTAAAATAACCTTCTCATTTTGAAAAACATTTTGAAATTAATTTCTTTGAAACTCACATTTAAAGGAATTTACAATAAAAATATCTTCAAAATCATGTTAAGGAATATTCAAAGAAATGATCATCATTATGGTGGATCATTATATTCGTTCCTAAAAAGTTATAATGAACATTAATTTTTCACTGTGAGAATTTTAAGAATGTGTCTTGTTTAAAAAACAACAAGAATACTCCTTTAAAATATTTTTTCAAATGAAAATAAAATTTTAAAAAAACAACAAAGTATTTCTTTGAAAAAAATTAGTGTGTTAAAATCGAACCAAATTTATTTAAAAAATTATTTTTAAATGTTTTAGAAAAATTAAAATATTTTAAGAAAACATTGTTTTTGGAAAAGAACTTATTTCTAATATAAGAGAGAAATTAGATCTAATTTTAAAAAATCATTTTCTTAATTAATTTAAGTGATAGAGAGTGTAAAATGGTACTATTGAATGAAAATATCATGACTAAATGTATAATAATAAATCTAAATGGGTTTATTTGGAAATGGTCCAACTATTTCTTTTAATAGAAATTCAAGAGTAACCAAACTCGATTAGAATGAGACTGTTAAATAAACCTTTACAGTGATCGTAACATTTATGTGAGATTAAATAAATGAAATAATGGTTTTTATAAAATATAAATCCACATAAAAGTGGAAATATGACATAATTTTGTCTAAATTCATTATACACATGACCATATATTATCAAATACAATGTAGAGGTATTATCATCCAATTAAAACAAATTGAATTATAAAATTCATTTCTACTTGGTAATAATTATTCCTATTTTAAATAGATAAAATAATTAAAACTAAAACTTGAGATTTCATTAAGTATGAATTATTCATGATATTACATCAATATATATAACACATAAAAAATATTGCATAAAATTACAATATGACTCAATGAAATGAAATTGAGATGAAATATCTTGCCTTATGCATTATTTTGGTTGAATGTACGTTACACTCCGGTATAACAATTTTCCAAAAGTTTTTGTCATATAAAATTACCATATTAATGATTATATCATCATATATATATAATTCTTTTATCGTAACTCTTCGCATCATAGTTACTAATCCTTCATTATTATCATTGTTTTAGGTGTTAATTTCCTTGTTTTCTCATGTGTGATTTGTTAGGAAATTTCAAATTCCTATGAATATAATATAGATAGATCATCACCAAAAAAATAATAATCAGAAAATAATTGTCATATCTAAACATAGAATTTTCATTTAATCTAATGTTGAAATATGGTTATGAAAATTGATGTTATGATCATGGAGATGGTATGTCATACGTACACAAGCATAACACTTCCATTTTCCAATGGTCATTATGGAAATATGGAATGTTATATATAATCATTATAGACTAATAAAAATATCATATATTCTATATTATATTATTATATGTATAACTCTAGTGGTTTGGTTGTGAAATTATAATCACATTGCTTTGTGATGATGGTAGTCCAAATGTACACAAATGATGGTATCATCGTTATGTGAGTGAATAAGTACGAATTAAAATTCTATATTGAATTTATAGAATTTTTAAGTGTCATCAAAATCAAAATCATTTCATTTATTTATCATTTTATCATTAAATATTTCTTTATTATATTCCTTGTAAAGTGTTAGTGAAAGATGAATCTCATCACTTCTCTAGACGATTGTCCTCCAAACACATGAGTGGCATTATCATATACCCAATGGAATGGAAATTAAATTATAATATATTTTATAATTACTCAAAATTTATAAATATGTAATAATGAATCTATATATAATTTATATCCATCATCATACCTAGTAACGAAAGTATGTAATGGAAGAACGAATTACATTAGTTGGTGAGGCGGTAGTTCGTCATACACATGAATAATGATTTCTGATCCCATTTGATGGATGTAGAGACGTTTATTTCTAATTATGCTTTAATGAAATAATAAATGTATATGGAATAAAAATATTTTATAATATATTCATTTTTAATAATAATTTAAGAGGTTCAGGAAGAAATTGATTAAAGACGTTCGTTGAAAAATATTACCACTTATTTGGGTATCATCCTTAGGTTTTCACTAAAGCCTTCCTAGGATCTATTTCAGTAAAAAACAATGATTCTTGGATGAGGGGACATAATTTAGTAGGTTATTTAGTCTGGAAATGGGAAAAAAATAATCTTTAATATAAAAAGAGTATAGGACATGGGGTGTCCAATTATATGTGGGGGAAAGTATACACTAGTTATTTATTAAAACAACTGAATTCTCCCATGTTTTTCTTATATAAAAACGTTAAAAAACGGGCTATTATCAAATATTAAATGTGTAATGGATTAAATATGTCTATAGAATAGTTTTTAGAAATGTTTATATGTCATTTTTACCCTTATCTTTTTATTTTAACCCCATGTAAATCCATTTTTACCTTAAACATCGTAATTATTTCATAACACATTCATTATTCATTTGGAACAAAAATTTATTCAACATATTATAAATTATAAATAATTTTTATTCTATATGTGGAATCTATTTTCCTAAATATAATTCACAAAAGTGGGAAATTTTAATTTTAATTTATTCTCACAGACACAATGAGAATGTAGGTTATAAAAGTGAAAATGCACAAATGTGTGAAATGTGTTCCTAAAAATATAAATATTAAAATGATTCCAATGACCTAAATTGGATTTCATGATATAAAATTGAACGAATTTTATATTAAAACCAATTATTTTTATTCTATAACCTTATAATAAACATAAATGAAAAGGTATCATGAGAAAGTCATGGTTTTTGGGAAGACATTGGAGTTGATCATATATTTATAATAACAAATAGTTTATGAGGATCTCATGATTAATGATACACCATATGAAATATAAAAAATGATGGTAAGACCGATATGCATGGCCACTAATGAAGAGTATATTTTTCATATTGAAAAACAAGGTCTTTGACTAATAAGATGATCTTATGAATGGAATATCAAAAAATATATTTACATGAAACCATGGGGAACAAAAGGTGTATCACATCAAAGACCTTATAATGGATGATCCAGGCATATAACATACAGCTCTTTCTAAGAAATTATTTATTGAGAACACTTACTGTAGGCCTAATCTATCTTTTAATAAATATATTGTTTCTTTTATTTTTTTATCTAGGTGAACTTTGATGTTTCTAATTTTTTAATAAACTATTTTTTGTTAATAAAATATGTTAATTTTCTATCACTAAGTCTGTATTTTTCACTATTCATCAAAAAATGAAGCTTTTCAACAAAATAAAAAAAATCATCCAAAGTTAATTTTATTATTCTATTTTAAAATATTATGTCAACATTATCAAATAAAATTTCTAAAATGAGTAAAAATTAATTTTAAATTATCTTCACAATGAAATGTTAATCCGTATATTTGAAAAAAAATATAGTTTTTTAGAAAACATTTCTATTTATAATAAATGATTATTTTTTTCATACTAATACAAAGAAAATTAGATTTTTTAAAATTTTGATAGTATTATTCTTACGCACCAATTTATCGTTTGTGTTTTTATTATTATTTTAAACAATAAACTATTAATAATATTTCATATATTTTTTAAACTCAGTGTTGCATGTAATACAATATAAACTCTGTATTTCTTCAAACAAAAGAATAACTCAATGTTTTGTGTAATGAAAGCTATTGAATATATATTTTATTTATTTACAAATAAATATATTGTAATGTCTCATGTGTTATATTTTCTTCTAGTCTTGGTTTTCAGTGTTGCATACGCTATCAAATACAATGATAACCTTTCAAAATTTCTAGGTGTTACACTATCCCAATCTTAAATATATTTTTTCTTCACAATGTAAACATGATCTCTATAATAAATGGTTTTATAATTAGAAAAACCATTTCTAAAACCCCATTTATAAAAACATTCTATTAATAAGGTAGTTATGTGAGTATAAAGATCGTATGGAATAACAGAAAACAAGGTTTCTATAGAAGTGGAGATATTTGGATATTGAATATGTATACAAGGAAAAAAAGTAAATAATTTTATATATTGATTGAGTTCATTGATTATAATAAATTAGGGTCCTCATAACCATAAATCAATTATGATTTAAAATACCATCTAATTTATTGGATATGAACAAAATAAGATATCATTTTTCTTCCTTATTGTTTTCCAAACGATAAATAATTATTTTTTTATCTTATAATATATGGAGATATAGTTACATGATACATTTCTATTTTACAACCATAATTTCATCAATTTTTTGTTCTTATATTAATTGCTAATTCATCACATACTCCATGAAAAGAATATCCAGAAATGAATTTTTTATGCTTGATGAATTAAAATATTGTCAAGTATTTTTGATTGTCTATAAATAATTTCTAGAAACAATATGTTTATAAACATTTATTAAATATAATACATTTATCTATAAACCTAAAAAGTAACCCCACTAGTTCATAATTAATATTTACTTTTCAAACTATTTAACTAATGACATATTAACCAAGACATCACGTAGGATTATGGTTGGTGAAAAATCCTTATCATCAACTAGTCTTGAGATTAAGAACCACAACCTCGATGAATAGGTCACGTTTTCACCAAAAATCCATGTTTACATTATTGAAAACTATTTTAAAATAATTCTAATAATGTTCCAAAAAAACATGAATGAAATCCTTGAAAAAATAATAATAATTAAATAACATTTTCAAAAGGTTTTCAATACAACTAATTAGATTTTTTCACAAAGTATAACAATATTATTTTTAAAATTTTAAAATGACATTAATGATAACATAAACTCTAAATTTTATCAATAAATTTAAACAAATATCTTGAAAATTTATTAGAATTATTCGTCAAAAGAAATTATACTAAAATATATGCTAAAACAATGTGTAGTGTTGTCATAAATTTCTCCAGAAATATACTTAATCTTGCTAGACTCCATTCACATAAAACCCAAAAAATGTCTCTAAAACATTTAGCTTACAATCAATATTCAGCTTAAAACTCGATGATGGTATTCATAACTATAAATTCAATGAAGGCACATATTCTTCTAAAATTTTAAACAATCCCTCGATTTTACGTAATTATTATAATGAATATACCATAGTTAAATACTATTACAATGTAATTATTAGCTATCAATACATAAAAACTTCATCTGTATTATTTACACCTAATTACTTCATTGTCCTAGAGGTAAAAATTTATAAGATTTCATTTGCCTAGATAATTCACAGCTTCTCCATATTTATGATAATGAACTATAGTAGGATCCTCTATTGAGATTTACTTCCTCCCATAATACTCTTTATTTTACATCATAATTATTTTTAATTATTCCCTTCTTTTCCATTGAAATTGTATACAATTATTCATTTGAGAATCATTTATGGATTTTTCATTCAACATTTCATACATGATGTAAATTTATCCTTCATTCTTCAATGGTCTCCTCCACTCTAGTTCATAGAAACTGTATTCCTTATCTTCATTGGTGATTCTTGGAGTCTGTTAATTTATAGGATATTAATTATAATTTTGGGATAACTTATTTAGAATAAAAACGATATCTTTCACTCATGATATCATCCCATTTTGTTTTTCATATTCACCATATTTTTCATCCCATTTGAGGTTAACATGATTAATTTAGGTTCCATCCATTTACTAAGACAAAAAAATACAGTCGTTGGAAAAATTAATAAAACATGTAAACCCATATATTCATTTATAATATTTTCTAAATAGTGTAATACTATTCCTCTTCTATGATACCATCAGTTTATATACGGTCATCCATTGTTATAATAAATTTAAATCCTTTATAATTATTTGTATTAAAATTTTGAATTATCCAAATAAAATCCCCACGTAGTGTCAAAATAAGTTCACAATAAGGCTCGTTGTTTCGCAAAATGTTCTAATTGATTCAAGGACAGTAGTCCCATTTTGATTAATTACCCATTATTACCTCTGTTATATAATCATTTTTACTTGTAGCATTGATAAACGGAATTATTTCTATGAAAACCCACATAATCGCTTCCTACCAAACACTTATGTATGTTCTTATATAATTATCCTCTAACATTATAATAGGGTTATGTTGTCTAATATATGTTTCCATAAATCATTATCACATGTATTATAATATAATTTGTCTATTACCAAATATAGAGACCTAGAACCTATTAGTATAGAGATTATTTATAATTTATTACATTTCCAAAAGTTACAAAGAATCGTATCATGACAGGAATAATTGTTTAGTTCCCTTGGTGAACCAAATACATACATGATACCCAAATTACATTTGAATACTCAAATTATAGTATAATTGTTTTTTCAGAATATAATTATTCCTTATACAATATCCTTGCATCTAATAAAAAGTAAACATCTATAATTCCTATGCAAGGAACAAATTAAGGGTGGTATAAAATACTAAAATGGGTTTTTTATATTAAAATATATCATAAATCAATATGGATAATTATAACACAACGATAAATAACATAGTTTACATTCCTTTTAAAGAAATTTATATAAAATAATCAGTATAAAAACGTAAATAATTGTTCACACCTTATATTAAAATAATTGGATAATGAATAATCAATATGGAAATTTAAGTAATACACCATACTTGAAATTTAAATAATTGGATAATGAATAATCAATATTTAAAGTTAAATAACAAAAAACACATTCCATTTATTCATTAAACTGAAAAGGTAATCCTTATGGAGATAATATCATAGATAAAATCTCATGGATAATAATAATTAAACTCTTAAATGGGAAATTTTTTATTACTAGTCATCATTTTTCCTAGGAACATGATAACATTACAAATATTATCCATTCTTAAGATAGTCTAAAACTAATGTGTAGAAAAAAAAATTAACTATGTCTATCTAATTGGTTTTTATCATGATACAATTGATTAATCGAGGGGATTTCATTAACTGGGCCCTACCTATGTCTTTTAGGTCTACATAATTCTAAATATATTGAATAATAAAATTTAATTAATCAAATATTATGGCTTGGAATAAAATATCTTTATTGGGTAAATTATACATATTTATCAATATTTATAAAGTCAATAAAATAAATTTACAAATAAAACACTCAATGTAGAAATGAGATATGGTTCAATCACTAAGAATATCCATGATAAATAATATTGAAATATCAAGGTAATTCAATGAATAAGGATAATAGTCATGTTAATATTTTATAGATAATTTAATAACTACAAAAATAAAACATGAAAGTGAATCTCAATACCAACCTTTTTCAAAATAATCATAAAAAATCTAAATAAATAAATTGGATGGTATCATCATATTTCTAATACTGTATGAATAAATGGTTTTTTTCATTGATATATATAAATATCATACAAATATCTTTAAATTTTTATTTAGTAAAATAACTTTTCAATTTGAAAAAATTTTAAAATTATTATCATTTAAAATATATTTTAAAAACATTTTCATTAAAAGATCCTTGAAAAAATGAAAATGAAGCCTCAAAGTCATGATTTTCATAAAGGATGTTAGTTCCCTATATGATGCAAATGTTAAAAAGAACATTATTTATTCAATATTAAAAAGGATATGAAAGCTTCTTATTCAATACGAATTCCTTTCACATTTTCAATAATGAAAATAGTCATTATTTTGAAAATAACATCATATTACATTGAAAATATTTTTTAAACTATAAAAATGGGAGAAATTTCATTTATAAAATTATTTTGAAAATGTTAAAATTATATTTGGGTCCATTATAAGAATACATTGTTTTCAGAGTAAACATATTTCTGAATAAAGAGATAAATCAATTCATCTGTTCTTAAAAAAATTATCAAATAATTTATAAACCAAAATGTTGTAAAATGGTACAATTACTTTATAATTTCAAGAATAACTTGATTCGAGTAAAATTAAATTTTCATAAAACCATTTTTAAATAAAATTCAAGAGTAATCAATCATGATTATAATGCAATTGTGAAATAAACTTTTATAATACCATAAGAATAAACTAATAATTATTTAATGAAACAATTATGTGAGTCTATTATAGAAAAGATAAAAAAATATAAATAAAACATAATATTGTCTAATGTAATTAAACATATTTTTTTATTATATCTATAATAATGGTTATTTATAAAATCTCATTTAAAATAAATAGAGTTATAGAATTCTTTACCACTTGGTAACTTTTATGTAAAATTCACTTAGACGAAATAATTCAAGTTGCCAAACAAAATAAAATTAATAATTATGTATTCATTATATTATTTTTAAAATTGGTATTATATACACCTTATAAAATAAACTAATTTCATATCATTACAATATGTCTCAATGAGAAAAAATATATATGAAATCCATTACGTTACACATCATTTTGTTTGATCGTGATTTAACCTTATGTATACTAGTTTTAAATAGCAATTAACAAATTCAAAAATCATTTTAATATTTATAATTTCATATTTTATAATTTTATAATATCTTTTTTACTATTTGATGACAGTATTTCCTTATTTTCATTATTTTGGGTGTTAATTACCTTGTTTTCTCATGTGTGTTTCTTAATGAAAGTTATGATCTGTGGGCTTATAATATAATATTAAAATATCTAATATAACTATAATGAAATAATAATCATATTTTCTACATCATATTTAGTTTTAAAACCAATAATTAAATATGTTAATGAGAAATGATGTACATTACAATCAAGGAGATCGTAGGTTGTATGTACGCAAGAGTAAAATGTTTCCATTTTCTAATGATCATTATTGAAAGAAGGAAAGTAACATATAATCCCTAAATAATTATAATATTATCATATATATCATATTACATGCTTATATATATTTTCCATGTGGTATGGTGATGAAAATATACTCACATCGCTTCATAGAGGCAGTATTCCACACGTACATGATAGATATTGTCATCTTTAAGTGGGTGAAAAGGTATGAAAAAGAGTGATATATTATCTTTATTGGATTTTTAATATGTCATTAATTTTATAATTCTGTCATTTATATCTTGTATAATCATTAAATTTAAACTTATTACATTCCACGTAATGTGTTGTTGAAATAAAAATCTCATCACTTCGCGAGGTGATAGTCCATCGTACACACGTACAACATTATTGTATCGAATAATGAATGGAAATTTTAAATTATATAATGAATCAATATTTATAAATATTTTATAAATAAAATATATATACTGTAGATACATCATCTTACTAAACCATGAATATTGGAAATGGATAAATAAATGACATCGTTTTGCAAGGTGGTAATCAGCCAAAAACACAAACGATGATTTTAACCCATTTTATAAAAGATGAGATGGTTTCAGGTCCTGGAATTTTTATAAAAATAAACCAATATATATATTAATCTAATTTTATGATACCATCATGATTTAATGAAAATTTAATAATGTGGATAATGAAATTAAATATTTATTCTCGTTGAAAAACATTAACTCTTTTCTGGGTACCCTCCTTCAGTTTTGACTAAAGCCTCCTTAGGACATATTTATGCCCAAAATATACCTTTTAGGATGAATTGATGGAATTTTGGGTGTTATTTGGGTAGGTATTATGCAACTCTAATATATTTTAATATGCGAAGAAGAGAGGAGAGTGGGTGGCCTTTTAAAAGTGGTGGAAAAGACACACGTGGAATTTTTGGAAATAATTAAATGATGCCACATTTTTTATATTCTACAAGGGTCCAAATTGGGTAATTATATAACCTTATATGTGTAATTTTTGAAAGATATCCATGTAATAGTTTTTTTGATATCAAATATTTTATTTTAACCTCTATCATTCAAGTTTTATCCCTCTATATATCCATTTTGACTTAACCACAGTAATTAATTTTTACTACATTTACAATTCATTTTGGTCATGAATTATGTTGAAATAATTAGAAATTAGAAATTATGATTATTTAAAATATTTAAACATTTTTTAAAATTAAATTCAAATATTTTTTAAATTTTAATTTAAAATTAATCTCACAAACACGATGAGAAAGTAGGTTATTAATGTAAAAATGTTGAAAAGTTTAGAATGTTTTTTCATAAAAATTTAATATGAAAACTATTCCAATATCAAAAATTGGGTAAATTCATAAAAAATTTATGTAATCATATTTTAAAACAAATTTTAAATATAATAAAACATTATAGATAACATAATTGAATAGGTGGTTTTTATTTAAAATTTTGTATTTTTCACTATTCATCAAAAAATTTATCATCGTATAAAAATACAAAAAATTCACCCTATTATTATTTTTTATTCTGAATTGATAAATTATATTTATTTTATCAGATTATTTTTCATGAAATGGTAAAAACATAATTTTAATTTTTTTTTCAAAGAGCGACTAATATATCTTTTAAAAATTAATGTTTTTTATAAAACATTTTCTTTCTTCAAAATGATTATTATTATATTCATAATCAATTGATAACAAAATTTTAATAATTTCATCAGTTCTATTCATAAAGTCCAATTTAATGGTTAGGTTATAATTTTAATATCAAAAAATATTATTTTAATAAAATTTCACATTTCCTTTTAAACTTAGTGTTGTGTGTAATGTAAGTTAAAATCAATGTTACATATAATGCAAGAAAAACTAAATGTTGATTATAATTGAATCTATAGAAGAGGATTAATTTATTTAAAAATAAAAAAAAATTAATTTATCAGAGTGTTACATTTTCTTCTAACCTTGGTGTTGTTTGTCACATATGCAATCGAATAAAAGAGTATTCTTTTAAAATAGTGTGGTATTATAGAGTTGGCCAATAAAAAAAATTATAATAAATAATAATATATGCTATAATTTTACATTTATTACTAATAGTTATATAATTTATAAATTAATTTCTCTTTTTATTAGGCATTATTTATAGTGGGATCATGATCTTAAGATTCAATAGTATCCTATGTACCTATCCCAGAGTTTTTTAGAGTGACAACCCATTTGAGAATGCTATTGAGAGGAGATAGGATTGATTTAGGAAAACCCATTATAATTTTATCCATAAATATCATGTATTACTTTTTAGAAATTTATATGAAACATTTGATAAAAATATTGAGATCATATGGGATATTGATATCATCAAATGGTACTTTTGTTGGATTTGGAGAATCCTAACACATCATCACCATTTTTGATATTATATATCGATTGTTTCGTTGGTAATAATTGATTCTTCCATCATTCCAAGACACTCATTATATTGCCTCAATTATGCTGGGAATAATCTTGATTTTTTTTTGGTCATTGAAGCATAAAAATACTAGAGTTATGGATATTTTAAAATAATAAATTCATTTATAAAGATGCTTCCATGGTACCACTTCATACCAAATAGCCACTCTCAGGTAGTTGGTGAGATACCTAGAACTCATGTATTTAGGAAAATCACCACCAATAAGACAATATGAGCATATGGAAAGCTAATGACCTTCAAGTAAAAAAATAATGACTACGAGAGGCACCTATTGTTCAGTGGGGAATCACTGTGTCTACTACATCTATGATCATTAAACTCACTAGTCAGTTCCTTGCACCTACTAACAGATGTAGTCCTCACCTCTCCACATTCATTTGTAGCCATGAAAACTACCTTATAAAGCATTCTAATTTTCATATAAGTGGATCCAAAGGTCTTTTAGGATGAAAATAAATTTTATTTTTCATTTATAAACAGGTTAAATGATAATTACGATTATATTAATTTAAATGTATTTTCAGTTATTAAAACCAATAAAACAATACATAGAAATGAATTTTTAAAAATATAAGAGGGTGTTTTTTATCGTGAAATCATCATTAGAGAGAGAGTTACACCAAAACAGTGATATAATATCCAGAACATGGATTTGTATCCTATTGATACTATAATTGAAAAATTAATTACTGATTGATTCACATATCTTGTGATTCTATATTCAACCAAGGGGAAGAAAGATGTATAATGATCTTAGTTAGTTCTTCTAGTGGGATAATATGAAGGGTGGTGTTAAATTTTTTTAATTTTTTGGAAACTGAAGTCACCCTAAGAGGGGAATGAAGAATTATGATGTAAAATTTATTTTTTAGTTATAATGGATCTTTTTCCCATTTATAGGAAAAAATTTAACATATAATTAATAAAAAATCATCCAATAAAAATCAGAAATGAAAAAGGAAAAAATTTAACACAATAATCTTTTATCTTCAATTCACATTCTTCTACTTCTCCGCTACACATACCTAAACAAAATTATCTTCTTGGTATATCAATGAGATGCTTTGATCTATACTGATAAGAAAATTAATTTGATTTCCAAAAGGAATTCCCAATATGATGCTTCAACTCACTCTGTGATCTCCCAAATAACCACCAAAAATTATTCTGTAAAATTGTATTTATTAATATTTCCCCTCACAAAAATCCCACATGGAATAATTTTCACCACATAGTAACAATTATATCCACCATCATTCCATAAAGAAACACATTCTAGTATTTTTTTAATATCCATCATGAGCTGCTTCATAGTATTTTGTATAGTGCTTCGAGTGCTAATTTTCTGCTTACCTTGATTGAAAATATCCCATATCCTACATTCATGATTAAGGAATTGTAAATATCCTATGACACATACCTTATTCATTCTACCTGATTGATTCAAAATTAAAATTACTATTTATGTAATGACTTTGTTATATAAGAAAGTATTCCTCGTGAATTTTCATTATTATGGGAAATTCTAATATTCTGTATTTTTTATTAATCTTATAATATTCTTTAAACTCTCATTGATGGTTAATTTATAGATTTTAATTTAAATTAGAAACTTTCCCATAAATTATCATTAATTATGATATTAAATTCAATTAATTTTTTAAAATAACTTTATAATGATCTACCACAAAAACAACTAGGTCACACATAGGTATCATGGAATCCCAGCCAACAAATGACATATGACACCCCTTTCTTCCTGTAACATATAATGCTGCAAACCGCCTATGTGATTCATCATTACTAAACTTCCTACTTGAAAGATACTTTAGAAATCATCGTACATGGATTCCCTACATTTTCATGATCTCTTGATCTAGTCACATTCACTCAAATTTAAAAACCATCATTCACAAATAAAAATGCATCCAAAAAATTGGATGATGTAGGGAAAATTTTCCATTTTCATAAAAATTTTATAGATTATATTTATGGATTCTAATTCCAATAAAAAATCCTATAATTATAAATTTTTGACCATATAATAAATTGATTTATATAAAACCAAAAAAAATATCAATCTTCAACTTGGGTACCCTTAGATCAAACATTCAGGTCGCCTTAGCTTCAACATATTTTGATTCTTGGTATACCTATAAGTCATGGTTGTTAATATAATTATAAAGAGATAATGAAACCATTACCCCTACCTACATGGAAATGAGATATAATCACAATGTATTTCGTTATTTTTCATCTAATAACCTCTAAAGGACATATTTTTATTTGGGTTTTGATTGATCACATTAAAAAAGTCATCACATTTAACAATTATCTGAGAATATGTATTTTTTTATCGACATGAAAATATATACATAAATAAAGTGGTATCTTTTTATAAAGTACCAATATCAATTATATTTTGTCAACATACCATATTTACTATGATATAATAGAGAAGTATTAAATAATAATTGGATAAAGATCTAACACTCATCACTTCTTATCATCCTTATACTATTGTTATATCTAAATATACCCCTCAAACCCTAGGGGATATGTTGATATCCTTCTTAATTTATTTAAAATATGGTTAGGATCAACACCCCCTAGAAGAGTTCTCATATAAAATTATTTTCCATTATAGAATTCATGTGGAACCATTGGAGGCTTTTTATGTGAATGTGTGTAGAACTCCAATATATTATGATGAAGTTTAGGACTGTAAGCCATTGAAACTGGATCCTTCTTAATAGATGTCACAAAATATTCAATTCATTCAGTGATATAATAAAATAATAAATTAATAGAAAATCTCTATCGATAATAATCTATGACATATAAATGTTGATTCTTTTGAGAGTACATTCCTTCAATTATCACCATGGAAGAGGATTATGAGATTTTGGGATAAATTAAATTTAATCCCTAGACACATCGGCACATTAAGAAACATGAATTCATATGGTTGGAATATCATCATATGGAACATCCACTGAACTTATAGCATGTATATAATGTGTTTATTAATTTCAGGGAAGTGCATAGAAAAACCTTTGAATGTAGTATACCCAGATGTAGTTAAAGTACAATATGATCTCTCTTACAAAGGGAAACTAGTTGAAAACATGGATCATATAACAAAACTAATATGAAACAAAACCCCCCCAAAATTTTATGTTCTGTAAAAGAATCATATGTCTTAGAAAGATACAATGTAACCAAAAATTGAATGTAGTAGAAGTACCCTTTTATATTTTTCAAAGTAATAAAATTTTTAGGGTAAAGTCCTATTAGTGGGGACATACAGTAACCCCTAAATATTTTATTATGTTTAAACATTTAAATGAATAATTTTTTTATATATTGTATTACAAAAAAGAAGAAACTAACATAACCCTGATATGTTTTATTTAAAAAATATTACCCATAAATTCAATCATTAATAAATTAGGATTATGTATTTTGTAACATAATTAATAAAATTGATGACTAATAAGACCACATGTAAATAAAAATACAAGAGGATTTTATATAAGATAATACCATAGATCACAAATAGGTAAATATGGAAAAACATTAGAAATTGAATTTACATTTTGATAATGAAGTGAATGAATAAGATGCATGATTATAGAGATGTATGTAAGGCTATATATAGGTGAGTAATATTATTATTATATATATTCTTGTTTGAAATATAGTTTTTTGGTACAATGTTGTTTTATATAAAAATATAAAATATGTATATTTCAGTTTTTTAATTTCAATTAATTTTTTAAAATTAATATAATTCTCCAATGAAATAAAAATAATTAATCATATTATTAATATATTTTTTTGTTAGATATTTGTATTATTATTAAAAATAATATTGATTTTATATGTTTATAAAATTAAAAGAAAGATTATAATATTCATCTATTAATAAATATTTAATGGTTACATGATAAATAAATTTGTCTAACGGTTTGTGATTAGAATCGTTTCTTACTAAAAAAATATTTCTTATCAAAAAAAATGTTTTTTTGTAGTGTATTTTTATATTGATAAATTACATTACTCACTTATAAATGATAGTTTTAATAATGAAAATATTAATCAAATATATCTACATACTTTTAATTTTTATTTTATAATAAATATTATTAATAACATTCATTATTTAAGAATTAATTTTTCTATAAAAATAGTTTTTTCAATATATTATTGCATTTCATTTAAAAATTGAATTTATAATATTTATTCATTCAATTAGATTTATTTTTCAAAAAAAATTATCATTAAGATGAAATTATTTATGTAGGATATTATTATTATTTTGGATTAATAATTAATTGCCAAGGAAAAAAATTGAGTTACCAAGGTAAAGGTAAAATGGGATAAAATATTTCAAACTAACTAAAAAAGACTCTAAATATCATGAAAACTTTTCTATAAGTAATTTTTATGAAAGGATTCATGAAAAATTTATATTATAATTACACATGGTCTTCATTTTTCTTTTGAAAGGACACCCATATCCCATTGTATATGAGTATTCATTGAAATGTCACTCAAAACAAAAGATTAAAAGAACCCCTATTTTACCCCTCACAAAATATATTTACCTTCAATTATATCTAGAATCAATGCAAAATTTTCTCTACTAAATACATATTAGATGTTCTATAGATTCAATTTCTTTGAAAAATGCTTAAATACTTCATTCAAAAGGAAATAATGTCAAATAGTGAAATCAACAATGTAAATACTGAAATATTCTTCATATTTTTTAATTAACATCTCATATAAACTCTATACATATCTAAATCTAAAATATAATTTTTTTATATTAAAATAATTATTATTTTGATAAAATTATACTATTATTATATGAATTTATACTCTTACTCATTCACTAGTACAACATGTTATTTTTTGTGATTGTTCAAATACATACATGAATGATGCAATATTGATATGATCATTTTAAAGATGAATAAGTATCATGAAATTAATACTATTAATACATTGTATTAAGTAGTAATTTATTTCATAAATATGGTGTGGGGTGTCTATCATAAAAACAGTTATTTTATAAAAATAGATTCATATTAACAATACAATACTAGAAACATGTCTATCATGAGGTCCATTTTTTGAAACCATAACAATAAATTCAATAAAATGAATATGAGAATAAATAAATACATGGATATCATTGATATTAATAAATTAAATAATAATAACTGATTATTTTTTTGAAAACAAATGAGGGTGAGCCCCTCTATTATGTAAAATGTACCAAATAATCGTAATTACTAACATCATATAATCCAAGTAAAAAATAAATAATCAAAATATGTGTAATAAATTATCATAATTTATGTGTATGAAATTTGAGATATGTGAATATAATCCTAACAATATTACTATGGGTTTGTTTACTATAGAGGATGTTTCTGTGAATTCCTATAAATTAGGAATAATGGATAGATTTTATCTACCAATCTCACATTGAAATAAATATTTACAATTTTTATATTCATATTTGTGGGAAAAAAATTATTTGATCCCTCCAAAGTAAAATATATTTCCACTTTTTATTATTTTTAATGTGGTTCACATGACATCTCTACATTTTAATTCCATTTTCTTTTTAAATCAACCAAAAAGATTCATGTATATTGAACAATCCATTTCTTTTATTTTGATCAAGATTTATTATATTTCATTACTGTATTCATTACATTGTTTTATAGATGTCGTTTTCAATATTTGTATTATAAAATAAAAAAATTTCCACTTAAGTTATTTCTTTAAAAAGGTAATTTTCATTTCATGTATTCATTATGGTCATTTTAAATCTCCATTACAAATGTGTGAAAGGAATCTCTTTTTTAAACATTTTTCACATGTTATCATTATCCCACCACATTATTTAGTTTTATTTAAAAATATCCATATCTATGTTTTCATGGTTTTATAATGTAATTCATGAGCCAATGATTTTATAAATAATTTTCTATTAAAATAAAATTTGTTAAATATTAAAATGGTATTTCTTCTAATTTAACAATTTAATTTTATAATTCTCTTATAACATGTTCTGTAATCTTTTTCAATATCCATTAATTATTATCAATCACTGGGGATGAACCATAATGATCCCTTTCACCTTCAATCTTTTTATATATTATGATTATACCATAATAAAATATTCATGAAATATGTTTTATTTTCATTGGTTAATTATTAGATTATGGAATTAAGAATTATATTATGTAAATATGTTACATATATGTATTGTTTTTCATTATACTCTATTAATCCCCATAAATTAGTATCCCTCCAGTGAAATGTGTAATGGGTTATATCTTTAGAAGTACCAGGTGTGTGACTATGGAGTAAACTCAACCTACTATGACACTCTCTGCACTATATTTATGGGAGTAGTAAATTAACTCAATACAAAACGGGACATAATAAACTATATTTTAATGGTCAATAGAAATAGATTATATGAAATATATTATTTTTTAGGCTTTTTCGTGTTCCAAATTCATATGCCCTCATTTTTTCATATATTGATATTATTCCCAAATGTTTCCATACTCTAATAATTATTCTCTTATTTAATTCCACAAGAATTATTCCATGATTCATGACTCATTATCATTGTGTTATTTTATTTGACTATTATATGTTATGTCCGTGCACCTTTATTTTTTCTCATACCAAAATTATCACCTTTTTTCACTTTTGATCTTTAATTTTTTCTCATGTTTAACTTCACAGATAATTTCACCCTTTTTATCAAGTTTATATTCCTCAAATAATGAATAATATTATGCATGACATAAAAAAATGGATTTCATGTGAGAATACTAATTTTGGTAGATGTTTTAAATGTTGTAAAATAATTTAGTTATGTGTATAATATCAAAATAAAATAATAAAATAGCTTATGGGGTTTGATTTTGTATAGGTTTTAATTATTAATTATGTAAATTCATATATTACAATTTTATGATTGTATTGGGTTCTCCCATGCCTCACTATGTTATTTATTTTTCTGATATATTTATAGAACTTCATAAAATATCTAAATCTCATATTCTTCTAGGGTGTAAAATATAGGTTTTATTTTTTTCTTCCAGTAGTAGGTTAGAATTTTTTTATTAATGATCATTATGTACATTTAATACTATGACTATAGGATTTTAGTTTCCATTTGGGGTTAAAATATTGGTCTCTAATTTCCACTGACCTATATTCCTTTATTTAGTGAGGTTTTGGAATATCATTCTCTAAAAAGGGAACAATAATTTTACCAATATTATAGGGGGATTATACCTCATTTATTTTCACACATTCATAGAGTTTTTCATTTCAACAATATGGTGTTAGCATGAGAGATAATTGTATAATCATTTTTCGTTAACAAATATATTTACAAGTTGACTTTCCTTAATCATTAATTAATAAATGGTTATCCCTTACTGTTTTTTAATACATTAGGTTTTTAATTGTATTATTTTGTTATACCCATACCTATTAGTGTTTCTTAATCCATGATATTAGTTTCATTACATATTTCACATCGATTATATCTTGCATATGGGTGGACATATATGTTATTCATCTTGTGTCCATTTTTATAAGTTTACTATATTTGAATTAATTTCAATATATTTCATGAATATTTGACATGGAAAATTATGGCAATAAATCCATTTTACCAGTTATCATACATGTTAATTATAATTAATTCCAAAATTGTAATTCTCTTACCCTTTTTACCTAGAGGCGGTGCATTATTTCATAACATTGGCATGATCACAAGGGATCAAATCCTAAAGGACAAATCAGTTTAGTAGCCTATGAAATACTAGATATATTCATTTGTTTTACATTACATCATGAAATAAAAACATCAAAAAAATATTTTTACCCTTTTGAACACACTAATATCCTTATCCTTTCCCTATAGGTCAACCATAAAATAACTATTCACATCTTGGGAAAAGTAAAACATAGAAATCGGTGAGCTCAGATTCTCATTAAAGCTAACAATATAGCGGAAACTTTCATAAATTAGCATAAACATTTTAGGTAATTTATAAGACTAAAACAAAAGCCTTTAAAACCTAAAATTAATCATAATATGAAAAAGATAAAATCAAATAATTTAATTTACTTATTCACATGGATATTATATTTTTCAAACAACCACATGTAATATCCATATCCATTTTCATAATGATGGATTTCATAATTCCAGACTTTATAACCACATAGTCCAGGCCTTGTGCCAAGACTACAAATAATATTTTGTCAAGGCCTTGTTCCAGGAAACTATTTTTTCTCATGAGACCTACCGATTCATCGAGGAACTATAGCAGGTTCCACCCATCACTTACTAAGTCCAATGCATTCCTCTTATGAAAAGGTTTAAACATAACATAAACATTTGTATTAAAAATAACATATGAAATGTCAATACTTTATCCAAAAACCATGAATTGTATAAAAATAACACATCCACAATCAAACATATCACAAAATCTTCAATACAATATAGAATTTTTGTATCATAATATATCAACTTCAAACATGTTTACAATCCGTCAAAGGATGTTGACATAGATGAAATCAAAAAAAATTAGAGAAATATATTTATCTATTTTTAAATCATTTAAAAGTAATATATTTATAAAATAAAACATTTATTTTAAAAATATTCTTAAAATATTTTATTGGAAGCTTTGACGATGATATAATGGCCGAAAATAGCCACACCCGCCATATAAGTTAAAAAAAGACATTCATACCGTAATTTTGTCTAAATGGTCATAGAGTACCTTGTTGGGAAAATGACAGAAGGATTCATTTCAAAACATATATGGTCAAATAAGGGTATAAATAAATTTAAACCATAGTATAGTAAATATTAAAAATGTTTTGAATTACATATTTATGAAAACATTGATGTGGATGATAAATAGGCCCAAGTAGATACTTACGTAAAAACAACCTCGGATAATAAAGAGATTGGGAAGTTAACCCTTACCTTGTACTTTTACATAGTCGATGGTATGTTATACTCATTTATTATAGTTGAAAATTTGTTATTAAATTATTCAATTTTTATATACAATATTATGATATCATATATGATCCTCTAATATTTCTTTGTTAATAATATTTCAGTAGTATCATCATTTCGGGTGTCAACTGATTCGTTTTTTATTAAATGGTTGTTTACATAAGCCATGTTTTTTATGTATAGGATATATTTGATTCATATATATAATTATATTATGTTTATAAACATTAATTTTAATCATAAAATAAAAATTATTCTTGAATGATTATGATGGGGAATGAATATCATCGCGTTCGTGGAGACGGTAATTCGTACGTACGCACGAGAGAAAATATCATTATATTGATGGTGAAATAGTATGTAATTGGATGGTATATCATATATACAGAATCATTAACATGTTATATGTATTATTCACATCAGTTATATTCATTTGTATACCCATCCAAAAAAATTAAGTGTTTGATTAACAAACTACTCCACGACGTGGAGATGGTAAGACGTACATACACACGTATGGTGACTTTTTCATTTATAACATGAATAGAATAACGAATATGGTTGTACTATATTTATAATTACATCATAGTATATATATGATACTAGAGTTATTATTTTAGAATGGAAACGATAAAGAAAGAGGAAGTGGAAGAAGAAAAGAACTTGAAATATGTGATGAAATATTTACCTCTTCTTCAGTTTCATCCTTTTGATTTGATCTAAAGGCTCCTTAAGTTGGATTTATGACCAAAGAAAGGACTCTAGGATTAAAGTAGGAATGTTGGGAGTATATTTTGGATATTTTTGTCTTAGAAAAATGGATTTGGAGGTGTCAAATTATAATAAGGGGAAGTATCCTTTTATAAGAGTGGGGAGGGTCACTTTAGGAAAAGTATGAAATATTATTTTATAATAAAATAATTTTCGGTTTCCAATTGCTCAAAAATTATTTACTTAAATACTAATGTAAGGGTGGGTAGAATACCTCTCAAACAATAGGTTTTAGAAAGGTTTTGGAAACCATTTTAACCTTATCTTTTAGATTTAACTCTTAGTTAAGTAGTTTTTCATTTACCATGTCTCATTGTATTTTTATATTATATAGTTAATAAAAATACTTTAACAATCCAAGTTAACCCCACGTGGTTCATTATTAATATATATAACCTTATATACATCCTTTGGTTGATCCTTATATTTTTAATAATATTATATCAATTAATAATATAGTATTTGTTTTAAAAACTCAATTATGTCGATTTTAACATTATTTATCATTTTATTTTTTTTGAAATTCATAAAACCATTATCACTTCGAATAAAATTTATTCAGACAACCCTAACAAGTCTTATTAACCTATAAAATTAGTGTAATTCAACATAAGTCTCTATTTACAATTATTTGGTTATTTATAATATTAATTATTTTAATATTACATTAATAAGGTAATTAATACATCATCATTGATTCATAAACAAATTAACTATTTAATGTCTAAAAATTATAAATAAAATACCATTATGTTGGAAATATTTTTAGCTTTCTAATGAATATTTATAGTAGAATTTATATTATGTTTAACCTTATATTAAAAATGGTTTAGTTATTAATCTTTGAATTTAACTCTTTTAACTATTCTTTAAATAAAATAATAATAAATGCCCTAATCTAAACCAAGTGGACCAAAGTGGATAATATTTTATCCTAAGGGTGTTTTCAGCCTAATTACACTTTTCTAATAGAATTAGGACATGTCTTTGGGTAATTATGGTAACTCCCTGACCCCATTTACCCAGAGTCGGTGCATTATTACATAACATTGGCATGATCAAAAGGAAATCATGTCTCAAAATACTGATCAGTTTAGTATTATTGGAAACAATATTCATACATAAGTTCAACATTACAAATTGAAAAGAAATACAACACGATTTTATTCCATTAGAATGATCCAAGCCTCCTAGATTATGCCTGTAGGAGTAACATCTCAGGTAAATAAAGAATATTACATTTTTATATTTATTAATATTTGTGAATAAAATATTAATATTACTTTAAATGATATTCTAAGTTCGATGGTCTACCCAATACGCAACAATGAGTTTCTTTCAAATCTTACGTTGCACACTAATAATATAATTATTTTAAATGGAAGTTGGAACCTTGCCATTGTATTGGAGGTAATGAATACAACTGACTGAAATATGATTATAGATGTCTGTTAAATGTATTTACTTTTACCAAATAAAATTTAGAGGCATAAAATGTAAATGAATCTGATTTTAAGCATAATTTACATTAAAATGCCGATTTACCTCCTTTTGATGGCGAACCCTATTTAAATCTAGTTTTGGTCACTTTTATATGTTCATTTTGAAAAAATAAAATTCTCCTTTAGAGTCGTATCATCAAAATTTACTTTGTGTAGATATTTGGTATTTTATGATAAAATACATTTTTTTAAAATAGTAAAAAATGTTGTATTTTATTTCAAAAGTTATTTTTAATCTAATTTATTTATAATGTTAGATTATCTTTTTAATTGGTTTTAATGTTTAATTAAAATATATTTTTACCATTTAATCCAATGGTGGTCATTGGAATTAATTTCACTTTGAAATTTTACATAAGCAAGTGTCAATCTTTTAATAGATATTGTTTTTTACAAACAGGCTATTTGTTTTGACAACGGGAATTGATTATAAAAATAATTAATGAAACTTTTATGTTTTGAATTTGGTAAAATGGGCATCATTTTTGAATTTTGAATATAAAATATAAATTATAGTAATTTTTTTGTATTTTTCGGAAAAACATCAATTTGTGATGAATAGTGAAACCACTATGTGGTAGTTAAAAAACTGATTTTTCGTTTAAATGAAATTTTACCACCTCTGTGATTTTAATTTCAAAAATCCTACATACATGGTCGTCATTAGGATTTAAAATGTCGTTCAATGGGATTAAAATATTTTTTTGGTGAATAGTAACATTTAAGTTTTATTAATCGTGATTAAAGGTAATTAGTGTAATTTAAGGTAAATATAATGATATAATAATATTAAATTACATTAAAACATGTCCTACACATATTTTATAAGTAATGGCAGACCAAGACAATCCATGGGTCAACTTGGGGACCCCATGAAGCCACTTGGGTAAGAAAATGACAATAATAACTTTTTATTTAAAGTAAAAATAAACGTGTCACAAACATGTATTGTTTTACTAAAACAATGTTTACATGGGGTTATACTATTCATATTTTTGACTATAAATATTTATTAGAAAGAAAAAAAGATTTCCTACATAATTATATTTTTTTATAATTTATATACATTAAATAAATAAATTTATATATGAAACCATGATGATGCAGTGATTACCTCATTAATGAACGATTTAAATAAAATGAGAAGAGAATGTAAAATATAAGACATAAACTTTTCAAAAAACTATTGGATGGGCGTATTTATAACCATTATCACCTTATCCTTGAAATATATAATTGTGGTACCTTTAATATCCGAAAATAATTTTATAATAAAGTAAGTTTTCAAGACATTCCAAGAGTGCCCCTCCTCCCTCTTATAAAATGCCCCCACCTCTACCCTGGTATCCACACCTCTCAAGCCTTTGGCTCAACCAAAATCTTCTCATTTTATCTTTACACATTTCTATATTCATCCTAGAAGCCTTACCTTAGGCAGAAAGCTCTTCAAGAAACCCATTTGGTTCAAACCAGGAAGAGTTACCTGATTTAAAGGTAACGTTCTCTCTTATGTTCTTTTGTTTTATTTTTCTTCTCCAACCCCCTAAACTCTTTTTATTACTTTATTTTGTAAAAACACCGGTATATTCAATATACTATGATGTTGTTATTATAATTATTCTAGATACACTTACACACACCTCCGTCTAATGGTTAAATAACATACTGTTACCGTGGATTGCGAATTACTGCCTCACGAGACGATGATTGTTCTATCGTCTGCTACCACCTCACATGGTGGCCATTATGATGGAAATATATTTATTTATGATATTAATTATATTTTTTTTCTATATTCTTCTGTATTTTATATTTAAAACATACTTTTATGCTTTTCATGTTGTGCAAATACGATAATTTCATTTGAGGAAGTGTGGACTACCGCCCCCTCAAGTGATGTGACACGTTCATGAAATACATGGAATGTATAAATAATGAAATTAATAAACTTATTTGACCTATATAACATATATATTATACTGTAATTATAATATATATATATCTCATTTAGTATTAATTCCATTAAATACCAAATAGAAATGAAAGTAGCATTCATGCGTACGTACGGCTTACCGTCTCCATGAACGGTGCATTTCATTTATTACCTTTAAATGTTATGTAATATTATAAATGAAAGTATATACCGGATATATATTATATATATGATATCTACATCATGAATATAATTCTAGATATAATGGATATTTTTTCACATGAACAAATTGTGATTATAAGAAGTTTAGTTTTGACTCAAGTACCAATGATCGACAAAACAACCCTTATAAACTAAAATAATTAAATAATGTTAATAACATGGTAATAAGTGATATTAAAGGAATAATTAACTTGAAAAACTTTCTTAATAAATTATAAATTAACTCTAGTTTATTATTCATGAATATAATGAAACTAACAAGACAAGTCGGACTTGAGGTAAGGGATCCTACCTCTCTCTTTTATTTTAAGTACTCTCCTTTATGCCATTTCTTTTAAGATCATATTTATTATGTTTGGGGATGTTACTTTATATTCCTAATTCTGTAATATTTATGTTCATATTATGAGATACCCTATTTGATCTCATAAATCCATTTTTGGAAGTTTTAAGTGGCGTCGTTAGGCTGCCGAGTTTTCGTAAGGGGTTTTTCATCTCACTTTTATTCCCGTGATATTTATGCTACATTTTCCACCATTTCCTTTGAGTGTTTTATGTACTACACATTATTCTAATCATTTTGTAATATACTTTAATTTATGAGTATTTACATCAATGTTGTATAGTCCTTATTTAATGGGGTGTACGTTTCGAAAATTACCCAAGTCGGTAAGGGAACCTCTCACCCTCCTATTTTTTTAAAGGACTTCTTTTTGTTTTGTCTTTTAAATTACATCTTCTTATGTTGGGATATGTTCTTATATATCCTTATTACTGTAAATCTTATGTCCAAGTGATGAGATACCCTTTATCTCTCTCATCAACTCTTTCTCTAAAATTTGGTGTGACGTCGTTTGGCTATCAAATATTTGCAAGGGAACTTCTTAACCTAATTTCAATTCTTTGGGTCAAACCTCTACTTCAGGATTATGTCATGCTATGAATATTTTTGGATGACATCTGATTGTTTTACACTGGGTATCCACTTATATTTATTTTATTTATATTTGTCGAACATAATTATGTCATTTCTTTATCCATGCTCTAATGGCATGATCCTTGATTGGGATTACATATCAATTTCTTCTCATTGAGACATTTCTTAATGATATGCACTTTTATTCTTTTATAATGTGTATATACCGCCCCTTTGACATTCCATATCCATATTATGTCTATACCAAAGTCATTTAAATGTTTTGAAAATGGTCTAATTTTCTGTGTCTTATAATTTAAATGTTCAAAATGTTAAAGGACTCTTCTATTAAAACATTGTTTTAAATGGTTTTAAAGATTTATTCTTTTAAACATTTATCATCCATGTCCATGTTTTAAAAATGGTTTTATGGAGTTATTTATAGGGACATGAATGTTTTAAAACCCTTTTAAAAGTTTCAAAGTGGTATGGGACACTTTGATTCTAAAATCTCTTTTAAACTTCTTCTTTTAATATTTTAAATGTCTAAAGGGATTTTTCTCACATAGAGTTTTAATGATTTTATTAGACGTTTTTATTTATGAAAATAGCATGATGTGATCTCTTGTGATTGAAATGTGGAAATTTTATGTTTCTTTTATTCATGTTTTATATGTTATTATTATGTTATGGTTCATGAAAAATGTTTATGAAATCGGTTGGTTCTGTGATAAACTAAGGGCGGGTGAGCCCGAGATAGCTCTCTAATGTATTGGGTAACACGAAGGAGTTAAATGCTAAGGTTTCTCTGAAGAGATTTAGGGAATATACTATTATGGGTATTCCAAACATAACCAAGAGGTTTACTCTCTATGTAATAATGTAATGAATGCCTCAAGTTAGCTTTACGTCTTATGTTTTCTATGTGTTATTCATGAATCTTATGATTTCATGAGGTATGTAAAAGTGCTTATGTTTTATGAGTAAAGTGTGTTTTCATTTATTCTTACATATACATGGACTAATGTTTCCTTTCCATATTTTTATATCCCTTACTGATCTTTTTATTCTCACCCCATGTTTTTGAAATTTTTTCCACATGACTTAAAGATGAATTGGGTCATGGATGGGATCAAGGAAAGACATTCTATCTAAAACATTGAACAAGAAATGATTCTTTTTAAGAGTTTTTTTTATGTAATCTTAGTAGAAGTGACTACTTTATAATCTTTTGAGATGTAATAGTTATGTCCTAATTCTATAAAACTATCAACCTAAAAAGATCCTCAAAGTGAATTAAATATTTAATTCATAATTATGTAATGTTTTAAGGCTGGGTCCTTATAATTGGTATCAGAGGTCGGTTTAGATAACTTTAGAGGTTAGGGTATTCTTTAAGCATAAGTGACATTACCATAATGGCTAGGATTTCAGAAAGAGTCATAGTTTTTAGATAAATTGAATGAGTAAGTATATCTTAGTTTTTATATTCCTCAATAGTATATGATTATTATGTTGATATAATCACACTGACATTTTTTTTTTAGTAAATGGATGGATCTAGCAGGCACCAAAGGGACAATGCGTTTGAAGTAAATTGTGGTGGTTCTCTGATTAAGAGACTGGATGAAATGGGGGATTCAATGAGTAATCTCATGGTTATTCTAAACCAATTATCAAGGATTCATGATTAACCACTTGAACCTTGGTGAGTTCTCTGATGCATCATGTATTAGAGAACCAACTCAATGTGGAAGTTCATGTAATAATTATAAAGGTAACCATTAGGGTTTATATGATCCTTACTTTTTAGGTAATTATGAGTTACTATATGTTATGATGGAAAATTAAAGGCATGAGATAAACTTGAGGTTAAATTATGTTATAGTTACTTTTTATGATTTTATCTCATTTTGGGGAATGTTTGAAGAATTATATAGTTTTGGAAAAAGGACAACACGCGGAGCATGTGACAACCTATCGCGTCGGACAAAGCTGTTGGAATCGACCCCACAACCAAAGTGTGACTAGTATTTATCGCCTACCACTGGACTATGTGAAGTCCCTGGTAAGTATGAAAAATTCTTTTTAGTTAGAATATCTTATGAATCAGGAATAAGTTGATTTTGGGTTATCTATAGAAATTATTAGACTATCATGGAGGATGTGTGATTAGGTTAGTTACTTTTCATTATGAGACTTTGAGAGTAACTGATGTTATTTGAAGATAAATGTTAAGATTTATCTTGGAAGACTATGTGGTTAAATCCTTTGGATGTTTGGGTTTAATTATTAATTTGGAATACTTTGAATAATTTTATGGATAGCTGTTTATTGAATGGTCTTTGATAAACTTTGGTTTTTGTTGGACAAATTTTGGAGATTAAGAGTAGTATTTATTTTTATAAAGGATTATCCTTTTTGGGTATTATCTGATCTTGTACTAACAATTTTTGATTTTGGTTAAGGTTTAATGAAATGGGAAATATATCGTTCATATTTTGTGGGTTAGGTGATTCTCTAGAAGTTGATTATAGCGCTCTTAATATAAACAAGTCATCGTGAATTACTCATTGTTTGGAGAAAATATGAGTTTGTGTTAGAAATCTAGTAAAATATTATAGTCTACATGACAAGTGAGTATGTTTCCTTATGATTTAGTTAAGCTCCTAAATAAATCCCTCTTTGAAAAGTAACATAAAATAAAAATTTCTCTGTTAACGTTTCCTATTGGGGAATCACATATCATTTAACCCATCACAAGTTTGTGATTTTCTTGGGGTTAACTTTCTTCTAATCAGGTTTTCTATCACTCTCCATCAGGACATGACCCATTGTTTTCTCCTCCATATCCATGTTTTCATGGAATCCTATTATGGGTTAACTCATATGACCTTTGTACTTCTCTTTATTTATTTTAAAGTGATATTTTTACTTACTCTTGTTCCGATGTGGGGCTTTTAATGAAGTTTCAAAGCCCAAATTTTTTTTAAAATTGTGAGGACGCAATTCCCAAAAGGTGGGAAGGATGTAACATCCCAGGTAAATAAATAATATAACATTTTTATATTTATTAATATTTTTTAATACAATATTAACATTACTTTAAAGGATATTCTAAGTTTTATGGCGTACCCAATACGCAACAATGAGTGTCTTGGAAATCTTACGTTGCACACTAATAATAAAATTATTTAAAATGGAAGTTGACACCTAGCCATTGTATTGGAGGGAGTGAATACAACTAAATAAAATATGATTATAGATGTATGTTAAATGTATGTACATTTATCCAATAAAATTTAGAGGCTTAAAATGTAAATGATTCTGATTTTTAGCATAATTTACATTAAAAGGCCGATTTACCGCCTTCTGATGGAGAACCCTATTAAAATATAGTTTTGGTCACTTTCATATGTTCATTTTGACAAAATAAAATTCTTCTTTAGATTAATATCATCAAAATTTACTTTGGATAGATTTTTGGTATTTTTTTTGAAAAACTTCATTTTTTAATGAATATTGAAAATTTCTGTATTTTATTTCAAAAGTGCTTTTTAATCTAAATTATTTATAAGGATATGTTATCTTTTTAATTGGTTTTAAATTTTAATTAAAATATATTTTTACCATTTAATCCAATGGTGGTCATTGGAATTAATTTCACAATGAAATTTTACATAAGCAAGTGTCAATATTTTAATAGATATTGTTTCTTAAAAACACGCTATTTGTTTTGACATCCGGAATTGATTATAAAAATATTTAATTCAACTTTTATGTTTTGAGTTCGGTAAAATGGAAATAATTTTTCAATTTGGAATATCAAATATATCTTAGGGTGAATTTTTGGTATTTCTCTTAAAAACATCAATTTTTTATGAATAGTGAAACCACTAAATGGTAGTTAAAAAAATTGATTTTTCGTTTAAATGAAATTTTACCACATCTGTGATTTGAATATCAAAAATCCAAAATACATGGTTGTAATTAGTATGTAAAATTTGGTTCAATGGGATTAAAATAATTTTTTTGGTGAATAGTAACTTTTAAGTTTTATTAATCGCGATTAAAGGTAATTAGTGTAATTTAAGGTAAATATAATGATATAATAATATGAAATTACCTTTACACTTTTCCTACACATATTTTATAATTCATGGATGACCAAGACAATCCATTGGTCAACTTGGGGACCCCATGGAACCACTTGGGTAAGAAGATGACAACAATAACTTTTTATTTAAAGTAAAAATAAAAGTGTCGCAAACATGTATTGTTTTACTAAAAAAACTTTTACATGGGGTTATACAAGTTATATTTTTGACTATAAATATTCATTAGAAAGCTAAAATAATTTCCTACATAATGATATTTGTTTTATAATTTTTATACATTAAATAAATAAATTTATTTATGACACCATGATGATGTAGTGATTACCTCATTAATGAACAATTTAAATAAAATGAGAAGATAAGGTAAAATATAAGACATACACTTGTCAAAAACATATTATATGGGTGTATTTAGAACCATTATAACCTTATCCTAGAAATATTTAATTGTGGGACCTTTAATATCCGAAAATCATTTTATAATAAAGTAACTTTTCAAGACTTTCCAGGAGTACCCCTCCTCCCTCTAATAAAAGGCCCCCACCTCTACCCCCTTACCCACACCTCTCAATCCTTTAGCTCGACCAAAATCTTCACATTTTATCTCTACAAATCCCTCTATTAATCCTAGAGGACTTACATTAGGCAGAAAGCTCTTTAAGAAATCCATTTGGTTCAAACCAAGAGGAGTTACCCGATTTAAAGGTAATGTTCTCTCTTATATTCTTTTGTTTTATTTTGCTTCTCCAAACCCCTAAAATATTTTTATTCCTTTATTTTGTAACAACACAAGTATCTTAAATATAATAGGATTTTTTTATAAGATTTATTTGAGCTACAATTACACACACCTCTGTCTAATGTTTAAAGAACATATTGTTTCCGTGGATGGCGAATTACTGCCTCACGAGACGATGATTGTTCTATCTTCTCCTACCACCCCTCATGGTAGACATTATGATGGAACTATATTTATTTATGATATAAATTATATTTATTTCATTTCTATTCTTCTGTATTTTACATTTAAAACAAACCTTTATGCTTTGAATGTTGTGCAAATATGATAATTTCATTTGAGGAAGTATGGACTACCGCCCCATCAAGTGATGTGACTCGTTCATGCAATATATGGAATGTATAAAGAATGAAATTAATGAAAATATGTGACCTATATAACATATATATTATACTGTAATTATAATATATATATATATATATCATTTAGTTTTAATTCCATTAAATACTAAATAGAATTGAAAGTAGAGTTCATGTGTACGTACAGCTTACCGTCTCCATGAACGGTGCATTTAATTTCTTACCATTAAATGTTATGTAATATTATAAATGATGGTATATAATGTATATAAATGATATATTTGATATCTACATCATGAATATAATTCTGGATATAACAGATACTTTAACACGTGAACAACATGTAATTAGAAGAAGTTTATTTTTGACTCAAGTACCAATGATCGACAAAATGGCCGTTATAAACAAAAATAATTAAATAATATTCATAACGTGGTAATAAGTGATATAAATGGAATAATGAACTTGAAAAAGGTTCTTAATAAAGTAGAATTTAACTCTAGTTTATTATTTGGGAATATAAAGAAACGAACAAGACTAGTCGGACTTGAGGAAAGGGATCCTACCTCTCTCTTTCTTTTTAAGTACTCTCCTTTATGTCATTTCTTTTAAGCTCATCTTTATTATGTTTGGGGATATTCCTTTATATTCCTCATTCTTTAATTTTTATTTTAATATTATGAGAGACCCTATTTGATCACATAAATCAATTTTTGGAAGTTTTAAGAGGTGATGTTAGGCTGCCGAGTTTTTGTAAGGGATTTTTAATCTCACTTTTATTCCTGTGAGATTTATGCTGCATTTTCCCCCATTTTCATTGAGTGGTGTATTTACATCCCATTATTCTACTCTTTGTGTAATATGATTTCGATAATTAGTATTTACATCAATTGTGTATAGTCCTTCTTTCATGGGGTGTATGTTTCGAAAGTTACCCAAGTCGGTAAGGGAACCTTTCACCCTCCTATTTTTTTAAAAGACATCTTTTTGTTTTGTCTTTTAAATTATATCTTCTTATGTTGGGATATGTTATTATATATAATTATTTCTGTTAATTTTATGTCCAAGTGATGAGATACCCTTTATCTCTCTCATCAACTCTTTTTCTAAAATTTGATGTGACGCCATTAGGCAATCAAATTTTTATAAGGCAACTTCTTAACCCAATTCCAATTCTTTGGGTCAAACCTCTAATTTAGGATTATGTCGTGCTGTGAATATGTGTGGATGACATCTAATTCTTTTACACTAAGTATCCACTTATATTTAGTGTATTTATATTTTTCACATATAATTATGTCATTTCTTTATCCTTGGTCTAATGGCATGATCCTTGATTGGGATTACATCTCAATTTCTTCTCATTGAGACATTTCTTAATGATCTGCACTTTTATTCTTTTATAAAGTGTATATACAGCCCCTTTGACATTCCATATCCATATTATGTCTATACAAAATTCATTTAAATTTTTTGAAAATGGCTTAATTTCTTGTGTCTTATAATTTAAATGTTCAAAAAAAAGGACTCTTCTATTGAAAAATTATTTTAAACGTTTTAAAGATTTATTGTTATACACATTTATAATCCATGTCCATGTTTTAAAAATGGTTTTAAGGATTTATTTATAGGTACATGAATGTTTTAAAACCCTTTAAAAATATTAGAAGTGGTATGGGACACTTTGATTCTAAAGTCTCTTTTTAAATTTCTTCTTTTAATATTTTCAAAGTCTAAAGGGATTTTTCCCTCATAGAGTTCTAATGATTTTATTAGATGATTTTATTTATGATAATATCATGATGTGATCTCTTGTTATTGAAATGTGGAAATTGTATGTTTCTTTTATGCATGTTTTAAGTGTTATGATTATGTTATTGTTCTTGGTAAATGCTTATGAAATCGGGTGGTTCCATGATAAACTAAGGGCGGGTGAGCTCGAGATAGCTCTCCAATGGATTGGGTAATGCGAAAGAGTTAAACGCTAAGGTTTCTCTGAAGAGATTTAGGGAATATACTATGATGGGTATTCCAAATGTAACCAAGTGGGTTACTCCCTACGTAAGAATGTAATGAATGCCTCAAGTTACCGTTACGTCTTATGTTTTATATGAGTTATTCATAAATCTTATGGTTTCATGAGGTATGTTAAAGTGATTATGTTGTCTGAGTAAAGTGTGTTTTCATTGATTCTTATGTATACATGGACTAATGTTTCATTTCCGTATTTTTATATCCCTTACTGAGCTTTTTATGCTCTCCCTAAGTTTTTGAAATGTTTTCCACAGGACTTAAAGATGAATTGGGTTAAGAATGGGATCAAGGAAAGACATTCTATCTAAAACATGGAACTAAACATGTTTCTTTTTAAGTGTTTTTATTTTATGGAAACTTAGTATAAGTGTCTGCTTTGTAATATTTTGAGATGTAATAGTTATGTACAAATTATCTAAAAGTCTAAACCTGAAAATATCCTCAATGTGAATTATATATTTAATTCATGATTAAGTAAAGTTTTAAGGTTGGTTCCTTATAGTTGGTATCAGAGGTCGGTTTAGATAACTTTAGAGTTTAGGGTATTCTTTAAGCATAAGTTACATTACCATAATGGCTAGGATTTCAGAAAGAGTCATAGTTTATAGATAAAGTGAATGAGTAAGTATATATCAGTGTTTATATTCCCCATTAATACATGATGATTATGTTGACATACTCACACGTACATTTTTGGTTTTAGTAAATGGATGGAGCTAACAGGAACCAAAGTGATAGTGGGTTTGAAGGAAATTGTGGTGGCTCTCTGATTAAGAGACTAGATGAAATGGGGGATTCAATGAGGAATCTCGTGGTTATTCTAAACCAACTATCAAGGAGTCATGATTAACAAATTGAACCTTGGTGTGTTCTCTGATGCATCATGAATTAGAGAACCAAATCGATTTGGAAGTTCATGTAATAATTATAAAGGTAACCATTAGGTTTTATATGATCCTTACTTTTGAGGTAATTATGGGTTACTATATATTATGATGGAAAATGAAAGGCATGAGATAAACTTGAGGTCAAATTATGTTATGGTTATTTTTGATGATTTTATCTCATATTGGGGAATGTTTTAAGAATTGTATAGTTTTGGAAAAAGGACAACACTCAGACCGTGTGACAACCCGTCATGTCGGACAAAGCTATTGGAATCGAACCCACAACCAAAGTGTGATTGGTATTTATCACCTACCACCGGACTACGTGAAGTCCCTGGTTAGTATGACAAATTCTATTTAGTTATATGATCTTATGAATCAGGAATAATTTGAATTTGAGTAATCTATGGAAATTATTAGACTATCAAGGAGGATATGTGATTAGGTTAGTTACTTTTCAGTATGAGACTTTAAGAGTAACTGATGTTATTTGAAGATAAATGTTAAGATTTATCTTGGAAGACTATGTGATTAAATCCTTGGGAGATTTCCGTTTAATTCTTAGTTTGGATTACATTGAAGAATTCTATGGATAGCTATTTATTGAATGGTCTTTGATGAACATTGGGTTTTATTGGACAAATTTTGGAGATTAAGAGTAGTATTTCTTTTTATAAAGGATTATCCTTTTTGGGGATTATCTGATCTTGTACTAACAATTTTTGGTTTTGGATAAGGTTTAAAGACATGAAAAATATATAGTTCATATTTTGTGGGTTATTTGATTCTCTATAAGTTGATTATGGCGCTCTTAATATGAACAAGTCATCCTGAAATACTCATCATTTGGAGAAAATAAGAGTTTGTGTTATAAATCTAGTAAAATATGAAAGTCTAAATGACAAGTGAGTATGTTTCCTTATGATTTAGTTAAGCTCATAAATAAATTCCTCTTTAAAATTAACTTAAAACAAAAATGTTTTCTGTTAACTTTTTCTACTGGGGAATCACATATCGTTTAACCCATCATAAGTTTGTGATTTTCTTGGGGTTAACTTTCTCCTAGTAATGTTTTCTATCACTCTCCATCAAAATATGACCCTTTGTTTTCTTCTCCATATCCATGTTTTCATGGAATCCCAGTATAGGTTAACTCATATGAACTTTTTACTTCTCTTTCTTTATTTTAATGTGATAGTTTTACTGAATCTTGTTCTGATGTGGCACTTTCAATGAAGTTTCCGAGCCCAATTTTTTTTAAAAATTGCGAGGACGCAATTCCCAAAAGGGGGGAAGGATGTAACATCCCAGGTAAATAAAGAATATTACATTTTCATATTTAATAATATTTGAGAATAAAATATTAATATTACTTTAAAGTATATTCTAAGTTCGATGGCGTACCCTATATGCAACAATGAGTTTCTTTGAAATCTTACATTGCACACTAATAATATAATTATTTTAAATGGAAGTTGACACCTAGAAGTTGTATTGGAGGGAATGAATAAAACTAACTACAATATTATTATAGATGTTTGTTAAATGTATTTACTTTTATCCAATAAAATTTATAGGCTTAAAATGTAAATGAATCTGATTTTAAGCATAATTTACAATAAAAGGCTGATTTACCGCCTTGTGATGGCGAACCATATTTAAATCTTGTTTTGGTCACTTTCATATGTTCATTTTGACAAAAAAAAAATTCTTATTTAGATTTGTATCATCAAAATATACTTTGGGTAGATTTTTGGTATTTTTCTGATAAAATTTTTTTTTAATGAATAGTGAAAAATACTATATTTTATTTCAAAAGTTATTTTTAATATAATTTATTTATAAGGTTATATTATCTTTATAATTGGTTTTAAAGTTTAATTAAAATATATTTTTACCATTTAATCCAATGGTGGTAATTGTAATTAATTTCACTTTGAAATTGTACATAACCAAGTGTCAATCTTTTAATAGATATTGTTTCTTAAAAACATGTTATTTGTTTTGACATCAGGAATTGATTATAAAAATAATTAATTCAACTTTTATGTTTTTAATTTGGTAAAATGGACATCATTTTTTAATTTTGAATATCAAATATAGCTTAGGGTGAATTTTTTGTATTTTTCTGAAAAACATCAATTTTTTATGAATAATGAAACCACTAAGTGGTAGTTAAAAAAACTGATTTTTTGTTTAAATGAAATTTTACCACCTCTGTGATTTGAATTTCAAAAATACAACATACATGGTTTTCATTAGTATGTAAAATGTGGTTCAATAGGAATAAAACAATTTTTTTGTGAATAGTAACTTTTAAGTTTTATTAATCGTGGTTAAAGGTTATTAGTGTAATTTAAGGTAAATATAATGATATAATAATATGAAATTACCTTTACACTTGTCATACACATATTGGATAATTCATGGCAGAAAAATTAAATCCATGGGTAAGCATGGGGACCCCGTGGAGCCACTTGGGTAAGAAAATGAAAATAATAACTTTTAATTTAAATTAAAAATAAAAGTGTCACAAACATGTATTATTTTACTAAAACAATTTTTACATGGGGTTATACAAGTAAAATTTTTGACTATAAATATTTATTAAAAAGATAAAAATATTTCATACATAATGATAATTTTTTATAATTTTTATACATTAAATAAATATCTTTCTTTATGACACCATTATGATGCAGTGATTACCTTATTAATGAACGATTTAAATAAAATGAGAAGATAAGGAAAAATATAAGACATACACTTGTCAAAAACCTATTGGATGGGTTTATTTCAAAAACTTATCACCTTATCCTAAAAATATATAATTTTGGGACCTTTAATATCCGAAAATCATTTTATAATAAAGTAACTTTTCAAGACTTTCCAAGAGTGCCCCTCCTCCCTCTTATAAAAGGCCCCCACCTCTACCCCCTTACCCACACATCTCAAGCCTTTGGCTCGAACAAAATCTTCTCATTTTATCTCTCCACATACCTCTATTCATCCTAGAAGCCTTACCTTAGGCAGAAATCTTTTCAAAAAACCCATTTGGTTCAAACCAAGAGGAGTTACCCGATTTAAAGGTAATGTTCTCTTTTATGTTCTTTTGTTTTATTTTGCTTCTCCAACCCACTAAACTCTTTTTATTCATTTATTTAGTAACAAAACCAGTATTTCAAATATAATATAATGTTTTTATGAGATATATTCGATCTACACTTACACACACCTCCGTCTAATGGTTAAATAACATACTGTTTCCGTGGATGGGGAATTACTACCTCACGAGACGATGATTGTTCTATCTTCTCCTACCACCTCTCATGGTGGGCATTATGATGGAACTATATTTATTTATGATATAAATTATATTTATTTCCTCTATATTCTTCTTTATTTTACATTTAAAACATACCTTTATGATTTTCATGTTGGTCAAATATGATAATTTCATTTGAGGAAGTGTGGACTACCGCCTCCACAAGTGATGTGACTCGTTCATGCAATACATGGAATGTATAAAGAATTAAATTAATGAACTTATGTGACCTATATACCATATATATTATACTGTAATTATAATATATATATATATATATATATTTCTCATTTATTTTTTACTCCATTAAATACTAAATAGAAATGAAAGTAGTGTTCATGCGTACGTACGGCTTACCGTCTCCATGAATGGTGCATTTCATATCTTAACTTTAAATGTTATGTGATATTATAAATGAAAGTATATACTGAATATATATTATATATATGATATCTACATCATGAATATAATTCTTGATATAATGGATATTTTACCACATGAACAACTTGTAAATATAAGAATTTTATTTTTGACTCAAGTACCAATGATCGACAAAACGACCTTTACAAACTTAAATAATTACATAATGTTCATAACATGGTAATAAGTGATATAAATGGAATAATTAACTTTAAATAGGTTCTTAATCAAGTATAAACTAACTCTAGTTTATTATTTAGGAATATAAAGAAACGAACAAGACAAGTCGGACTTGAGGTAAGGGATCATACCTCTCTCTTTCTTTTTAAGTACTCTCCTTTATGTCATTTATTTTAAGCTAATCTTTATTATGTTTGGGGATGTTCCTTTATATTCCCCATTTTTTAATTTTTATGTTCATATTATGAGAGACCCTATTTTATCTCATAAATCCATTTTTTGATGTTTTAAGTGGCGTTGTTAGGCTGCCGAGTTTTCGAAAGGGATTTTTCATCTCACTTTTATTCCCGTGAGATTTATGCTACATTTGCCACCATTTCCATTGAGTGGTGTATGTACCTCCCATTATTCTACTCCTTGTATAATATACATTCGTTTATGAGTATTTACATCAATGTTGTATAGTTTTTCTTTCATGGGGTGTATGTTTCGAAAGTAACCCAAGTCGGTAAGGGAACCTTTCACCCTCCTATTTTTTTAAAAGGCTTATTTTTTTTGTCTGTTAAATTACATCTTCTTATCTTGGGATATGTTCTTATATATCCTTATTGCTGTAAATTTTATTTCCAAGTGATGAGATACCCTTTATCTCTCTCATCAACTTTTTTTCTAAAATTTGATGTGACTCTGTTAGGCTATCAAATTTTTTCAAGGGAACTTTTTAACCTAATTCCAATTCTTTGGGTCAAACCTCTAATTCAGGATTATGTCATGCTATGAATATTTGTGGATGAAATCTGATTGTTTTACACTGATTATCCACTTATATTTAGTTTATTTATATTTTTCCCACATAATTATGTCATTTCTTTATCCTTGCTCTAATGGCATGATCCTTAATTGGGATTACATCTCAATTTCTTCTTATTGAGACATTTGTTAATGATATTCACTTTTATTCTTTTATAAAGTGTATATACATCCCCTTTGACATTCCATATTCGTATTTTTTCTATACCAAAGTCATTTAAATGTTTTAAAAATTGTATACTTTCTTGTGTCTTATAATTTAAATTTTCAAAATGGAAAAGGACTCTTCTATTGGAAGATTTTTTTAAATGGTTTTAAAGATTTATTCTTTTAAACATTTATCATCCATGTACATGTTTTAAAAATGGTTTTAAGGATTTAATTATAGGGACATTAATTTTTTAAAACCCTTTATAAATTTTCAAAGTGGTATGGGACACTTTGATTCTAAAATCTCTTTTAAATGTCTTCTTTTAATATTTTCAAAGTCTAAAGGGATTTTTCACTAATAGAGTTTTAATAATTTTATTAGATGTTTTTATTTATGATAATATCATTATGTGATCTCTTGTGATTTAAATGGGGAAATTTTATGTTTCTTTTATGCATGTTTTAAATGTTATTATTATGATATAGTTCTTGGGAAATGTTTATGAAATCGGGTGGTTCCTTGATAAACGAAGGGTGGGTGAGCCCGAGATAGCTCTCCAATGCATTGGGTAACATGAAGGAGTTAAACGCTAAGGTTTCTCCGAAATGATTTATGGAATATATTGTGATGGGTATTCCAAATGTAACCAACATGGTTGCTCCCTATGTATAAATGTAATGAATGCCTCAAGTTACCTTTAGGTCTTATGTTTCTTATTAGTTATTCATAAATATTTTGATTTCATGAGGTATGTTAAAGTGCTTATGTTTTATGAGAAAAGTGTGTTTTCATTGAATCTTACATATTCGTGGAATAATGTTTCCTTTCCGTATTTTTATATCCCTTACTAAGATTTTTATGCTCACCCCACATTTTTGAAATGTTTTCCACAGGACTTAAAGATGAGTTGGTTCAAGTATGGGATCAAGGAATGACATTATATATAAAACACAGAACTAGACATGTTTCTTTTTAAGAGTTTTTATTTTATGGAAACTTAATATAAGTGTTTACTTTTTAATCATTTGAGATGTAATAGTTATTTCCTAATTCTCTAAAACTCTAAACATAAAAAGATCCTCAATGTGAAATATATATTTAATTCATGATTAAGTAAAGTTTTAAGGATGGGTCCTTATAGCAAGTCACTCATAACTAACTTCTTCATATCTGGGGAAAATGAAACACAAGAAAGGGGTGAGCTCAAATTCTTAGTAAGGGTAAGAAATAAAATGGAAGATAACATAAATATTAAGCATGGTGAATAATTGAAACCACATTTCTTTACCAATAATAAACATTAATTATTTAATTGAAGGAATATGAGGTCAGTAAATAATTCCATTATAAAATATAGTCATGGATATTCTACTAGTCGAATGACCACATGAACCATCATTATTATTTTAATAATGAGAGAATGTATAATGTCGGACATTCTGAAACATTTTGTCAAGGCCTCAGCCAAGACGTCTAAAAATTATTAAGGCCTCAGCCAAAACCATATATTCATTGGGAAAGGACTCATCCAATTCCACGTCTAATTGTCTCATGAGACCTATTGATGCATCAAGGAGCTATAGCAGTCTCCACCCATCACTTAATAAGTCCAATACATTCCTCCTATGAAAAGGTTGAAATATAGCATAAACATTCATATTAAAACTAGCATAAGAAATATCAATAATTTAACCATAAACCATAAATGGTATAAAAAATAGCACATCCTCAATAAAAAATATCACAAAACCTTCGATATAATTTGGATGTTTTGTATCCTAATAAATCAACATCAAATAAACTTACAATCCATCGAAGGATGTTGACATAGATGAAATCAAAACCATGGTTATGAAAATTATCTCTTTCTATTTTGATATCATTTAAGAGTCACATAAATATAAATATAACATTTATTTTGAAAATATTATTATAATCTTGTAAGGGATGCTTTGACGATGTTATAACGGCAGAAAATTATTGCACCATTCCTATAAGTTAAAAAAACATTCTTATCTTAATTTTGTCAAAAAGAACATAAAGTACCTTGTTTGGAAAACGATGGAATGATTCCTTTATAAACATCTTATAAAAGTCAAAAAAGTGTATAAATAACTTTAACCCATATTCCATAAAATATTAAGAATGTTTTGAAATACATTTTTAAGAAAAATGGATGTGGATGACAAAGAGGTCCCTATACATAATTTTGAATAAACAACCTCAGATAATGAAGAGATTATAACCCTAACATTGTAATTTTCCTTGGTCGAGGGTAGGTTAACCTCTTTTATAATGGTGAAATAATTGTTATTAAATTATACAAGAATTATATACATTAATATGATATCATATATGATATTTTAACATTGCTTTGTTAATAATATCTTAGTATTATCGTCATTTCGGGTGTCAACTGATTCGTTTTCCTTTATATGCTTTGTTACATAAGTAATGTTTGTTATTGATAGGATTTATATTATTCATATTAGTAATTATATTAATTATTTAAACATTATTTTTAATCATCTAATGAAAACTAGTCTTGAATGTATACAATGGTGAATGAATCTCATCGCGTTCGTGGAGACGGTAATCCGTACGTACGCACGAGTGACAATATCATTATTTTTATATATAAATAATATATAATATTATGGTATATAATATATACAGAATCAATTTCATGTTATATTTATTATTTTCATCCATTACACATCATTATTATAACCATCCAAGAATAATGTATTGAATAACAATTACACCACGACGGGGAGACAGTAAGTCGTACGTACGCACGTATGGTGAAATGTCATTAAAAGGATGGATAGAATAATGAATATGGTTATACAATATTTATAATAACATTAAATTATATATAAGATACTAGACTTATTATTTTAGAATGGAAACAAAAAAGAAAGAGGATGTGGAAGAAGAAAAGAACTTGAAAGATGTGATGAAATATTTACCTCTTCTTCAGGTTATACCATTTGATCTGATCGAAAGGGATCCATAGGTTGGATTTCTAAATAAACTAGGTCCTCTAAGATGAATGGAGGAAAATTTAAAGGGAATTTGGGTAGGTTTTGGCTGAGCCTAATGGATTTGAAGGTGTTAATTAGAGAGAAGGGGGAGTTCCCTTTTATAAGAGGGGTGAGGGGCACCTTAGGAAAAGTTAGAAATATTATTTTATAACAAAATCATTTCCAACTTAAAATGGATACACAATGGATTATTTATAAGGTTGTTATGGGTCGGAAACCACTCAACCAATAGGTTTTAGACAGGTTTGGGTCACTATATTAACCTTATCTTTTAGATTTAACTCTTAGTTAAATAGTTTGACATTTACCATGTTTCTTTGTATTTTTATATTATATGGTTAATAAACATACTAGATAATTCCAAGAGAACACAATGTGGTTAATTAGTGGTATACCTACCATTATATAAGTCATTATACCAAACCATAGATTTTTAGGAATAGAATATCAATTAATAATATAATATTTTTTTAAAAACTCTTTTATGTCAATTTTGACGCTATTTGGTAATTTGTTTTTTCTTAATTCCCTGCAGCATTATTACTTCAATAAAAATTTATTTAATCAATCCTATCATGTAAAATTAACATATAAAATATGGGTATGGCATAAAAACATTAAAATTATATTTATATTAACATCTATAATACCATTTTTCTGATTCTTTCATTAATAAAGTAAAATATGGCATCATCATTGTGTCATAAATAAATATATTTATTTTATGTCTAAAAATTATAAATAAAATATCTGGAGGTATGAAATCTATTTATCTTTCTAATTATTATTTATAGTCGAATAGATCAATTATATGACCTCATATAAAAAATTTTTTACTAAAAGATATTTTCTTTTATTATTTTTGTCTCTACATTAAATTATTTAATATATAATGTCATTATCACCTCCAAGTGGATCCATGGGGTGCCAAAATCGACTCATGGATGACTATGGTCGTACATTTATCATCCAATAGGATTAGGACACATTTTATGGTAATTTAATATTATTATAATAATATTTTTAACCTTATTTACTGGATTTACCCCTTTAAACACGATAAATAAAATATTTACTAAAGTAAATATTCCTAATGATCAAAAAATAAAAGTTACTTATTTAAAAAATTTGGAGATACTAATTAAAAATATGGAATCAATTTTTCTAAATTTGAAACACAGAAGTGGCAGAAATTAATTTAAAATTAATTCCCGTTGTCAAAACAAAAAATATGTTTTTAAGAAATAATAACTATCAAAAGATTAACAGATGCTTATGTCCAGTTTAAATGTTAAATTACATCCAATGAACAAAATTTGATTAAATGGTAAAAATATAATCAAACTATATTTAAAAAACAATTAATATAATAATTTAGAACTCTGAATTATTTTGATTAAAAAAGTTTTTTTTAATTAAAATTTAGTATTCTTCACTATTCATCAAAAACAGAATATTTTCAAAAAAAAATACCAAAAATTCACCCTAAGATAATTTCAATATTCCGAAGACAAAAATTAATTCTATTTTGAATGATAAAATTGATAAAATTTCAAAAATTGGGTATTACTATTAATAACGTCTAGTTTGATTGGTAGCGATGTGTTATAATCTTGAAGTTGCGTACAGTGAATGTTATTACATTATTCAAAGGAAAACGTAAAACGAATTTTGGGGTGTTACATTATCCCCTCATTCAAATAATTTTTTCCTCCAAATTTCTAGAATATTACAGCATAAAAATACTCGGTTGTTTCTTCATCATAAGTTCCTCAGGTTCCCACGTTGCCTCTTCCATATTATGGTTTCCCCAAAGAACTTTTATCAGACAAGTCGTTTGGTTTCTCAGCACTTGTTATCTAGTATCAAGAACCTTGACAGGATTTTCAAAATAAGACAGATCAGGTTCCAGCACTAATTCCTCATAGATGATTTCATGTGTTGGGTCATGCATGTATTTTCGCAACAGTGATACGTGGAATACAACATGGATATTGGAGAGACTCGGCAGCATTGCCAACCGATAAGCTACTACCCCAATTCGTTCTAGAATTTCAAAAGGTCTGATGTACCTGGGACTTAATTTTCCCTTTTTACCAAAATGTATAACACCCTTCCAAGGTGATACCTTCAGGAAAACATGGTCTCCTACCTGAAATTTCAAATCCTTCCTTCGGTTATCGTCATAGCTCTTCTACCTACATTGAGCTGCTTTGATGTGGGTTTGGATTACCTTCTCCTTTTCCATCATTTCCTCCACAAGTTCTGGGCCTTCGAGTTTTCTTTCCCCAACATCATTACAACATGTTGGTGTGCGACATCTCTTTCTGTATAATGCTTCATATCATGCCATCTGAATACTTGAATGGAAGTTATTTTTATAGTAAAATTCTACAATAGGTAAATATTGAACCCACATAACTTGAAAGCCATGTGAGCATGATCTCAACATGATCTCTCGGGTTTGAATAGTCTATTATGATTATCCATCAGTTTGGGGATGGTAGGCAGTGCTAAAATGATGTTCAGTATATAGGGCTTTCTGAAGACTTTTCTAGAATCTTGATGTAAAACGGGGATCACGATCGGAAAAAATCGATAGTGGTACACCATGAAGTCTTACAACTTCATTAATATATAGTCTGGCTAATAGTTCAAGTGGTAAATATTTTCTTATAGCATGAAAATGTGCTAACTTGGTAAAACGATCAACAATGACCCATATTGTATCGTTCCTTCTAGGATTCTTCGGTAGTCCCATGACTAAGACTTTCGTCATATTATCACATTTCCACTCAAGTATGGGAAGAGGTTGTAAGACTCCTCCAGTTTGTGCCCTTCCATCTTTCACTTGTTGGAAAACCATACATCTTGACACAAAATCAGAAATATCCCTCTTCATGTTGTCCCACCAAAAATGTTCCTTCAAACTCTATAAATTTTTGTGCTCCCAGGGTGTATAGAGAAATTGGAGCTATGAGCATCATCTAACAATTCTCTTTTTAGATCAGTTATATTGGGAACACAAAGTCTCTTCCCAAATTTAAAAATTCCATCTTTACACACAAATTCACTCAATATCCCATCATTCACAGCTTTAATCTTCTTTTGAAACTCCTCATCATCAGCTTGAGAAATTTTTATCCTTTCTAATAACGATTGTTTTGAAACCATTTGAAAAAGTATTGATGATCTATCTTCCATGGTTATTCCCAAATCCATCTTTACTAGATCCATGAGTATATGATCCCTTTAAAATCTCATCTTATTCCAAACACCATGATCTTTTCTACTCAAGGAATCTGACACCTTATTTTCTATCAATGACTGGTAGTGTATCGTGCAATCATAATCCTTTAGTAGTTCAATCCATCATCTTTGCCTCATGTTGAGTTCTTTCTGTGAGAAAATATACTTCAATCTATTGTGATCAGTATATATCTCACATTTTTCACCACAGAGATAATGCCTCCATATATTCAAAGAAATTATTATATCTTCTAACTCAAGATCATGAGTAGGATAGTTTTTATCATGAATTTTCAGCTATCATTATGCATAGGCAATAACTCTATCATTCTGCATAAGGGCACAACAAATTCCATTCTTCGATGCATCACTAAAAATATCAAAACCATCATTCCCCAATAACAGAGCCAAGATAAGAGAATTAAATAATATTCTCTTAAATTATTCATAAAATTATTCACACTAATTTATCCATATAAATTTAAGCCCTTTCTATGTGAGCACTGTTATTGGGTTAGCCAACCGCGAGAAATTATGGACGAAACGTCAATTATAACCTGCTAAACCATAATAATCGCATACCTCGCATTTACTCATCGGTGCTGGCCATTCATGTATTGCCTTGGTCTTAAAAGGATCAACGTAGATTCAATCCTTAGAGATAGTATGTCCAAGAAAACAAATCTCCTGAATCCAGAATTCACACTTTCTAAACATCCCATATAATTCATGTCTTCTCAGAGTCTTCAGGATAATGCGCAAGTGATTTTTATGATCTTCGTAGCTTTTGGAGTATACCAAGATATCATCAATAAATACCACTATAAAGTCATCATGATATTACTTGATAACTTTATCCATTAGATCCATGAAGATATATGGTGCATTGGTCAATCTAAAAGGCATTAATGTAAACTTTTAATGCCCGTAACTAGTTCAAATTGTTGTTTTTGTAATGTCTTCCATCTTTACACACAACTGATGATATCCAGATCGATGGTAAATATTTTAAAAGTATTGACCTCCATGAATTTGGTCGAATAAATCATCAATGAAAGGTAGGGGATACTTGTTATATATTTTTATAGCATTGATCTCCCTGTAGACAATGCACAACCTCATAGATCCATCTTTGTTTATAACAAAAAGGATAGGGTCTCCCCATAGAGAAACACTAGGGAAAATAAATCCCTTATTACTCAATTCAACTAGTTTTTTCTTTAGTTACACTAATTCAACAATGGAGATTCTATAATGGGTATTCTATATGGGCCTTCAACCAGGAATTAAATCAATGGAAAACTCAATTTCTCATTCTGGAGGATGTCCAGGTAAATCCTTTGGGAATACATCAACATACTCTTTCACAATATCTACATCTTCTAATTAAAAATTCTTCTCCTCACCCACAGTTATTTCATTCTCTTACTCCCCAATAATTGAGTTTAGTTGAGCTAATAGGGTGGATTAAAATAAGAATTAGGTGGTGATGATTTTTCATTAAAGATAAGGTGTTCTTTATCATCGTCGTCAAAAAAAGAAACCACCTTAATTTTACAGTAAATTTTTGCATCATGGTCCAAAATCCAATCCATACTGTGGATTATATCAAATTCAAGCATGGGTATGATGATGAGATCAGTAGATAAAGAACATTTATATGTGCTAATGGGAACTGATTCACAAAACAATGTAGAAATGATACTTCCATTAGGTGTTTTGACTAACAATTACCTTGTTAAATGAAATTGGAAATATCTAATTTTATTATCAAACTAAAATGATATGAAATAATGCGATGATCCAGAATCAAATAAAGCATTGGTTAAACATGAGGAAATCATTAAATTACCTGCCACCACATCTTTTGGGGCTTCAACCTCTACAGTAGTGATCGCATAATCTTGGACTTGATCCCGTGGACTTTTGTGAGGTAATTTTACCTGACACTTAGGAAATTCTTTTTCATAATGTCCCATATCTCTAAAATTGTAGCATTGAACAATAGTAGCATATTTCATTCCCTTACAATCACCAGCAAGATCGACTTTCTGTCCACATTTGTAGCATACTCGTTTTCCATTTAGACTAGAACTAGGGTTAATTATTCCAAAATTATCACATGGTGCAAATTAAATTCTTTCATTATTCTCTTTTTCCTTATTTCCATTCACAGAGTGTTCATAAGATCTCTTATTCTCTTTCTTTTCTTTAAGGTCATAAAACTTAGAGAATTCCTTTTATGTCTGGATAACATATGAGACAATATCTACGTGTGATGAGAAGGATTGTGATATTAATGCTCGAAAGAGAAATGGGTTTAAACCATCAAATAAATTTTCAATATTACCTCATCGGTTATGTATATAATATGAATCATGCCTCTATAACCTTGTAATGTTATCTTCATACTTTGTGACATTATCATCCTCCTTTTGCCTCAGACTCAAAAATTGTCTTTCAATATCTGGTCGATGGTTAGGAGGAATGTATTTTTGTATGAAAATTTCTTTAAACTCACTCCATTCCATATTTGATACTTCATTATATTCCTTTGTGTTATGAATCAATGACCACCATTTATCAGCATCTCCAGTGAGGCGGTAAACTTCCATGAAAATTTTTTCCCTTTCACTACTCCGCAAAAAGTGGAATATTTTCTCTATGGAATTTATCCATTGTTCAGATACTAATGGATTTCTACCCCCTCTTAATTTTGGTGGTTGTTTCCTCGTGAAGAGGTCTAACATTGATCCTCTGATTTGTAAATCGGGGTTTTCTATATGGGTAAGGTCATTATTCATAACCTATGTGAGTTCTCCCTATATGGTGATAAGCTGATCAGAAACAGTTGTATCACCAGATTTACTATAATTGCCTTGAGCAGGATGGAAATCCATACATGGAGTGCGTGCATTGATACGGTTTCCATTCCTTCCAATAGGCACCATTTATAAAAAATGGCATACACTAGATTAATTTATGAATCGCACTACATAAATCCAAACTTGTAAAACAGTTAACATAAATTGAACAGTTTATGGATATTATCCATTATCATAAAAATGTTTTCTTTGAGGAAGTATACAATAATAAACCCTTTATAATGGTTAGTAGAAAATGAGAATTATCATAAGAATCTCCCCTAGGAGTGTCGTAACCAAGACTGCAGCAAGGCTCGTTGTCATGCACCTGTTCCCGTTCGAGTCTATATCAAAGCATTGTTTTCGGGTTTTACCCCTAGGTATATCTATGCCAGAGCCATCTCTACCTGCTCGTATCCAAACAGGGATGTATTTCTCGGAAAACTCACAAAATATCTAAATTACCAAAATCCTAGGAAGTTCTTCTATATCCTCAAAGTCTATCTTAGGGGAATGTGCTCTAATCAGAGTTCATCTAAATCTAGTTTCCATGGTTTGTACTAAACTTCCTCTGATACCAACTATAACACCCTGACCCCAGTTACACAAAATCGGTGCATTATTACATAAAATTGGAATGATCACATGGAAATCATGTCTCGGAAGACCTATCAGTATATTATTATTAGAAACAAGATTCATACATAAGTTAAACTGTACAACATGAAAAGAAATTCAACACTAATTTATTACATTGGAAACATCCAAGCCTCCGAAATTGTGCATGTAAGTCACTCATAACTAACTTCTTCATATCCTGGGAAAATGAAACATAACATAGGGGTGAGCTCAAATGCTCAGTAAGGGTAATCAATAAAATAGTAGACAACACAAATATTGAGAATGGTGAATAATTGAAACCACATACCTTAACCAATAATAACCATGAATACTTTTATGGCTGGAATATGAGTTGAGTAAATAATGTCATAATAAATCATAATCATGGGTATTCTACTAGTCTTATGACCACATGAACCATCAATATTATTTTCATAATGAGGGAATGTTTAATGTCATACATTCTGAAACATTTTTTTAAGGCCTTGGCCAAAAAGTCTAAAAATGATTAAGGCCATGGCCAAAACCATATATTAAATTGGGAAAGTCCTCAGCCAATTCCACATCTAATTGTCTCATGAAACCTACCGATGCATCGAGGAGCTATAGTGGGCTTCACCCATCACTTACTAAGTCCAATACATTCGACATATGAAAAAGTTGAAATATAACATAAACATTTGTATTAAAACAAGCATACGAAATGTCAATACTTTAACCATAAACCGTAAATGGTATGAAAATAGCACATCCATAGTCAAAAAAATCACAAAACCTTCAATACAATATAGAAGCTTTGTATCATAATAAATCAACATCAAATAAACTTAAAATTCATCAAAGTATGTTGACCTAGATGAAATCAAAACCATTTTAGGGAAATATCTCATTCTATTTTGATATCATTTAAGAGTTACATAATTATAAAGAAAACATTTATTTTGAAAATATTCTTGTAAGCTTGTAAGGGAAGCTTCAACGTTGTTATAACGGCAGAAAATAGCCGCACCCGCCATATATGTTAAAAAAGCATTTTTATCTTAATTTTGTCGAAAATGGCATAAAGTACCTTGTCTGGAAAACGATGGAATGATTTCTTTCTAAACATCTTATAAAATTCAAATAAGGGTATAAATGACTTTACCCCATAGTCCACAAAATATTATGAATTTATTGAAATACATTTTTAAGAAACATTTATGTGGATGATAAAGAGATCCCAATAGATAAATACGTATAAACAACCTCAGATAATGATGAGATTATAGAATTAACCATTACCTTGTACTTTTCCTAGGTCAAGGGTATGTTAACCTCCTATATAATGGTGAAATAATTGTTATTAAATTATACAAGAATCATATACATTAATATGATATCATATATGATCTTTTAACATTGCTTTGTTAATAATATCTTAGTATTATCGTCATTTCCCGTGTTAAATGATTTGTTTTCATCTATGTGATTTGTTACGTAAGTAATGTTAAATATGGATAGGATGTATATTATTCATATTCAGATTTATATTAAATATTTAAACATTATTTTTAATCATCTAATGAAAATTAGTCTTGAATAGATACGATGGAAAACATATATCATCGCGTTTGTGGAGATGGTAATCCGTACGTACGCATGAGAGACAAAATAATTCTTTTGATATTAAAATAATATATAATTGGATGGTATATTAAATATACAGAATCATTATCATGTTATATTTATTATTTACATCAATTACACATCATTATTATACCTATCTAAATAATAATGTATTGAATAACAATTACACCACGACGTGGAGACGGTAAGCCGTACGTACACACGTATAGTGACATGTCATTCCACGGATGGATAGAATAATGAATATGGTTGTACCATATTTATAATAACATCACATTATATAGAAGATACTAGACTTATTTTTTTATAATGGAAACAACAAAGAAATTGGAAATGGAAGAAGAAAGGAACTTGAAAGAGGTGATGAAATATTTACCTCTTCTTTGGGTTCTCCCTTTTGATTTGATCAAAAGGGATCCTTTGCTTGGAAAAATGACTAAAGGAAGGCCTCTAAGATGATGGTAGGACAGTTTAGAGGGAGTTTTGGTAGTGTTTGGCCCATCCAAATGGCTTTTAAGGTGTGAACTATAGAGAAGGGTGAGTGCTTTTTTATAAGAGGGGTGAGGGGCACCTTAGGAAAAGCAAGAAATATTATTTTATAAGAAAATAATTTTTGGTTTAAAATGGATCAAAAATGGATTACTTGAAGTCTAATATGGTTATTGGTTGAAAAAAACTCAAAAATAGGTTTTAGACATGTTTCGGTCACTATATTAACCTTATCTTTTAGATTTAACTTTTAGCTAAATAGTTTGACATTTATCATGTCTCTTGGTATTTTTATATTATATGTTTAATAAACATACTATATACTTCCGAGCGAACCCCAAGTTGTTAATTTATGATACACCTAACAATATATATTTCTTTTGGCTGATCCTTATACATTTAGGAACATAATATCAATTAATAATATAATATTTGTTTTAAAAACTCTTTTATGTCAATTTTGACACTATTTGGTATTTTGTTTTTGATAAATTCCTTACAACATTATTACTTCAAAAAAATTCATTTAATCAATACTAACATTAAAATTAACATAGAAAATTCTTGAATGGAATCAAAACATTCATATTATATTTATTTTAACATCTATAATACAATTTATTTTATTTTTTCATTAATAAAGAAAAATATTGCATCATCATTGGGTCATAAATAAATACTTTTATTTTATATATAAAAATTATAAATAAAATCTCCTGAGGTAGGAAATATTTTTATATTTTTAATGACTATTTATAGTCTAATAGATCAATTATATATCCTCATATAAAAATTGTTTTACTAAAATATATTTTCTTTTGTTTTTTTGTCTCCACTTTAAATTATTTAATATATAATATCATTATCACTTACATGTGGCTTAATGGGGTCCCAAAATAAACCCAAGGATGACTATAGTTGTACATGTATCATAAAATAGGATTAGGTCACTTTTTATGGTAATTTAACATTATTACTCTATTATTTTTTTATCATTATTTACTGGATTTACCCCATCAACCACGGTAAATAACATATTTACTAAAGTAAATAATCCTAATGTACAAATAATAAAAGTTACCTATTTACAAAATTTGGAAATCCTGATTCCAAATATGGAATCCATTTCTCTAAATTCAAAACACAGAAGTGGCAGAAATTAATTTCCGTGGTCAAAATCAAAAAGCGTGTTTTCAAAAAATAATAACTATCAAAAGATTGACACTTTCTTATGTCCATTTTAAATGTGAAATTACATCCAATGACCAAAATTGGATTAAATGGTAAAAATATAAACTAATTATACATAAAAACCACTCAAAAGTATAATTTAGCACTATTAATTATTTTGATTTAAAAAGTTTTTTTTAATTAAAATTTTGTATTTTTCACTATTCATCAAAAAATGAATGTTTTCATAAAAATTCCAAACAATCACGCTAAGATAATTTCGATATTCCAAACCCTAAAATGAAGTCCATTTTGAAAGATAAAATTGATAAAATTTCAAAAAGTGGGTAAGACTATTCATAACGGCTAGTTTGATTGGTCGTGATGTGTTACAATCTCGAAGTTGCGTACAACGCATGTTATCGCATTATTAAAAGGGAAATGTTCCGCCAAAGCATGGGGTGTTACATTCTCCCCTCCTTAAAATAATTTCTTCCTCAAAATTTCTAGAATATTACTGCATAAAAGGACTCAGGTGGTTCTTCATCATAAGTTCCTCGTGATACCACATTTCCTCTTCCATCTTAAGGTTTCTCCACAAAACTTTTACCAGACGTGTCGTCTGGTTTCTCAGCAATTGTTCTCTTGTATCAAGAACCTTTACAGGCTCTTCGCAATAAGACAGATCAGGTTCCATCTCTAATTCCTCATAGGTGAGTACATGCATTGGGTCAGGCATGTATTTTCTCAACAGTGATACGTGGAATACATCGTGATCTTTGGAGAGGCTTAGTGGCATTGCCAAAAGGTAAGCTAGAGCCCCAATTCATTCTAGAATATCAAAAGGTCTGATGTACCTTGGACATAATTTTCCCTTTTTACCGAAACGTATAACACCCTTCAAGGGAGATACCTTCATGAAAACATGGTCTCCTACATGAAATACAAATCCTTCCATCGATTATCGGCATAGCTCTTCTACCTACATTGAGATGATTTGATGTGGGTTTGGATTACCTTCACCTTTTCCATTGCGTATTCCACAAGTTTTGGGCCTACAAGTTTTCTTTCACCAACATCATCCCAACAGGTTGGTGTGCAACATCTCTTTCCCTATAACTCTTCATTTGGTGCCATCTGAATAAATGAATGGAAGCTATTGTTATTGAAAAACTATATCAGAGGTAAATATTGATCCCACATACCTTTAAATTTAAGTGGGAAAGATCCCAACATGTCCTTTATGTTTTTAATACTTCATTTTGATTGTCTTTCGGTTTTGGGGTGGTTGGAAGTGCTCAAACGAAGTTTAGTATCCAGGGCTTTCTGAAGAATTTTCTAGAATCATGATGTAAAATAGGGATCATGATCAGAAAAAATCGATAGTGTTACACCATGAAGTCTTACAACCTCATTAATATATAGTCTTGCTAATCGTTCAAGTGATAAATCTTCTCTTATATCATGAAAATGTGTGGACTTGGTAAAACGATCAACAATGACCCATATTTCCTCGTTCTTTCTAGAAGTCTTCGGTAGTCCAATAAAAAAGTCCACCATAATATTATCCAATTTCCACTCAGGTATGGGAAGAGGTTGAAAGACTCCTCTAGGCTATTGCCTTCCAGCTTTCACTTGTTTACAAACCATACATCATTACACAAAATCAAAAATCTCCCTCTTCATTTTGTCACACCAAAAATGTTCTTTCAAATCTCTATACATTTTGGTGCTCCGATGGTGTATAGAGAAATTAGAGTTATGAGAATCATCCAAAAATTCTCTTTTTAGATCAGATATATTGGGAACATAAATTCTCTTACCAAATTTAAAAATTCCATCTTTATACACAAATTCAATCAATCTCCCTTCATTCACAGCTTTAATCTTCTTTTAAAACTCCTCGTCATCAGCTTGAGAACTTTTTATCCTTTCTAATAAAGAAGGTTTGGCATCCATTTGAAAAAGTATTGATGATCCACCTTCCATTGTTATTCCCATATCTATCTTTATTAGATCTATCAGAATAGGATCCCTTTAAACTCTCATCATGTTCAAAACTCGATGATCTTTTATTCTCAAATCATCTTCCACCTTATTTTCCTTCCTCGAGTGGTATTGTATCATGAAATCTTAATCCTTGAGTTGTTTAAGCCATCATATTTGCCTCAGGTTGAGTTCTTTCTGTGAGAAAATATACTTCAAACTCTTGCGATCAGAATATATCTCACATTTTTCACCACAGAGATAATGTCTCCATGTCTTCAAAGAAATTATTACAGCTTATAACTCAAGATCATGAGTAGGATAGTTTTTCTCATTAATTTTCAGTTGTCATGATTCATAGGCAATAACTTTATCATTCTGCATAAGGACACAACCTAGTACATTCTTCTATGCATCACTAAAAATAAAAAACCCATCATTCCCCGATGGTAGATTCAGGATAAGAGCATTGACAATTATACTCTTCAATTATTTAAAAAAACTTCACACTCTTTTTTCCAAACAAATTTAACACCTTTTCCTGTGAGCTTTGTTAATGGGTTAGCCAACTGGGAAAAATTATAGACAAAACATCGATAAGAACCTGGTAAACCAATAAAATTGTGTACCACAGTTATACTCATTGGTGCTGGTCATTCTTGGATTTCCATGGTCTTAGAAGGATCAATAGATATTCCATCCTTGGAGACAATATGGCCAAGAAAATAAATCTCTTGAAGCTAGAATTCACACTTGCTAAACATCCCATATAATTAATGTAATCTAAAAGTCTTCAGGATAATGAGAAAGTGATTTTCATTATCTTCGTAGCTTTTGGAGTATACCAAGATATCATCAAAAAATACCAAAACTAAGTCATTAAGATATTCCTCGAAAACTCTATTCATTAGATTCATGATGACAGAGGGTGCATTTTTCAATACAAAAGGAATTACTATAAACTCATAATGCATGTACCTAGTTCGAAATGTTGTTTTCAGAATGTCTTCCTTCTTCACACACAACTGATGATTTCTAGATCAAAGGACAGTCATTGAAAAGTATTGAGCTCTATGAAGTTGGTCGAATAAATCATCAATGAGAGGTATGGGATACTTTTTCTTTATTGTTATAGAATTGATCTCCCTGTAGTCAATGCACAACCTCATATATCCATATTTCTTCTTAACAAAAAGGACAAGGGATCCCCATGGAGAAACACTAGGATGAATAAATCATTTATTACTCAATTCCTTTAGTTGTTTCTTTAGTTCCACTAATTCCACAATGGCCATTATATAATAGGTCTACGATATTGGCCTTGAAAAAGGAATTAAATCAATGGAAAACTCAATTTTTTTATTCTAGAAGATGTCTAGGTAAATCCTCTAGAAATACATCAACATACTCTTTCACAATAGGTACATCCTATATTTGAACATTCTTCTCTTCACCCATGATTATTTCATTCTATTCCTCACAAATAATTGAGTTTAGTTGAGCTACTGGGGGTGGATCTAAATAATAATTAGGTGGTGATGATTTTTCTATAATGAGAAGGTGTTCTTTATCATCGCCATCAAAAATAGTAACCTCCTTCTTTTTAAAATAATTTTTTGAATCATGGTCCGAAAGAAAATCCATACTGAGGATTATATCAAATTCTATCATGGGTATGATGATGAGATTAGTAGACAATGAACATTTATATACCCTAATGGGTACTGATTCACAAAACGTTGTAGCAATGATACTTCCCTAAGGAGTTTTGACTGACAAATCCCTTGTTAAATCAAATTTGAAAGATCTAATTTTCTTAGAAAACTGGGAAAATATGAAACAATGTGATGATCCAGAATCAAATAATGCATTGGTTAAACTCAAGGAAACCATTAAATTACCTACCACCACATCTTTCGCGGCTTCAACCATAGAAGTAGTGATCTCATAAGCTTGGCCTTGATCCCATGGCCTTTTCTAAGGTAAGTTTCCCTAAAACTTAGGGCATTCATTTTCATAATGTCCCATCTCCCTACAATTATAGAGTTGAACAGTGGTTGCGAATTTCATTCCCTTAAAATCATCAGCAAGATGGACTTTCTATCCACATATGTATCATACTTCTTTTCCTTTTAGACAGGCACCAGGGTTCTTCCTTTCAAAATTATCACAAGGTGAAAATTCAATTCTTCCCTTCTTCCCTGTTTCTTTATTTCCTTTCCCAGAGTGTTCAGTATACCTCTTCTTCTCTTACTTTGCTTTAAATTCATAATACATAGAGAATTCTTCAGTATTGAGAGGACACGAGACAATATCATCATATGATGAGAAGGATTGTGATATTAATGCTCAATAGAGAAATTGTTTTAACCCATAAAATAAACCTTCAAACATACTTCTTGGGTTATGTAAATAATTTGAATCATGCCTCGCTAACCATGTAAAGTTAGCTTCATACTTTGCGACATTATCATCCTCCTTTTACCTCAGACTCAGAAATTGTCTTTCTATATCCGCTCGATGGTCACGTGGAAAGTATTTCTCAAGGAAATTTTCATTAAACTCTCTCTATTCCCTATATGATACTTCATCATCCTCCATTGTTTTTTGAATCAATGACCATCATTGATCAACATCTCTAGTGAGGTGGTAAACTGCAATGAAAACTTTTTCCCTTTTCACTACACCCCAAGGCGTAGAATATTTTCTCTATGGAATTTAGCCATTGCTCAGCTAAAAATGGATTTGTACCCCTATTGAATGTTTGTGGTTTTTTCCTCATTAATCGTTCTAACATTTATCGTCTTCATTGTGGATCTTGGTCCTTTATACTGGTAAGATTATTATTCATAGCCTGTGTGAGTTGTCCCGATATGGTGATAAGCTGATCAGCACCAGTTGTATCACCAGTTTTACTATAATTATCTTGAGAAATAGGGAAATCCATACATGGAGTTCGTGCATTGATACTATTTCCATTCCATCCACTATGCACTATTTCTAAACAATTTCATACAGTAGATTAGTTTATGAATTGCAATACATTAATGCAAACATATAAAACACTTCACATAAATTGAAAAGTTTATGGATATAATCCATAATCATGAAACTTTTTTATTTGAGGAATTATATACTCATAAAACCATCATAATTTTTTGTAAAGAAAATGAGATTTATCTTAAGTATCTCCCCCAGGAGTGTCGTAACCAAGAATGCAGCAAGGCCCGTTTTCATGCACCAGTTCCCGTTCGAGTCTAGCTGAAAGCGATTTTTTTGGGTTTTACCCCTAGGTACATCTATGCCAGAGCCTCATCTACCTGCTCGAATCTAGAAATGAATGTATTTCTTGGAAAACTCACAAAATCTCTACATTACCAAAAGTCTCTGAATTTTTTCTATACTAATCCTCAAAGTATATCTTAGGGTAATTTGCTATAATAAGAGTTTATCTAAATCTAGTTTCCATGGTTTGTAATAAACATCCTCTGATAACAACTGTAACGCCCCAACTCCAGTTACCTAGAGTTGGTGAATTATTAAAAAACATTGGTACGATCATAAGGAAATCATGTTTCAAAAGACCGATCGATGTAGTATTATGGGAAACAAGATTCATACATAAGGTCAACATTACAACTTGAAAAGGAATAAAACACGAATTTATTCCAATAGAAACATCCAAGTCTCCTAGATTATGCCTGAAAGTCACTCATAAATAACTTCTTCATATATTGGGAAAATGAAACATAAGAAACGGGTGAGATAAAATTCTCAGTAAGGGTAAGAAATACAGCAGAAGATTACATAAATATTAAGCATGGTGAATAATTGAAACCACATGTCTTTACCAATAATAAACATGAATACTTTTATGGAATGAATATGAGATGAGTAAATAATTACATAATAAAACAAAATCATGGGTATTATACTATCCAAATGACCACATGAACCATCAATATTATTTTCATAATGAGGGAATGTATAATGTCGGACATTCTGAAACATTTTGTCAAGGCCTTGGCCAAGATTTCTAAAAATTACTAAGGCCTCGGCCAAAACCATATATTAAGTTGGGAAAGGCCTCGGCCAATTCCTTGTCTAATTGTTTCATGAGACCTACCAATGCATTGAGTAGCTATAGCAGGCTCTACCCGTCACTTACTAAGTCCAATACATTCTTCATATGAAAAGGATGAAATATAACATAAAAACTCGTATTAAAACTAGCATACGAAATGTCAATACCTTAACCATAAACCATGAATGGTATAAACAATATCACATACACAGTCAAAAGTGTCACAAAACCTTAAATATAATATGGAAATTTTGTATCCTAATACATCAACATCAAATAAACTTAAAATCCATCAAAGGATGTATACATAGATGAAATCAAAACCTTTTTTAGAGAAATATATTTTTCTATTTTGATATCATTTAAGTGTCACGTAATTATAAAGAAAACTTTTATTTTGAAAATATTCTTATAATATTGTAAGGGAAGCTTTGATGATGTTATAATGGCAGAAAATAGACGCATCCGCCGTATAAGTTAAAAATCATTATTATCTTAACTTTTTTTCGAAAAGGTCATAAAGTACCATGTTTCGAAAATGGGGGAATGATTACTTTATAATAATCTTATAAAATTCAAACAAGTTTATAAATTACTTTAACCCATAGTCCATAAAATAGTAATAATGTTTTTAAATACATTTTTAATAATCATGGATGTGGATGATAAAGAAGTCCCAGTAGATAATTACGTATAAACAATCTCGGATAATGAATATGTTATAGAATTAACCCTTACCTTGAAATTTTACTTGGTAGAGGGTAGCTTTACCTCCAATATAATGGTGAAATAATTTATATTAAATTATACCAGAATCGTATACATTAATAAGATATCATATATGATATTTTAACATTGCTTTGGTAATAATATCTTAGTATTATCCTCATTTCAGGTGGTAACTGATTCATTTTCCTTTATATGATTTGTTAAATAAGTAATGTTTGTTATGGATAGGATGTATCTTATTTATATTAATAATTATATTATGTCTTTAAACATTATTTTTAATCATAAAATTAAAATTAGTCTTGTATGGATACGATGGGGAATTAATCTCATCGCGTTCGTGGAGACGGTAATCCGTACGTACACACGAGCGACAATATCATTCTTTGGATATTAAAATAATATTTAATTGGATGGTATATCATATATAAAGAATAATTATTATGTTATATTTATTATTTACATCAATTACACATCATTATGTTACCCATCCAAATAATAATGTATTGAATAACAATTACACCACGACGTGGAGATGGTAAGTCGTACGTACGCACGTATGGTGACATGTCATTCAAAGGATGGATAGAATAATGAATATGGTTGTACCATATTTATAATAACATCATAGTATATATTATATAATGTACATATTATTTTATAATGGAAACAACAATGAAAGAGAAAGTGGAAGAAGAAACGAACTTGGAAGAGGTGATGAAATATTTACCTCTTCTATGGGTTCTTCATTTTGATTTGATAAAAAGGGATCCTTAGATTGTTTTTATGACTAAAGTAAGGCCTGTAGGATAAAGGGAGGACATTTGATAGGGAATTTGGGTGGGGTTTGGCCGAGCCAAATGTCTTTGAAGGTGTGAATTAAATAGAAGGTGGAGTGCCCTTTTATAAGAGGGGTGAGGGGCACCTTAGGAAAAGCTAGAAATATTATTTTATAATAAATTGATTTTCGATTTCAAATGGCTCAAAAATGATTTATATAAATACAATGGTGAGGATGGGTCTAAAAACACTCAACCAATTGGTTTTAGATTGGTTTGGGTCACTATATTAACCTTATATTTTAGATTTAACTCTTTGTTAAATAGTTTGGCATTTACCATGTCTCTTTGTATTTTTATATTATATGGTTAATGAACATTCTATATACTTCCAAAGAAAACCCCAAGTGGTTAATTAATGATAAAACTACCATTTTATAGGTCTCCTTTCCGAACCTTACATTCTCAGAAATAAAATATCAATAAATAATATAATATTTGTTGTAAAAACTCTTTTATATCAATTTTGACGCGATTTGGTATTTTGTTTTTTCTAAATTCCCTACAGAATTATTACGTCAAAAAAATCTATTAATAAATAATAACATGTCAAATTAACCAATAAAATTCTTATATGGCATAAAAAATTTAAAATTATATTTATTTTAACATCTATAATACCATTTATTTGATTGTTTCATTAATAAGGAAAATGTTTCATCATCATTCTTTCACAAATAAATATATTTATTTTATGTATAAAAATTATAAATAAAATATACTGATTTGGGAAATATTTTAAACATTATAATAATTATTTATAGTCTAATAGACTAATTATATTACCTTATATATAAATTTTTTAACTAAGAGATATTTGCTTTTGTTATTTGTGTATCTACATTAAATTATTTAATATATAATGTCATTATCACGTCCAAGTGGCTCCATGGGGTCCCCAAATCAATCGAAGGATGCCTATGGTCGGACATGTATCATCCAATAGGGTTAAGACACGTTTCTGGGTAATTTAATATTATTATAATATTATTTTTTAACCTTATTTACTGGATTTACCCCTTTAACGACGGTAAATAAAATCTTTACTGAATTAAATTTTCCTCATGTACAAAAAATAAAAGTTACCTATTTAAAAAATTTGGACCTCCTGATTTCAAATATAGAATCCATTTTTCTAAATTAGAAACAATTAAGTGACCGAAATTAATTTAAAATAAATTCTCGTTGTAAAAACAAAAAGCCTGTTTTTAAGAAATAATAACTGTCTAAAGATTGACACTTTCTTATGTCCAGTTTAAATGTGAAATTACATCCAATGACCAACATTAGATTAAATGGTTAAAATATAATATTATTATACTTAAAAAATACTCAATAGTATAATTTTTTACAATGAATTATTTTGATTAAAAAAGTTGTTTTTAATTAAAATTTTGTATTTGTCACTATACATCTAAAACTAAAAGTTTTCGTAAAAATTCCACAAATTCTCCCTAAGATAATTTGGATATTCCAAACACAAAAATGAAGTCCATTTTGAAATATAAAATTGATAAAATTTCAAAAAGTGGGTATTACTATTCATAACGTCTAGTTTGATTGGTCGCGATGTGTTATAATCTCGAAGTTGTGTACAATGCATGTTATTGCATTATTCAAAGGGATACGTTCCGAAGAAGCTTGGGGTGTTACAATTCTGATATCATTTTACCCTTAATTACCATATTTACTTTTAACAGTGGTAAATAATAGTCAAAAGTTAGTTTTCACCAAAAATTATTTTCATCTTATTGAACCACATTTTACATACTGATATCAACAGTGTCTCTCGGATTTTTAAAATTCAATTCACAAAAGCGGTAAAATTATGTCTTCTGCAAATTTTCAAATGCTCTTAGGACAAGGGTAAAAGATGGTAAAAAGTTAAATTAAATTTTTATATATCTAAACTTATTGTAAAATGACTACAAAGAATTACATTGAACTTATATAGGTTTTATGTATCAATTTTTACCTAAAATAAATTTAAATAAAATAAAAAATTATTTAAATAAAAAATTTGGTTTTAACCAATAATGTAGTGCTTTCACTATTCATGAAAATTGAATGTTTTCAAAAAAAAACCAAAAATTCACCCTAAGATATTTTTGATATTCCAAATTCAAAAATGAAGTCCATTTTGAAAAATAAAATTTATAAAATTTCAAAAAGAGGGAATTAATATTCATAACGACTTGTTTGATTGGTCGTAGTGTAATAGAATCTCGAAGTTTCATATAATGAAATCTATTTCATTATTCAAATGGAAACATATCATGGAAGCTTGGGGTGTTACAAAAATAAGATATTCGTTTGCATATACCCTTGGGTAATTTATTGTTATTATTCAATGTTTTTGATTTCCAGTCAGGGTTGTTAACATTATTCAAAATTAGAAGTCACCAAACATGTTTAATGACATTATCCCATGTTTACAGATTATGATCTTATATAGAGATGTAGTCAAATGATTTGATATTTTAAATTATAGAATAATATTTTTAAAATACTCAGGTCTAATTCTTTGATGTTTTTTAATTATAAATTTTTTTATATGGAACCCATGTATAAATTCTCCCATTTTTTACATTTACATATATATTATATTTTAAGGATTCCCTTAATAAAATTTAATATGATAATGTTTGATTAATATTTATATGTATTTTACAAGTATCCCAAACTTTTCTATAGAATTTATGGATTGATACACATATACCAACTACATATAAATATAGATGATTACATGATATCATCCCTCTATATAAGTAAAAGGGACTCATATGTGAATTGAGTAAAATATATGTATAAAAATATGAATACAAAGTTACAAATACACTCCACTCTAAGGGTATAGACTCCTAAAATTCTAGGTTTCATATATATTAATGTATAAATGTTTCCTCTATAAGAGGATGTATTTCCCTCTAATGAGATGATGGTTAAAAACATACTTACTTACATATATTCATAAATACACACACACATATATATATATATATGTATGTATATATTCACACATATATGTGTTTATATTTCCTCTTATAGAGGATGAGACAGTTCTGACAACTAGGATGGACAGGTTCCTTATGATCGATTGGGGATACTTCTTGGATATTTGATTTTGTAGCAAAGAGATATTCATGGATTAATTTAAGAACATAATTATAATGATAGTAGAGAATTATTATATTACATATTCATCATTTTAATTGATAATTTTCACTAATTTTCTTTTACATTGTCAAACTTTGTATTATTACCAAGTATGAATGTTTTATTCAAAACATGTAGAGGTCGGGTAGTGACAACCCACTTGGTAAAATGTACTAAAAAACACACTATATATATATATATATTCCTACATAATGTATATTGAAAATAATTTAAATGATGTGTGTGAAGGAAAAATATTAGTATATAAGATTAGAAGGTGAATGGAGCCATGGATCTTATATTTTTTGGACAAAAACGTGAATGTATTGTTCATAGAATATATGGGGCTACTTTTGATATCTCTTTTGTAGAAGAGTCTTATGAAACCCAACCATGATTTCTATGATGATGTTTCCCTTATTAAAAATAATTTATTTCCTATGAGTCTCTATTTTTACTATTTGGAACATATATTTTTTTTTAATTGCAAATTTTCGGATGTTATATACATATAGAATTATGTATATAATATAATTCATTTAAAAAAATTCCATAAACATTTTGATTCTCCCTTTGGAAACATGGAATTCATTTTTATTTTTATCCAAATTATTCATTCATAAATACAAAAATTAGGATATTTAAATGTTATATTTAACAACTACAGAAGAAAATTCACTTTTAAATATTCATTATTATCCCCTACCATTTATTATAACTTCTAGTTTCCGAGATACAAGATTAATGTCTCATGGGAGGGCAATATAGATACTATGAAAAAATATTTTATGGGATATTACATAGGACATATCAATAAATTTTATCACATATAATAAACTCTCATTAAGGACCTTGGGAGGTTTGGTAGTATAGTAAGTGATCGTGGTGATATTTCAAAGATAGTTAGTGTCATGGCGCCCTAACATGCATGTTTCACCCCTAATTAGGTATAATGAATTTTCATTGAATTTGGGTACATTATTTGAGGAATCAATAGAGTTTATTGGTATTGGACTAATAAAACCTCTAAAAAAAGACAACTTATATTGTTCCACAAAAGAGAAAGTGCAATTTTGTCTAGTAATATTACATAAATGAGAATTGGTAATGATATCACCTTGTTCAAAGTTGATAATCAGATATTCTAATTTAGACTTCTCAACAATAAGAATAAATATTTTTGGCAAATAATTATCCATCACATTAATAGTTTTCTATGAAATTTAGACATATTGGTATTAGTATAGTAGAATCTGATGTTATTTTTTATTTTGGATATTTAAATATCAAAGAGAAATATTTCAATGATTTTATTATTTCTAAATTGATATATTGAAATCTATAGTGACTATAAAATATCAAGAGTGTGGTTTTTATTTTTCTTAATATGGAAACGTTTTAATAAAATACCAAAGTCACCCTAAAACAAAGATAGAATATGAGTCCATCTTTATTCTAAAAATACAAAATTTCTAATTCAAAATATTGAAATAACATGTTGAATTTTAAAAATTGTGTCACACAAATAAATTACACTTGAATATAAAGGAAACACACAAAAATTTAACATTATTTGACACAAAGGTATAATCCAAGCATCATGCACCCATAATGATTAAATATATCATCTACAATACAATGCCATTGTTGAGATTATAATGATTATGAAAGAAAAAATATGTAACCAAGGTCTAAAACCACATTTTTTATCTTCACACTACCTCAAATAATAGAATGATAATTGAAAATATAAAGGTAACATTTGTTTAATATTCATAAAAAAAAGAAAGAAGAAAATTTTAAAAGGAGTTGTCTACTTTTATCCACTCTTAAAGAAAAAATAAAAATTGTCAATGTTGTTTTTATACTAATAGCATATATCCCAAAAAAAACCCAAATATGTATAAATAAAAAACAATTCTGAAAACATTATCTCCCCTTGAACTCTCAAATCATATGTTTAAATCAACATTAATTTTATCGTATAAATTTGTTCACATTAAATTTCATACATTATTCCCTTATTAGACAAAAACAATTTCATTATAAATGAATAAAAAATACTACTAAAATACATATATTTTATGTTATTAAAAAAATATCAAATGATTAAAATTTATTAATCTTCAAAAATAAAATTTTCAAGATCTACCATAATATTTTTCATCCCAACATGCAATATAAATCCTGAAAACAAAGTCGTAATGTTTTTAAATTCTAGGTATTTCTTACTATTTCATTTTTAAAATTTTAATATTTTATTCCACCATATAATATTAATCAAAAAAATTGGTATAGTCAATATTTGTTTTATTCTATAAATATTCTGTATAAAAATTGAAAAACAATATATAAAATTATGACTAGTTACCCATTATTCTAAAAATGATCACAAAAAATGGATATTTTGTTCTATATTACCCATTAATAATAAACACTATAAAACACTATCTAACATAAAATACCCACCACTATAGTATAAAAAACAATTCTATGTTTTTAATGTTAAAAATAGATCCCACAAATGGTTCTTCTATTATAACATACAATCTTTTTTTCTTTTGATTAAACCATTCGCACAACCCATATAAGATTCATCATTTCAATGAATCTAATTATTTTCTCTTAAAAAATTACTTCCTTAGTCATCATAATCTTCTAACTTGATCATGGTTCTTCAAAATATGGTGTATCTTAATGCATTATGTTGTCGTTTAACCATCCTTGATGAGAATTTCATTAAATCCTTTTGAATAATCTTATATTACCCTTCAATATTAACATCATGTCAAAAAACATTAAAATAAATCAATTATTATTCTCGGATTAAAAAAAATCATAAAAACCATGATATAAAAATAAACACATTCAAATGAACATATTTAAGCATGAATAAATTTTGTTAAAAGATTCATCCCCTTTTGTTTTATTAGAAATACCATATGAAACTCAAAATTCCATTTATTTTATTAGAAATATATAGTTATAAAATAAGTCAACTATCAATATATGTCTATTGGAAAAATATATACTATAGAATGAAATATTTCAAGATAGAACATTATTCCTCTCAATATTCCATCAAATTTTAGGTATAATTAATGAATTATAATTCACTTATGAGACTGGAACTCCTATTATATTTAATCACACCTTCCCACTATTTCTTATAGATCACATCTCTTGATGTCTCTTATGAAAAATACTATACTCTGTGGGTCTATTTCATTCCCCATATTTGAAAATTTCACTTTATCCTCACATATTATTTTTTATCATTCTCTAATTCCACTTATTTTTCTAATTAATCCTGAAAATATTTTTATATTTTACTCATTTAATTAATTTCACTCTATTTTTCAATGAATTCATATAATAATCATATTTTAAGATTAAATATATAAGAAAGATATTTAATGCATATAATGAGATGGGATCTTCCATAACTTTTGAAGTCGATAGATATGGTGTAATACAATGATTCAACGCATTATTATAAAATTTTGATTTGGAGAGTGTATTAGTAAATTTCGCTACAACTTTATGATTTGTTTTAATGTCCTCTAGATGGATAACTACATGATATTACTTTTCATTGATGAAATGATAATGGATTTCAATATGATTTATTCCAGAATGATGTATTTGTTAAAAATATATCAACTTTATGGTAAAAATAGATCACCATAGGCACTAAAACATACTTAACATGATCCTATATAAAATTTTAAGGTATATTAATAGTTTTATTTTTTTAATAACTGATATATATATTTATCCAAATCTATGATAACAAATGTTATTTCATAATACTTTTTCATTTATTTAGTAAAATTGTTTCTAAAAATGAATAGTCCTTGACTTTTATATTTTAATTTCAAAACATCTTTATACCATTTTACATATATATATAATAATAGATATTGATCTTTTCCTACACCAAGCATCATTAAATTATAATAGGAAACCTGATAACACATGTTTATTATTTCCATAGTAGTGATATTAACTTAATTTGGGTCACATTAAATCTTTACAATCAGACAATTAGAATAATCATTTTTAGCCTTTATTTTGTAAAGAATGAAAATATTCAAACCATCCTTTTATTTAATATATTTAATTATTTCATTTCCATCCTTACTATTCCCATTTTTACTTCAAACAATTTTTGGGGTTGAAATAAATTTGATCGCATGTATTTGAATCTTCTAGAGTAGAAGTCTTGCATATATTTTATGAGAAATAAATTTTAATCCTTAGTTTTGTTAACATACAAGATAATAAGGTAACAAATTGCACTAATTATTAACATCTCAAAAAATGATGTCATTAAATTAGAAAAATACACCAATATTTTTAGCTTTATTCCCCCAAATATGATATCTACAGTATATACGAGTCCCATGAACTAATATTCCTTTAATGACTTCCAAAATAGGTTGAGATTATTTTCACTACTATCAAAATCTATATTTCTTGGGTAAGAGTAAAATCATGCATGCTAATACTATGGTCTTATTTCTCTAAATATAAAGATTTATTCAAATGACACACCTTTTATTCATCATCCATCATTTATAAACCCACCAATTGTTACAAATAAATATCCTCACTGCTTAAATTTTTCAAAATTATGTCTTCATATCTATTAAATAATCATTAAAACCACATTAAAATAAAACCTCAATGAAAATTCATATTGATTCAACTCTGGCCATTATTGTAAAAAAAATTCTATAATTATTACTTTTATTTGAGAATATCCTTCAAAAACTAACCATTTCATTTTATGGATCAACATTTCATGTTATCCATGATTATTCATAAATAAAAACTTTTTTATAAAAATATATTTATCTTTCAACCACTTCACAATATCCCAAGTTACATTTTTCTCAATATGAATTTTCTCTTTTTTCATGTATTTAAAATATGATACATATTTTTTCACTAATTTAAAAGCTACCAATATAATTTTTCGTAATAGAAAAATATCATACACACTCATCATCTTTTTAGTTTGAATTGTTGTAGATTTATCTTATATAGTATTGAATTTAGGAATTTTTATAACATTTACTCCTTGTTTGATTTGATTATTGGATTAATTCAGTAAGGATCACTTCTTATTACTCATTCTCAAAATACTTATCAATTATTAAGGGTTCAGAACATCTATAATTTATTTCAACTACATATTTTTTCCCCAAAATTCAATCAAATGTATATTTCTATATTTCTTCACATCCTTCACACTAATGACCTTGGTATCATTGATTTAAAAAATCTTATAAACCCTATTGTTAAATAATTTTAAATTGTTACATATGGTTTAGTAAAACACGAAAAATCATTCATCAGCTATATGAATATATTTTCAATTTTTTTCCTCTTAATTTTATATATATCTTATATTTTCCAAAAATCTAAATTATTTTCAATAATATTAATCTTATGAAACTTTTATTATGGTATTTTATCATGTTTAGGACTTTTCAAACCCAATTTTTAGTAAAAACTATTTATTTTATTTATTTATACCAAAAATCTTATGAAATTTCAATTTTAATGAGTAATGATTTTTCATGATACTTAACATATGATTCTAACTATCATCAAATAAATTTTTTACTGTTTTAAATGATTTTATAGTAAATAATAAAGCATAAAAATCACATAATTTCATGTTTTCAATGAATTTTAAAATAATTACATTCCCAGTTCCTTTAATAATCAATGTTTTACAGAATTAAAAAAATAAATTACAAAAAAAATCCCATATTTATGTCACCCTTTATAATTTTTACACTAAACCAATCATTTAAATGATACAATTCATTCCTTTAATAAATAAAAATAACTATAACTTAGAATTAATTTCTAATCATACTCAACCTTGAGCCCTATAAAAATCCCTTTCAAATATGGGATGAGAATATGAAAATCTTGGCAAGGGTTAATAGGATAATGAAATTTATTAAGCCCTGAAATATTGGAGATCGCATAAACAATTTTAATTTTAAATAATAAGAATTATAATAAAACTAAATCATCATCACTTATGAAATAATTTTTTATTCATAAATAATTCAATAAAAAATATATAAGGATAGGTAAATATAATTGTTAATTTACAATGTTTTATTCAGAAAAAATATTCATAATAACAATTAAAATCCCTCATATAGTGAAATAACGTGTTTTATTATATAAAATATATTTTTTATGGAGAATATATAATTCCCCAATTCCTTAGGGGGAAATATCTCAGGCTAATAAATTATCATCTATATATAATAAGAACTATTAAATGAACATAACATATTGAAGAAAAAATTTAAAATCAACATAAAAATCTTTATAGTAAACCAAAAAATTTATATTCAATTATTAAAATAATGTTCTACTAAATTAATTGTTTAGAGGAAAATTAAATTGATAAAATATAATATTGAAAGTTAATAAATATAATTTGAGAAAAAATATTAGAACAAGTTATAGAGTGGTGAGAGAATGAATTTAAAACATTGATTTTTTTTAGAGAAATAAAGATTACAATGATCTTAATGTGGGAACCACGAATCGATCAAGGAATATAATATATGATGAAATTTTAAATAAACATAAAGAAAGAGGATATTAAACATACACCAATCATAGGTAAAATCATAAATAATCTTATAAGATCATAGTTAATTTATAAGGATATTAAATAATGAATTAAAATTGAGACATGAATTGTTAGGAACCAAACCAATCCACCCATGGATCGGGCACCAAAGCTGACATGTGACATACCTGAGGTACATTATCAATCATCCAGGGATGGAAACTGCTTCAACTTCTTCAAATCATTATCAATAGAAATAATTTGACCATATATATATATATATAATCATAATAAATAACAGAACAACAAATCGTAGTATAGAAATATAGAATGGTTCATATAAATAACTGAAAAATTAAATAATAAACCCCACATAACATGATAACAAATAAAAAACTAAATACGATATAGTCTATATGTAAATATATATACATCTTTAATAAAATGAAATAAAACCCCAAACCATACTATAATCTTCCCCATGTGACCCTTGGTCACTCTCCACATCCCTTGGTAATAATCATGAAAAACGCAGACACCCCAACCTAGAAGAGGACCAATTATAGCAATAACTAAAAATAAATAATGTGAACTTCATAAAACGAATGGTGAAAGAAGTGTATAAGAGAAACTGAGCCCACTTTGACCTCGCTAAAGAGTTCATTCATTTTACTTAAAAAAACATTTTTATTTTATAAATGTATGAAATGAAATTTAAAAAAAATACTTTCACATATACATAAATAAAATCCCATGTCATATATTTTCCCACATAAAAACATCCTCGTCTTTTCATTATTTTATGTAAAATCAACCACATAGAAAACAAACTCCCTATCTCATTCTTTTTTTCAATAAAACATATATTTTAATCCAATTTTAAATGGTATTATAGAAAAATATATTTCAAATATTTTTAAATAATTTAAATAAAAATTTATAATTCAACAATAACAAAACACCATGACATAATGTAACAAAAATAAATTGTTCAATAAATTGGATGACCTAGTGCCATATGTGCTAATATAATAAGGGAACATAAAATAAATAATGTTATATATGTAAAATAATATTGTAAATATATTAAATTACTAAACAAATAGTGGGGATACTGTAGTGGTACTATGTTTGGAACTATTGAAATCCTATCAATGAATTCCTATGACAATAACCAACTAGATGCTCTTAATTGGCCAAATAAATGGAACAACCCTACACTAACTTTACACTTCATGAAGGATCATTTCCATCTAATCTAGAATACATAAAATAATTTCTCACTACTCACTATGATTCCTATGATCTGATGTGATTTGACCTATACGAAGTGATCAATCATAAGTATCAATTACTAAAAAAAAGAAATTCTAAACTCACCACAAACACTCTTGTAAGACACAACACCAATCTTATATAATTCCTATAAAATAATATATATATATATATATATATATATATAATTCCACTTTTTCTAAAATCCTTGTCATAGTAATAAACATTATTCACCTCAGGGACCTCATTTTTACTAGGGGATCAAGAAGGCCTCATGAACAAATTCCATTTGAAAATCCATAAAAATGATCTAATATGTCCTTCAAAAAAATGTGTTAGAAAATCAAATCCCATTTCTCATTATTTGAAATAAAAATTTAAAAATATGATTTGAAATTGATTTTTTATACTAATTTAAAAACATTTTTTTATCAAGTAAATAAATCCCATTTTAAAATGTAAAAAGAAAATGAGGCTATTTTTTAATCAAAAACTTAAAATTTCAAACAAAATTATAATTTATAACATGAAAAGGGTAAAATATTTTTACCAACCCAATTCCAATTTTGAAAAACCTATAGAAACATTTTTAAAAAACATGGCACCATAATACACCATTGAAACCAAAAAACACCATAAAATTCTAAGTGATTACCCTTATTCGAAGGCGAACACACATTTTGAAAAAAAATACAACAAAATCACTATAATTATCAAATAAATATTTATTGTCAAAAATATGGAATTTGGAAACATAATGTACAAAATTATATGTTATTCTATGAAAATTATTGAAGACACATACTTTAGTTCCATGGTAATCGGGCTAGAATTTTTATCCTATGATGGAAAATTCTAGAAGATGACTCAAAGATCCCCAATAAATCCTCAAAAAATATAGAAAAGTCAAAAACCATGATCCCTAAATCCAATAATAGGAATCCCCTTTGGTTATGAGAATAATTATAACTGAGTTGTAAAGAGAATAAGTGGATGGGAAAGTAGAACCAGATTACAAAGGCCATTACCTATGGAAATGCATAAAGAAAGATAGTGTATGATCTTGGATTTTATGTTCAAAGAAGAGAGATTTTCCCATCATTAGTGGGAGCTTTGTATGAGACAATTTAATGAAGTAGTAGGGAAATATTTGGGTATATATGGAAAATGGTAGAATATTTAAACTAATTTTATCTACTTCTAGGTAGTACGGATAGTTAAGCAACACAGCTTGGATTGTGGCGCACCAACGATATAGAATTCCACAGTTAGAAAAAGAACCTTAACAAGTTTTATCATTACAATTTATGAAGTAATTTTCAAACTATGTGGAACTGTGTAGTAAAACTGAAGACCAATTTTGTACTCTAATCGCATGCTTTTCCAAATCCTATAAAATTAATATGTTAGGTACATCTCTCAAATTGGTTACCTCACAATGTTTTTACTATGAGTCATAAAACCCACGTGATATCCATGTTTCAGAAGCTATGAATATTCAAAATGTAATTTATAGGACTCTAGTTATATACCATCAAATACCTTATCCTAAACCATGTTGGAAAAATTATGAAAATAAGTAAATATTGAATTTAATAAATAACTCAAGCTCTAACTTATAAATAATTAAATTTCTATAAAATTAAATAAAATAATATAAATAAAATATATCTATCAGGAAATGGGGAGTGAACAACTCATGAACAAGCCACTCATTACCAATAAAAAGTTCTTACTAAAAGTGAAATTAACATCAAATAGGACACATCTATACCCTATGAAATCTTTTGGATTCAATGAGGGATACCCAAAGAACACATAAGGTAGAAAACAATTAAGAACAGCTGATTCATATTAACAGAAAATGTGAATTCAATACCCCAACACATCTCTGAGTACAATTCTACATGGCAATGAAGAAATATCATGTTATTTATGGATACTAAGCATATGTCTCCCAAAAATTTTGAAATTTAATTAATGTTTTCATAAAGAGAAAATGGTCCATGATAAAAAAAATAAACCACCATAAGATATATCCATTAATTTCACAAAAAAAGATCACCCAAATCCATCAATCATGATCAACAACTAAATAATTTTACCTATCCAAAATTAAAAAGATTTATCAATGAGAACTCAATATCCCTAAAAAAATCACCTGGATCAACATTAAAATCAACAAAAAAACTATTAAAGAACAACTCACAATAAATCTACAAGAAGGAATATTTTTGTTTATATACCCTTGGTTACTGTACTCAATTGGTAAATATGAATTTCAATATGAAATGTAATATCAAATTAAAACAAATAATGCTAGAACTATCATTTGAGACACACTATATCATTACTCTTGAATCTGGTGATAAAAACATTTTTAATAATTGTTTTTTATACAGTATCAGTTTAAGGACTCGGCCTTAAACCTTACATAATACTGAATTAAATGAATAATTCACGTTGAGGATCTTTTCAGGATTAGAGTTTTAGAGAATTAGGCATAAAAATTACATTAAAACTAGAATATTACATGTAGACACTACTACTCAGTATCCATTTTTTCTAAAATAAAAATACTTAAAAAGAAACATGTCTAGTTCCATGTTTTAGATAGTATGACTTTTCCTTGATCCCATCTTTGACCCAATTCATCTTTAAGTCATGTGGAAAACATTTCAAAAACATGGTTTGAGTATAAAAAGATCAGTGAGGGTTATAAAATAAATAATGAAAACATTATCCCATCAATAAATACAAATCAATGAAACCATACTTTTCAATCATAACATACCTTATGATATCATGAGATTTATGAATAACAAACACAAATAATAAATCATAAAGGTTACTTATGGAATCCATATAAAATTTACATTGTATATATCATAGCTACATAGTGAGTACATTTGGAATACCCATCACAGTATATTCCCTAATTCTCTTAGGAGAAACATCATGTTTACCTCTGTCATGTTACCCAATGCATTGGAGAGCTATCTCGGGCTCACTTGCCCTAGGTTTATCACATAACCACCCATATATGTAAAAAATTCCCAATAACCATAACATAATCATAACATATAACACATGTATAAAGGAAATATAACATTTCAACATTCCAATATATCAAATCAAGATATTGAAATAAACAATGTTTTATCAAATCATTTTCAAAACCATTTAAAAATAGATTTTTGAATCAATGTGTCCCACACCACTTTGATTTTTTTAAATTAATTATCATTTGAAAACATTAATTTCCATATAAATAAATCCTAAAACCCATTTTGAAAACATGGACATTAATTGGAAATGTTTAGAATAAGAAATCTTGAAAACATTGAAAACGATGTTTTAGTTAAACAGTTTTTTTTTAAAAAAAGAGAGACACTTGAATAAAAATAACTGAGGAATAACATTTAATCAAAACGTTATAATATCATGATAATAAAGTTATTCATGATATATTATTCCAATGGATAGTATATACACCACATAAGAGTGAATTGGTGAATAACAACAATGAAGTCTCAATGGAAATGTAAATTGAGATGAAATCCCTTATAAAGATGGTATCCTTAAATTAAGGATAAATCAATCACATAATTATGTGTGAAAAATATAAATACACTGAATATAAGTGGATATTATGTGTAAAACAATTAGAGGTCTTTCACACATATTCATAGGATGACATATTCAAGAATTACAAGTTGAACCTGATGAATTGAAATTGGGTTAAGAGGATCCCTTGTAGAAATATGACAGCCTAACGACATCACTTTAAAATTCAGAAAATGAGTTTATGAGATAAAAAAGGGGTATCTTGTCACATGGATATAAATTTTACATCAATATGGATATATAATAACATATCCCAACATAATAATATGTAAATTAAAAGACATGACAAAAAAGTCTTTTATAAAGTGGAGGGTGAAAGGTTCCCTCGCCGATTTGGTAACTTACAAAACATACGCCACATGAAAGAAGTACCATAAAATTTAGATGTAAATACCCATAAATGAAATTATATTACACAAATATTACAATCATGGGTAGTAAATACACCACATAAAAGGAAATAGTGTAAAATATCGCATGAATCTCACGGGAATAAAAATTTAGATGAAACCTTTTACCATGGTGTAATCAACCGAGTCGTATGACCAAAAGTTAATAACCACCAAATTATTGACAGAATAACATGAATATAAAGTGAATCATGATAATATATATCAATTGGTAGTACACAATAAACCACATGCAATAAATTAGTGGTGAAAAATGGAAATCTCACTGAATTGAAAAGTGAGATAAGAAAATCCCTTACAAAAATTCGGCAACCAAACTACGCCACATAGAAATTCTAAAAATGAATTGATGAGAGTAAGAGGGGTTATATCATCATATGAAAATTAAAATTACAGTATGGTTAATATTAAATTTCATCCTCCAACATAATAATATGGAGCATAAAAGAAATGACATAAAATAGATTACTTGTAAAGAAAGAGAGAGGTCAGATCCCTTACCTCGTGTCCGACTTGACTCGATCATTCTTTAATCTCATAAATAATAAACTAAAGCTAATTTTTACTTACTTAAGAACCTTTTTAAACTTTATTATTCTTTTTATATCACTTATTACCATGTTATAAACATTATGCAATCATTTAAGTTAATAACGTTCATTTTGTCGATATTTGGTACTTGAGTAAAAATGAACACCTTATATTTACAAGTTGTCCATGTGGTAAAAGGCTCATTATATACAGAATTATATTCATGATTTTTATATAATATATATCATATATATCTAGTATATACATGTTTTTATAATAGTATATAACATTTAGAGGTAAGAACTGAAATGCACCGTTCATGGAGATGGTAAGCCGTACGTACGCATGAACGCTACTTTCATTTCTATTTCTTATTTTAATGGAAATAAAACATATTTATACATAATTATATTATAATTAAATTATAATATCATATATAATATCACTAACTCCAACCTTTATACTTCCCAGATAAGGTATTAACGAGTCACATCACTTTGAGGGGGAGGTAGTCTGCGCTTCCTCAAATGAGATTATCGTATTTACCCACTATTGAAACCATAAAGGCATTCTATAAATGGAAAATATAGAAGAATAAATTAAACATAGACATAATATATATCATATATAAATACAGTTCCATAATAATGGCCACCATTTGAGGCGGTTGGATATATTTGAACAATCATCTTTTCGTGAGGCGTTTGTTCACCATCCACAGAAACATTATGTTCTTCATCCATTAGATGGAGGTGTGTGTAAGTTTAGTTTGAATCCTTCTCATAAAAATATCCCATTATATTGAGGATACTGGTTTTGTTCCAAAATAAAGGAATAAAAAGAGTTTAGGTGTTGGAGAAGTAAAATAAAATAAAACAATTTAAGAGAAACTGTTACCTTTAATTTGGGTAACTCCCTTTGGTTTGAACCAAAGGACTTCTTGAAGTGCCTTCTGCCTAAGTTATGGAATCTAAAATGAGGAGAGGGATGTAGGGAGCTTAATTGTGAAGAGTTTTGACGAGAAAAATGGCTTGAGAGGTGTGAGTAATTGGTTATAAGTGGTCTCCTTTTATAATATAGAGGAGGGGCTCTTTAGGAAAGTGTGAAAACATTATTTTATTATATAATGATATTCGGTTTCTAAAGGTCCAAAAATCAATATAGTCGAAGTTAAGATTACTAATGGTCGAAATAAAATCATCCAATCAGAATTGGACATGCTTTGGATAATATTTTAATGATTAATTAATGAGGTAAATACTTCATCATTATTGTGTCATAATTAATTTAATTTATTCGATGTATAAAAATTATAAAAAAATAATATCATATATTAAATCTTTTTAGCTTTTGAATGGATATTTATAGATGAAAATATGACTTATATAACACCATATAAAAATTAATTTACTAAATGATTTTTGTTAGTGTCAACTTTGTCTTTACATTAAATTAATTAATCCAAAGTCTCATTGTCTTTCATAAGTGGCTCCATGGGGTCCCAAAATCGACCCAAGGATTACCATGGTCGGCCACTACTCAAACAATAAGGTTAGGACATGTGTTAAGTTAATTTTTAATTATTATAATATTCTTTTAACCTTGAATTACCATATTTATCTTTAACCGCGGTAAATAAAAGTCAAATGTTACTATTCAAAAAAATTATTTTCATCTTAATGAACCACATTTTACTTATTGATAAAAACCATTTATGTTGGATTATTTGAAATTCATTTCACAGAAGTGGTAAAATTTTAATTTAATGAAAAATTCAGTTTTTTTAACTACCACCAAGTGGTTTCACTATTCATCAAAAATTGATGTTTTTCATAAAAATACCAAAAATTCAGCCTAATCTATATTTGATATTCTAAATTCAAAAATGATATCTTTTTTTAAAAAATTCAAAACATAGAAGTGTCATTAATTAATTTTAAAATTAATTCCCGTTATCAAAACAAATAGCGTGTTTTTAAGAAATAATAACTATCAAAAGATTGATACTTTTTTATGTCCAATTTCATAGTGAAATTTGTACCAATGACCAACATTGGATTAAATGGTAAAAATATATTTTAATTTCACTTTTAAACAAATTAAAAATATAATCTAACCATATAAATAAATTATATTAAAATGTATTTTTGAATTAAAATACAATATTTTTCACTATTCATTAAAAAATGAACTTTATCCGAAAAATTCCAAAAATTTACACAAAGTAAATTTTGATGTCCCCATTCTAAAGAAGGATTTTATTCGGTCATATAGAATGTATTAAAGTGACCAAAACTAGATTTAAAAATGGCTCGCCATTAAAAGGCGTCAAATCGACCTTTTAATGTAAATTATGCTTAAAATTAGATTCATTCAAATTTTAAGCCTCTAACATTTATTGGATAAAAGTAATTAAATTTAACAAACATGTATAATCATATTGTATTTAGTTTTTTTCATTCCCACCAATACAACGGCTAGGAGTTAATGGCCATTTAAAATAATAATATTATATTATTAGTGTGCAACGTAAGATTTCCAAGAAATCCATTGTTGTGTATCGGGTACGCTATCAAACATAGAAACCCGTTTAAAGTAAAATTAATATTTAATTCAAAAATATTAATAAATATGAAAATTTCATATTCTTTATTTTCCTGGGATATTACATCCTTCCCCCTTTTGGGAATTACGTCCTCACAATTTTAAAAATAGGGCTCGAGAACATCATTGAATGCCCCACATCGAAAAAAAACAGTCAGTAAAATTATCACTTTAAAATAAAGTAAGATAAGTACAAAGGTTACCTGAGACAACATATACTAGAATTCCATGAAAACATGGATATGGAGGAGAAAAAAAACCATCATGATCTGATGGAGAGTGATAGAAACCATGTATTAGGAAAAAGTTAACCACCAGAAAATCAAAAACTTGTGATGGGTTAAATAGTATTTCATTCCCCAGTAGGAAAATTTAACAGACTAGGTTTTTGTTTAAAGTTACTTTTCGTTGAGGAAATTATTTATGATCTTAACCAAAAACATATGAAATATACTTACTTGTCATGTAAACCTTCATCTTTTACTATATTTCTAACAAAAACTCATTTTTTCTCCAAACGATGAGTATTCAGGATGAGTTTTTTTTCACAATAAGAGAGCTATAATCAACTTTGAGAGAATCACATAATCCATAAAATATGGACTATATATTTCCCATGTCTTTAAATATTAACTAAAACCAAAACATTTATTATAAGATCAGATAATCCCCGAAAAGGATAAACTTTTACATAAAGAAAAACTACTTTTAATAACGAAAAATTGTCTAACAAAACCCAAAGTTCAAAAATTTCCATTCAATAAACAATTGTCCCTAAAATTCTTCAAAATTAATCCAAACTGTTATTGTAATCCAAATCTCATGAGGATTTAATTACATAGACTTCCAATATACATCTCAACATTTATCTCCCAATTACACCAGGTACTCATTAAGTCTCATATTGAAAAGTAATTAACCTAGTCACATATTCTTCATGATAGGTTAATCATTTTCATAAATAAATCAAATCATCATGTTCCCATAATAAAAACATATATTCTTCCAAACTATGATTTCAACCATTATTCCACAATTGAAATCCCATATTATTCTATCTTACTTAGGCATATAGTTTTTCCTCAAAATAAAGAAAGTTTTCCTCCACAACCTTTATCACTTAATCACTAAATCATTTTTCTATAAAAAGTATATCCATTTGATAAAACATAAGTTCCAAAAATCAACTTATTCTTATTCTATTAAATCATTTTACTAAAATAATAAGTCATACTAACCAGGGAATTCATGTAGGCTAGTGGTAGGCGATGCGCCCTTGTCACCCTTCAGTTGTGTGTTCGATTCTGGAAGCCTTGTCGGATGCGACGGGTTGTCACCCATCCTACGGGTTGTCCTTTTTATAAAACTCAAAAATAACCCTAACATGTTTTAACCTCAAAGGTTTCCTTATAAATCTCATTTTCATCCAAATTCATTATTATCTCAACATCTTAATTCTTGATGTATTATTTCACCACCATATGATAAAATAAAATTATTCCCAAAATAAATAACATCATACCTTGATCATAGTATCCAATTGGTTTCATCGTCATCTTGTTCACATAGGTAGAAAGTCCATGAATTACAACAATTATTTATAGATCCTTCAAAATAATTTACTTCCTCTATCCAAATACACCTTGTACAACGTGGTTCATATGGGTGTTCACAGAAAAACAGTTTTGGAAAATAATCATGTATGACATATAATTTTAAAACATCTGATAAAACATGATTTCTGTAAAACAGTCGAACCGAATTTGAGTTGAAACTTTCGATTAACGAACCTTTTAAAATTCTATAAGTATGTGCTGAGAAACTATATTTTAAAAGAAAATATAAATAGGTTGCGTAAGGGTCTCTTTCTTCAGCAGCCTTTTTAAAATCATAGTATGCTTCAAAATCTTGTGATAAGGTAAAATATTTGAAAATACCTTGATAATATTTACCTTTCTTGAAAATATGAGAATATTGTGAAAATATGATTTGTCTAAATACAACCCATGATCCATGATGATAATAAGGTATATTGGATGTGTTTGACATCTCAAACAACTTCTTGAAAGTGAGTTGTATGCTAGAAAATGTTTCACAATAATCCGAACATGACTTTGCAATAATTATTGCAAGCATGTCATCCGGAATAGATAGGAATGCCGTTTAATATCCTCCTCCTTCCATTTGTAACTGACATTCCTTGATCTTAAAAAGTAATAAAAAAATGATTTAACTGAAAGAATATATAAGGACTAACCATATTTCTAATGAAAATTCCCAATCCCTAAAGTTGTCTAAATCGACCTCTGATACCAACTATAAGGACATGACCTTAAACATTACATAATACTGAATTAAATGAATAATTCACATTGAGGATATTTTCAAGTTTAGTGTTTTAGAGAATTAGGCATAACAATTACATTACAACTTGAATATTACATGTAGACACTACTACTCAGTATCCATTTTTTCATAAAATAACAACACTTAAAATGAAACATGTCTAGTTCCATGTTTTAGATAGCATGACTTTTCCTTGATCCCATCCTTGACCCAATTCATCTTTAAGTCATGTCGAAAACATTTCAAAAAGATGGGGTTACCATAAGAAGATCAGTAAGGGTTATAAAATAAGGAAGGAAAACATTATCCCATCAATAAATACAAATCAATGAAACCATACTTTTCAATCATAACATACCTTATAAAATCATGATATTTATGAATAACACACACAAATCAAAAACCATAAAGGTTACTTATGGAATCCATATAAAACTTATATTGTAGCTATCATAGCTACTTATGGAGTACAGTTGGAATACCCATCACAGTATATTCCCTAAATCTCTTAGGAGAAACACCACGTTTACCTACGTCACGTTACCCAATGCATTGGAGAGCTACCTCAGGCTCACCCGCCATAGGTTTATCACAGAACCACCCATATACGTAAAAAATGCCCAATAACCATAAAATAATAATAACATATAAAAAAATGTATAAAGGAAATATAACATTTCCATATTCCAATATATCAAATCAAGATATTTAAATAAACAATGTTTTATCAAATCATTTTCAAAACCATTTAAAAATAGATTTTTGAATTAAAGTGTCCCATACCACTTTGAAGATTTTAAATTAATTATCATTTGAAAACATTAAATTCCATATAAATAAATCCTAAACCCCATATTGAAAACATGGACATTAATGAGAAATATTTAGAATAATAAATCTTTAAAACATAGAAAACGATCTTTTAGTTGAAGAGTTTTATAACAAAAAGAGAGACACTTGAATAAAAATAATTGAGGAATAACATTTAATCAAAACATTATAATATCATGAGAATAAATTTTTTCATGATATATTATTCCAATGGATAGTATATACACCACATAAGAGTGAATTGGTGCATAACAACAATGAAGTCTCAATGGAAATGTAAATTGAGATGAAATCCCTTATAAAGATGGTATCGTCAAATTAAGGATAAATCAATCACATAATTATGTGTGAAAAATATAAATACACCCAATATAAGTGGATATTAAATTTAAAACAATCATAGTTCATTAACACATATTCATATGATGACATATTCAAGAAGTACAAGTTGAACCTGAAGAATTGAAATTGGGTTTAGAGGTTCCCTTGTAGAAATTTAACAGCCTAACGACATCACTTTAAAATTCATAAAATGAGTTGTTGAGATAAAAAAGGGTTATATAATCACATGGATATAAATTTAACGTCAATAAGGATATATAATAACATATCGCAACATAATAATATGTATATTAAAATACATTACAAAAAGAAGTCTTTTATGAAGAGGAGGGTGAAAGGTTCCCTTACCGATTTGGTTAGTTACAAAACATACCCCACATGAATGAAGTACCATAGAATTTAGATGTAAATGACCATAAATTAAATTATATTACACAAATAGCACAATAATGGGCAGTACATACACCACATAAAAGAAAATACTGAAAAATATCACATGAATCTCACATGAATAAAAAGTGAGATGAAACCCTTTACCAAGTTATAATCAATCGAGTCATATGACCAAAAGTCAATAACCACCAAATTATTGAAAGAATTACATAAATATAAATAAAATCATGATAATAAATATAAATTGGAAGTAAACAATACACCACATGCAATAAATTTGTGGAAAACAATGGAAATATCATGGAATTAAAAATTGAGATAAGAAAATCCCTTACAAAAATTCAGCAGCCTAACTGTGCCACATAAAAATTCTTAAAATGAATTGATGAGAGTATGAGGGGTTCTCTCATCATATGAAAATTAAAATTAAATTATGGTTAATATTAAAGGACATCCTCCAAAATAATAACATGGAGCATAAAATAAATGACATAAAAGAGATTACTTGTAAAGAAAGAGAGAGGTCGGATCCCTTAACTCATGTCCGACTTGACTCGATCGTTCTTTAATCTCCTGAATAAAACCCTAAAGTTAATTTCTACTTGATTAAAAACCTTTTTAATGTTTATTATTCCTTTTATATCACTTATTACCATGTTATAAACATTATACAATCATTTAAGTTAATAACGTTCATTTTGTCGATATTTCGAACTTGAGTAAAAATGAACTCCTTATAGTTACAAGTTGTCCATGTGGTCAAAGTTTCATTATATCTAGAATGATATTCATGATTTGGATATCATATATATTATATATATCCAGTATATATATGTTTTTATAATAGTACATAACATTTAGAGGTAAGAAATGAAATGCACCGTTCATGGAGACGGTAAGCCGTACGTACGCATTAACGCTACTTTTATTTCGATTTCTTATTTTAATGGAAATAAAACATAATGATACAAAATTATATTATAATTTCAGTATAATATCATATATAATATTACTAACTCAATCCTTTATACATCACAGATAAGGCATTAACGAGTCACATCACTTTGAGGGGGCGGTAGTCTGCGCTTCCTCAAATGAGATTATCGTATTTACCCACTATGGAATCTATAATGGAATTATATAAATGGAAAATAAAAATGAATAAATAAAACATAAAAAAAAATTATATATCATATATAAATACATTACCATCATAATGGCCACCATGAGAGGCGATTGGAGATATTTGAAAAATCATAGTTTCATGAGGCGTTAGTTTTCCATCCACAGAAACATTATGTTCTTCTTCTATTATATGGAGGTATGTGTAAGATTAGTTTGAATCATTCTCATAAAAACATCCTAGTATATTTATTATACTGTTGTTGTTACAAAATAAAGGAATAAAAAGAGTTTAGGGGTTGGAGAAGTAAAATAAAAGAAAACAATTTAAAAGAAACGATTACCTTTAATTTGGTTAACACCATTTGGTTTGAACAAAAGGACTTCTTGAAGTGCCTTCTGCCTAAGGTAAAGCTTCTAAGAGGAGGATATGGATGTAGGGAGATTAATTGGGCAGAGTTTTAATGATCCAAATTATAAGGCCCCAGCCTTAAACCTTACTTAATCTTGAGTTATTACAAGATTACACATTGAGGATCTTTTCGGGTTTAGAGTTTTAGAGAATTAGATCATAAAACTTGCATTACATTCCACATATAAACAAAGTGGTTACATAAAGATAGTATTATTCATTCCCATCAATGGAAACACATTTAAAATAAAACCTGGATTATTTCTTGACACTTCCTTGACACTATCATCATATCATGTACCTTTCCCTTGACCTGTGAAAAACATTTCAAAAAAACTTGGGATGAGCATAAAAAGCTCCGTATGGGTTATAAAAACATGGAAAGGAAACATGAGTTCATATATACATAAGAATGGAATCATACTTTACCCATAAAACATAGGCACTTTAACATACCTCATAAAATCATGAATAAATCATAGAAATCATAAGACATAAAGGTAACTTGAGGCATTCATAGCATTCTTACGTAGGGAGTAACCCTCTTGGTTACATTTGGAATACCCATCACAGTATATTACCTAAAATCTCTTCAGAGAAACCTTAACGTTTCACTCCTTCGCGTTACCCAATGCATTGGAGAGCTATAACGGGCTCACCCGCCCTTAGTTTATCACGGAACCACCCGTCTTCATAATAATTCCCAAGAACCATAACATAATCATATCACATAAAACATGCATAAAGGTAACATAAAATTTCCACATTTCAATCACGAGATATCAATACAACACATTGATATAAAAACATTATGAAAACCATTTTCAATACTAAAATAAAAGAAAAGTAAAACATGGTATTTATTTTTCTTTTAAAAAGAAGGTATGGCTTGTAGAGGAAGCCGAAACTCAAATAACAGTCACGACGGCGGAGAAGTCGTTGTCGCCGCATACGTACGACAAAAACATTCCATTTTTTCGTTTATTAAACGCTTCATATAAAAAATATTCCTTTTGAATAAACGTAAAAGTCAAAGTGGTTTATACACCATATAAAAGAAAGTTGTGTATAAAATAAAATATGCCTCAACGAAAGGAGATTGAGACGAAGTCCCATACCTCGTATCCGACTTGACCTGACCGTTCTTTAATCTCCTGAATAATAAACTTGAGTTAATCTCTACTTGATTATGAATCTTTTTCAAGTTCATCATTCCGTTTATACCATGTTATGAACATCATGTATTCAGTTAAGTTAATAATGTTCATTTTGTCGGTATTTGGTTCTTAAGTCAAAAATAGACTTCTTACACTTACATGTTGTTAATTTGGTCAAAGGTTAATTATATCCATAATGGTATTCATGATGTAGATATCATATATGTCATATATATCCAGTACATACATGCATTTATAATATTACATAATCATTTAGAGGTAAGAAATGAAATGCACCGTTCATGGAGACGGTAAGCCGTACGTACGCATGAACGCTACTTTCATTTCTATTTCATATTTTGTAGAATGGAATCATAATGATATAAAGGTATATTATAATTCCAGTATAATATCATATATAATATCATAGTTCCATCCTTTATATGTCCCACATATGGTATTTAACGAATCAAATCACTTTGAGGGGGCGGTAGTCCGCACTTCCTAAAATGAAGATATCATGTTTACCCATAATGGAAACCATAAAGGTATTCCCAAAATGAAAAAAACAGAAGCTTAAGGAAAACATAAACATATTATATATCATATATAAAAATAGTGACATCATAATGGCCACCTTTTAAGGTGTTAAATGAGTGTTGAACAATCATCGTTTCGGGAGGCAGAATTTCACCATCCACGGAAACCGTATGTTCTTTAACCATTTGATGTAGTTGTGTGAGAGTGTAGCTCAAATAAATATTATAACAACATCCTTGTATATTGAAGATACTGGTGTTGTCACAAAATAAGTAAATAAAAAGAGTTTAGGGGGTTGGAGAAACAAAATAAAACAAATGAACATGAGAGAATGAATTACCTTTAAAAGTGTAACTCCTTTTGATTTGAGCCTAAAGGCTTCCTTTGAAAGGATTATACCTAAAGTTAATCCTCTAGGATGAGGAGAGGGAAGTGGAGAGAGTAAATGGTCAGGGGTTGGCCGAGCCAAAGGCTTGAGGAGTGTGTGAAATGAGGTAGAGGTGGGGGCCTTTTATAAGAGGAGAGGAGGGGAACTTTTGGAAAGAAAAGAAATATTACTTTATTTGAAAATGTGTTTCGGTTTCAAAATGTCCCACATTGATATAATTCATGGATAAGGTGATAAGGCTTCGAAATCCACTCATACAATTGGTTTTGGCCATGTTTAGTTCATAGATTTTACATTATCTTTCTATTTTATTTAAATCGTCAAATAATGATGTCATCGCTGCATCATTATTATGTCATAAATAATTTAATTTATTTAATGTCTAAAAATCATAAAAAAAATACTATCATGTAGTAAATCTTTTTATCTTTTCAATGACTATTTATAATCAAATATCTGATCTTTATAACCCCATGTAAAAATTGTTTTCGTAAAACATATTATGTTTGTGTCATTTTTACCTTTACATTAAATAAAATGTAATTTATGTCATTTCCAAACCAAAGTGTCTCCATGGGGTCCCCAAGTTGACCCATGGGTTGTCTTGGTCGTACATGACACAAAAAATAAGGTTGGGACATGTGTCTAGGTCATTTCCTATTATTAAAGCATTATTTATACCTTAAACTACACTAATTACCACTAATCGCGATTAAAAACTTAATAAGTTACTATTCACCAAAAAAAATATTTTAATCCCATTGAACCACATTTTACTTCTTAATGACAACCATGTATGTCGGATTTTCAAAATTCAATACACATTAGTGGTAAACTTTCATTTAACTGAAAAATCAGTTTGCTTGATTACCACTTACTGGTTTCACTATTCATCAAAAATTGAAGTTTTTCAGAAAATTACCAAAAATTCACCCTAAGCTATATTTGATATTCCGAATTCAAAAATGAAGTCTATTTTACAAAATTCAAATCATATAAGTCACATTAATTAATTTAATAATTAATTCCCGCTGCCAGAGCAAATAGCGTGTTTTTACAAAACAATAAGTATCAAAAGATTGACACCAGTTTAAGTCTAATTTCAAAGTGAAATTGATTCCAATGACCACCATTGGATAAAATGGTAAAAATATATTCATATTACACATTAAGAAAAATTCAAAAGATAATCTAATCATATAAATAAATTATATTAAAAAGCAGTTTTAATGTAAAATGCAGTATTTTTCACTACTCATTAAAAAATGAACATTGTCAGAAAAATACCAAAAATTAATACAAGGTAAATTTTTATGTCCCAATAATAAAGAATAAGTTTATTTTGACAAACATAGTCTATAAAATTTTCAAAATATAGATTCAAAAATTGTTTTCCATCAAAAGGCACTTAAACAATCTTTTAAGAATATTAGTGTATTCCATGCATAAGATTGTATTTATTTTCATTTTAAGCCTCTATAACACTATCTTAATCATTAAAAGACATAGATAAAAATATCTATTATTCATTACTTAATTGGGATGTTACATCCTTCCCCCCTTTAGAAAATTGCGTCCCCGCAATTTATTTACTTATCGAATAAATGGGGGTACTTATTCCTCATTGCATTTTCAGATTCCCATGTTGCCTCTTCAATCATGTGGTTTTTCCACAAAACCTTTACCTGATGAATCACCTTATTCCGTAACACTTGCTCCCTGTGGTCAAGAATCTGGATTGGTTGTTCCTCATAAGATAGGTTCTCTTCCAGCTGAACTACCTCTGGACTCAAAACATGAGATAGATCTGGCATATACTTTCTCAACATCAAAATGTGAAAAACATTGTGTACCTGAGATAAACTCGGAGGTAAAGCCACTCGGTATGCAACTGATCCAACTCTCTCTAGAATTTCGTATGGTCCAATGAACCTTGGACTCAACTTTCCTTTCTTACCAAATCTCATCACACTTTTCCAAGGAGAAACCTTGAGAAAAACATGATCACCTACCTCGAAAGATAGATCCTTCCTCCGGTTATCCGCATAACTCTTCTGCCTGCTCTGAGCTGTTCTCATGTGTTTCTGAATCAGCTGAACTTTTTCTGCCATCTCTTCTACCAATTCTGGTCCCATCAACTTTATTTCACCCACTTCATCCCAGAAAGCTGGAGTTCGACACCGCTTCCCATATAATGCCTAAAATGGTGCCATCTGTATACTGGAATGGAAGCTGTTATTATAAGAAAACTCAACCAAAGAAAGATGTTGGTCCCAAAATCCCTGATAATCCATAGAAAAAGCTCGTAGCATATCCTCCAATGTCTGAATTGTTCGTTCTGACTGCCCATCTGATTGAGGATGAAAAGCTGTACTAAAATTTAATTCAGTACCCAATGACTTCTGAAGGCCTTTCCAAAAGTTAGAAGTAAACCTGGGATCACGATCCGATACAATGGAGAGAGGAACTCCATGTAACCTAACTATCTATTTAAGATACAAACGGGAAAGTTGATCAAGAGAGAAATTATCTCATATAGCAAGGAAATGAGCAGACTTGGTCAAGGGATCAACAATAACCCAGATTGCATTATTACCTCGAGATGTCTTCGGTAATCCAACAACAAAGTCCATGGATATATTCTCCCATTTCCACTCTGGCACTGGTAAAGGCTGAAGCATCCCTTTCGGTAACTGCTGCTCTTCTTTAACCTGCTGACAAGTCAAACACTTCACAGTAAAATCAGCAATATCTCTTTTCATTCCATCCCACCAGTAATACTCCCGCAGATCTCTATACATCTTAGTACTGCCCGGGTGAACTGAAAACGGAGAACTATGAGCTTCACATAACAGCTCTCTCTTCAACTGTGAATCACAAGGCACACACAATCTCTTCCCAAATCTCAAAACGCAATCATTATCAATGTTGAATTCAGGCAACTTACCTTTCTGAACCAGCTCTACCTTTTTCTTCAACTCACTGTCTTGATTCTGTGCTTGCTTGATTCTATCTGATAGAGATGATATCACTGATACCTGAAACAAAACAGAAGGACTTCCTGCACCAACAAATTCTATGCCAAAGTTCATCAAATCCTTAACCAAAGGATCACGTTCCAAACGCAACATTGTTAATGAAGCATTACTTTTTCGACTCAAAGCATCAGCCACTTTATTTGCTTTTCCCAGATGGTAATGAATTGTACAATCATAATCCTTGATTAATTCTAGCCATCTCCTTTGTCTCATGTTCAATTCTTTCTGAGTGAATATATACTTTAAACTTTTTTGATCGGTATATATTTCACACTTTACTCCATACAAATGATGCCTCCAAATTTTTAAAGCAAAAACAACAGCAGCTAATTCCAAATCTTGTGTAGGGTAATTTACCTCCTGAGTTTTCAACTGTTGTGAAGCATAAGAAATTACCTGATCATTCTGCATTAGGACGCAACCAAGTCCTTTCAATGAAGCATCACTGTATATAACAAACTCACCATTCCTGGAAGGTAGTGCCAAAACTGGAGCATTCACCAATCTTCTTTTCAATTCCTGAAAACAATCATCACATTCTTTTGTCCAGATAAACTTAACACCCTTCCGAGTTAGCTTAGTCATTGGACTAGATAACCGTGAAAAATTTCTAACAAACCTTCGGTAATAGCCCGCCAAACCAAGGAAGCTACGAATCTCGGTTACATTTGTGGGTCTTGGCCATTCTTCCACAACTTTTGTTTTTGCAGGATCAACAGTTATTCCATCTTTAGAAACAATGTGACCAAGGAAAGAAATTCGTTGCAACCAAAACTCACACTTGCTGAATTTCTCATACAGTTTCTTTTCTTTTAAGGTTTGCAAGATAACCCTTAAATGTCTTTCATGCTCTTCCTTACTTTTAGAAAACACTAAAATATCATCAATGAAAACCACCACAAACTTATCCAAGAACTCATGGAAAATTCTATTCATTAAGTCCATGAATACAGCAGGTACATTGGTTAGCCCAAAAGGCATTACTACAAATTCATAATGGCCATATCTCGTACAGAACGCGGTCTTCGGAATATCTGCCTCCTTTACCTTCATCTGATGGTACCCCGATCTCAGGTCAATCTTTGAAAAAAACTGAGCTCCCTGGAGCTGATCAAACAAATCATCGATATGAGGCAAAGGATATTTTTTCTTAACAGTGATATTATTCAAGGCTCTATAATCAATGCAAAGTCTCATAGAACCATCTTTCTTTTTAACAAATAAAACAGGAGCACCCCATGGTGATGTGCTAGGTCTAATGAAACCTTTCTCTAATAAATCTTGCAATTTCTCCTTCAACTCTAAAAGTTCAATTTGTGCCATTCGATAAGGGGGTTTTGAAATTGGCTTAGCATCAGGAACTAAGTCAACAGTAAACTCAGCTTCCCGATCTGGTATTATTCTAGGGAACTCATCAGGAAAAACATCAGGATACTCATTTACCACTGGCACATCATTAATCTGAATAGTTCCTTTATTTTCAACGATGTGTGCAAGGTAACATTCATTTTCATCTTTTACAAGTTTCTCGGCCTCTTGATATGTTATCAAAAGTAAGGGTTCATTCTTGTAAACAAACTGAAAGTCTTTCTAAAAAGAAACTTCTTTAGCTCTACAGTCAATCTTAGCATGGTAAATAGAGAGCCAATCCATACCCAGGATAACATCAAACTCTACTAGAGGTAGAACAATGAGGTTTGCAAGTAGGTTCTTTCCACAGATAAGGATAGGAAGATTCTTATAAATTCTTTTTGCCTCGACACTTCCCCCAGGTGTTTTTACCAAAATTTCAGGAGTCATTTCTTGAGATGGTATTCCCATTTTACTAGAAAAGGTTTCAGAGATGAAAGAATGTGTAAACCCCGAATCAAACAACACACTGGCATAATCTGAAAAAACAAACAAAGTACCTGATACAACTTCATTTGATGGCCCGACATCTGCTGAAGTAGTTGCAAAGGATTTCACCACCCCTTTCTGCTTGTATTCTAACTGCTTCCCATCACTCAAGCTCCTTGTCGGACACTCGTTTGCATAGTGACCCATCTCATTGCACTTATAACATTTCACTAACTGTAAATCAAATTTGTTCTTACCTTCACCTTGATCCTTTTCAGTGCAATCACGAGCCTTATGTCCCATCTTACCACATCGGTAGCACTTTCCAGAATTCAAAAGACATTCCCCAGCATGCCTTTTGCCAGATTTATCACAAACTGGAAACTTAGTTCTCTTACCATCAGAATTTTTTGAAGAATTCTTACCTTTCTCCTGCCACCTCGGTCTCTTCTTCTGCTGGTTGTTATAGAAAACTTGGTCATCGGAAAACTCCATTTCCACATTCTCAGCACATCGAACAAGCTTTTCATAACTTTCAAACTCACGAGAAGCTAATGCCCTTCGATATTTTGTCTTTAATCCTGAGTAAAAATGATTGATTTTACTATCATGGTCCCGGATAAAATTTGGAGCATACCTTGCCAATCGAGTGAACCTTTCTTCATAGGCAGCCACTGAGTCTTCCTCTTGCCTCAATTCCAAGAATTTCTTTTCCATCCTAAGTCGAACAGGATTAGGAAAATACTTCTCAAGAAACATACCTTTGAATTCATCCCAGTCAAGAGCATCAATCTCATCAGCGTCCCTGATATTTTTAACCATAGACCACCACTGATCTGCTTCACCCTCCAAACGGTAAATAGCAAGACTAACCTTTTGATTGTCTGAACACCCCATGACATCAAAAAAATTCTCCAGTGCTTTAATCCACCCTTCGGCTAGCACAGGGTCAGATGATCCTCTGAATGATGGTGGATGTTGCCTCATGAAATGTTCCACCACTGACATGTTCCTCTGCGGTTGATCTGGCTGATCTCGTCCATGGATACCACCGCCATTTATCGCTTGAGTCAACTGCTCCATTACTGCAACAAACTGTTCAGTTCCAATTCTGACCATTTCTGGATGCTGATTCGGAAGGTTATTTCCTTCTGTATGCCTTCCTAGCACTGCTTCCCTGTTTCCTCTGCGGAAAACCATTCTGAACAAACATGTCTTAGATGAAGCAACATGGTAATCTTTAAATGCTATATCATTTCGAAAAAAAATATTTTTGGATAATCATTTAATAGAATTCTAACTCCTAAAGTTATCTAAACCGACCTCTGATACCAACTATAAGGCCCCAGCCTTAAACCTTACTTAATCTTGAGTTATTACAAGATTACAAATTGAGGATCTTTTCGGGTTTAGAGTTTTAGAGAATTAGATCATAAAACTTGCATTACATTCCACATATAAACAAAGTGGTTACATAAAGATAGTATTTTTCATTCCCATCAATGGAAACACATTTAAAATAAAACATGGATTATTTCTTGACACTTCCTTGACACTATCATCATATCATGTACCTTTCCCTTGACCTGTGAAAAACATTTCAAAAAAACTTGGGATGAGCATAAAAAGCTCAGTATAGGTTATAAAAACATAGAAAGGAAACATGAGTTCATATATACATAATAATGGAATCATACTTTACCCATAAAACATAGGCACTTTAACATACCTCATAAAATCATGAATAAATCATAGAAATCATAAGACATAAAGGTAACTTGAGGCCTTCATAGCATTCTTACGTAGGGAGTAACCCTCTTGGTTACGTTTGAAATACCCATCACAGTATATTCCCTAAAATCTCTTCAGAGAAACCTTAACATTTTAGTCCTTCGCGTTACCCAATGAATTGGAGAGCTATAACGGGCTCACCCGCCCTTAGTTTATCACGGAACCACCCGTCTTCATAATAATGCCCAAGAACCATAACATAATCATATCACATAAAACATGCATAAAGGTAACATAAAATTTCCACATTTCAATCACGAGATATCAATACAACACATTGATATAAAAAAATTATGAAAACCATTTTCAATACTAAAATAAAAGAAAAGTAAAACATGGTATTTATTTTTCTTTTAAAAAGAAGGTATGGCTTGTAGAGGAAGCCGAAACTCAAATAACGGTCACGACGGCGGAGAAGTCGTTGTCGCCGCATACGTACGACAAAAACATTCCCTTTTGTCGTTTAGTAAACGCTTCATATAAAAAAGATTCCTTTTGAATAAACGTAAAAGTAAAAGTGGTTTATACACCGTATAAAAGAAAGTTGTGTATAAAATAAAATATGCCTCAACGAAAGGAGATTGAGACGAAGTCCCATACCTCGTATCCGACTTGACCCGACCGTTCTTTAATCTCCTGAATAATAAACTTGAGTTAATCTCTACTTGATTATTAATCTTTTTCAAGTTCATTATTCCTTTTATACCATGTTATCAACATCATGTAATCAGTTAAGTTAATAATGTTCATTTTGTCGGTATTTGGTTCTTAAGTCAAAAATAGACTTCTTACACTTACATGTTGTTAATTTGGTCAAAGGTTCATTATATCCATAATGGTATTCATGATGTAGATATCATATATGTCATATATATCCAGTACATACATGCATTTATAATATTACATAATCATTTAGAGGTAAGAAATGAAATGCACCGTTCATGGAGACGGTAAGCCGTATGTACGCATGAACGCTACTTTCATTTCTATTTCGTATTTTGTAGAATGGAATCATAATGATATAAAGGTATATTATAATTCCAGTATAATATAATATATAATATCATAGTTCCATCCTTTATATTTCCCACATATAGTATTTTACGAATCAAATCACTTTGAGGGGGCGGTAGTCCGCACTTCCTAAAATGAAGATATTGTGTTTACCCATAATGGAAACCATAAAGGTATGCCCAAAATGAAAAAAACAGAATCTTAAGTAAAACATAAACATATTATATATCATATATAAAAATAGTGACATCATAATGGCCACCTTTGAAGGTGTTAAATGAGTGTTGAACAATCATCGTTTCGGGAGGCAGAATTTCACCATCCACGGAAACCGTATGTTCTTTAACCATTTGATGTAGTTGTGTGAGAGTGTAGCTCAAATAAATATTATAACAACATACTTTTATATTGAAGATACTGTTGTTGTTACAAAATAAGTAAATAAAAAGAGTTTATGGGGTTGGAGAAACAAAATAAAACAAATGAACATGAGAGAATGAATTACCTTTAAAAGTGTAACTCCTATTGATTTGAGCCTAAAGGCTTCCTTTGAAATGATTCTGCCTAAAGGTAATCCTCTAGGATGAGGAGAGGGAAGTTGAGAGAGTAAATGGGTAGGGGTTGGCCGAGCCAAAGGCTTGAGGAGTGTGTGAAATGAGGTAGAGGTGGGGGCCTTTTATAAGAGGAGAGGAGGGGCACTTTTGGAAAGTAAAGAAATATTACTTTATTTGAAAATGTGTTTCGGTTTCAAAAGCTCCCACATTGATATAATTCGTGGATAAGGTGATAAGGCTTCGAAATCCACTCATACAATTGGTTTTGGCCATGTTTAGTTCATAGATTTGACATTATCTTTCCATTTTATTTAAATCATCAAATAATGATGTCATCGCTGCATCATTATTATGTCATAAATAATTTAATTTATTTAATGTCTAAAAATCATAAAAAAATACTATGATGTAGGAAATATTTTTATCTTTCCAATGACTATTTATAATCAAATATATGATCTTTATAACCCCATGTAAAAATTGTTTTCGTAAAACATATTATGTTTGTGTCATTTTTACCTTTACATTAAATAAAATGTAATTTATGTCATTTCCCAACCAAAGTGTCTCCATGGGGTCCCCAAGTTGACCCATGGCTTGTCTTGGTCGGCCATGACACAAAACATAAGGTTGGGACATGTTTCTAGGTCATTTCCTATTATTAAAGCATTATTTATACCTTAAACTACACTAATTACCACTAATCGCGATTAAAAACTTAATAAGTTACTATTCACCAAAAAAATATTTTAATCCCATTGAACCACATTTTACTTCTTAATGACAACCATGTATGTCGGATTTTCAAAATTCAATACACATTAGTGGTAAACTTTCATTTAACTGAAAAATCAGTTTGCTTGATTACCACTTAGTGGTTTCACTATTCATCAAAAATTGAAGTTTTTCAGAAAATTACCAAAAATTCACCCTAAGCTATATTTGATATTCCGAATTCAAAAATAAAGTCTATTTTACAAAATTCAAATCATATAAGTCACATTAATTAATTTAATAATTAATTCCCGCTGCCATAGCAAATAACGTGTTTTTACAAAACAATAAGTATCAAAATATTGACACCAGTTTAAGTCTAATTTCAAAGTGAAATTGATTCCAATGACCACCATTGGATAAAATGGTAAAAATATATTCATATTACACATTAAGAAAAATTCAAAAGATAACATAATCATATAAATAAATTAGATTAAAAAGCAGTTTTAATGTAAAATGCAGTATTTTTCACTACTCATTAAAAAATGAACATTGTCAGAAAAATACCAAAAATTCATACAAGGTAAATTTTTATGTCCCAATCATAAAGAATAAGTTTATTTTGACAAACATAGTCTATAAAATTTTCAAAATATAGATTCAAAAATGGTTTTCCATCAAAAGGCACTTAAAAAATCTTTTAAGAATATTAGTGTATTCCATGCATAAGATTGTATTTATTTTCATTTTAAGCCTCTATAACACTATCTTAATCATTAAAAGACATAGATAAAAATATCTATTATTCATTACTTACTTGTGATGTTACACAAATGGCTTGAGAGGTGTGAGAAATTAGTTAGGAGTGGTCTCCTTTTATAAGGGAGGGGAGGGGCTCTTTAGGAAAGTGTGAAAACATTATTTTATTATATAATGATATTTGGCTTCTAATGGTCCAAAAATCATTATAGTCGAAGATAAGATGACTCATGGTCGAACGAAAATCATCCAATCAGAATTTTACATGTTTTGGATAATATTGTAATCATTATAATCTTATTTATTTAAATCATTTATTAATGAAGTAAATAAAACATCATTATTGTGTCATAAATAATTTAATTTGTTTGTTGTCTAAAAATTATTAAAAAAATACTATCATGTAGGAAATCGTTTTATCTTTCCAATGAATATTTATAGTCGATATTATTAATTATATAACACCATATTAAAATTAATTTACTAAAATGTTTTTGTTATTTTCAATTTTGTCTTTACATTAAATTAATTAATCTAAAGTGTCATTATCTTTCATAAGTGGCTCCATGGGGTCCCAAAATCGACCCAAGGATGCCCATGGTCGGCCACTACTCAACCAATAAGGTTAGGAAAAGTGTTAAGGTAATTTTTAATTATTATAATATTTTTTTAACCTTGAATTACCCTATTTATCTTTAATCGCGGTCAATAAAAGTCAAAAGGTACTATTCACCAAAAATTATTTTCATCTTAATGAACCACATTTTACTTATTGATAACAACCATGTATGTAGTATTTTTGAAATTCAATTCATAGAATTGGTAAAATTTCATTTAAATGAAAAAGTCTGTTTTTTTAACTACCACTAAGTGGTTTCACTATTCATCAAAAAATTGAAGTTTTTCAAAAAAATACCAAAAACTCAGCCTAAGATATATTTGATAATCTGAATTCATAAATTATGCCTATTTTTAAAAAATTCAAAGAATATAAGTGACATTAATTAATTTTAGAATTAATTCTCGTTATCAAAACAAATATCGTGTTTTTAAGAAACAATGACTATCAAAAGATTGATACTTGTTTACGTCTAATTTCAAAGTGAAATTTATACCAATGACCAAAACTGGATTAAATTGTAAAAATATATTTTTATTTCACTTTTATACCAATTAAAAAGATAATATAACCATATAAATAAATTATATTAAAAGGCACTTTTGAATTAAAATACAATATTCTTCACTATTCATTAAAAAATGAACTTTATCCGAAAAATTCCAAAAATTTACACAAATTAAATTTTGATGTCCCCATTCTAAAGAAGGATTTTATTTGGTCATATAGAATGTATTAAAGTGACCAAATCTATATTTAAAAAGGGTTTTCCATTAAAAAGCGGTAAATCGACCTTTTAATGTAAATTATGCTTAAAATTAGATTCATTCACATTTTAAGCCTCTAACATTTATTGGATAAAAGTAATTACATTTAACAAACATGTATAATCATATTGTATTTAGTTTTGTTCATTCACAACAATACAACGGCTACGAGTTAACGACCATTTAAAATAATAATATTATATTATTAGTTTGCAACGTAAGATTTCAATAAAATCCATTATTGCGTATCGGGTACGCTATCAAACATAGCAAACCTCATTAAAGTAATATTAATATTAAATTCACAAATATTAATAAATATAAAAATTTCATATTTTAATTTCCTTGGGATGTTACAATCAGATAAACCTATCATCATTTTACCAATTATCTATATTCTCAACAATACATCGGATAAATATTTAAACAATCCAATGAATTGCAGTTTTAGTGTAATTATGGACCTACTATATAAATAACTTATTTTATTATATTTTGTAAAAATTATCCGTAATTGAAAAATGTTAGACTCCATTATATAATTCTCTTAAGATATACTCATCTTTATAACGTGGATAAGATAACATAAGCTATGGGTGTGCTCAAATTCCCAATAAGGGAAAGGTTATCAACCTGTCATAAAATTTTAGATAATATGAATATGAGATAACATCATCATAGGGAAAATATATTTTTTAAATAAAATTAAACTATAAGATATTCCTATAGTATATTATAGAAATAAATTTAATTTAAAAATCACAACCATATTCCATTGGATAATAGTATAGAAACATGGGATGAAAAATATGGTCCATAGTGCACAATAAGTGGAATAAAGATATGGAATTTCATGTAAATGAAGTATAATAGTACATTATGGAACTAACATAGGTGTATAAATCATAAAAAATTATAGTGGGAATCATAACCCATTACTCATATCATGGTTGAGTATGAATCACTACCTAATTATCATATTGGAGTAGGAATCACTATTGGATTCCAACAAATATAGTAGAGTATACATCACTACTTTCATCACATATCATATAGTAGCTGAAAACACTTCTGGATTCCCATAAAAATGTGGAGAATAAATGAATACATCATTTTTATAACATGTTTAGTAATGAATGAATTATTTATTCCCAAAACATTAGGGATCAACCATAACTTCCTAGTTCCCTTAATAGAGTGAGCTTTAGTGCTTCATTCGAAATATCATCTCATCAGATATGAATCCTTTTCCAATTAGTTAGAGGAAGAATTGGATCTTAACCTTCATAATAATAATAATCGTCCATATATATGTGATATATTAAAAACATTTAAACATTCATAATTCAAAAATAACTTAAACAGCCCATTAAACAAACTGGGTCTCATAAAAGGAATTCTATGAACATTCTATAAGATAACTATAGAAAGAAGTTTGGTGGTGGCTTACCAAATATCCCCAATGTAGAATAAGGATCATTATGAATGTTCAAATAGATGAGAAATACTATTATAAAATAATTGAAAAAATAACAAGAATAATAAGAGTACATTCATTTTTCTAAAGGCCTAAAAACTACACAATAATATTTTTAAAAAAATTAAATGAAATGAACTTGTTAAAAGTTTTAAGAAATTATACTTTAAGGCCAGAAATATAGTTTTACTATAATATATATTTTTTAGATACACCATTTCAAAAAAAATCTAGTAAGACTTAAAAACACTTGAATAATTATTTAATAAAATAGATTTATTAAAATCTGTTTAGAATCAATAAATATTTGTTAAGATTATTCATTTTCTTTTAAAAAACATAATAAAAATTCCTTCTTATTTAAAAATCATCATAATTGAAAATAATTTGGAATATTAATTCAAAACATGAAAAATATTTCCTATATAATAATACCCATACATTGAAAAGAAATATAATTTAATTTTTATGAAATTCATTACTATAATCTTAGAAAAGTATTTTACATCACACATTGTAAATATATTTTCAACTAGATGAGGTGAAATCTCTTGAAAATTTTAATTTTAATACGGATTTCCAATAATTGATCCTTCAAATGTAAATAAATGTTTTTGAAATAAATTTATAGTGGGTTATAAAAAAAATTATTTTGAATGTATTGAAGACCTATTTAATATTTTCAAACTAAATTTTCTAAAACAAACCAAATAAAAAATTAAAAATATGACATTTTAAAAGATGATAATGAATATATAAACAAGACAGTGAAACCGTTATTAAAGAGGGTTGGAATTTCTGTAAAATTGATATATATATTTAGGAAAAAATTCATCAAGGTATAATATGTGATTTAAAATTTCATTTTACAGATGTATAAATATAAATGTCATGGAAATAAAATATTACGGTGGAAGAAACCACCCATTGAAGAAAGAAGGTCATTAAAGAGGATTATAACTCAATGAATGGAGTTTGGTTAATAAATACAATTAAAACAACGGTATATTTTGAATCCAAATCAATTGAATTAAGAATGTGATATTGATTTGAAAATCCCATAAATCTAGTTAAAATTATGAAAAATATAAATTCATCTCCAATATATTCACAATAAAAGGAAACAAGTGGTGATGCGAATCATATCTCAATAAAAAAAATGGGACAAAAAAAGCTTAAAAACCATGATTTAAGTTAAATATAAATCTACTTAAATTAATTAAAACCATTATTTTAACCATTTATAAATGGTGGTGTTGAGAAATTAAATTTTTCATTCGTGGAGGTTGTAGTATACATATATAAACGATTAACAATTATGTTTATTCACAAATGAGATAGAATAATTGTATATGATATATTATCATTCCAAATTAATAATTTTAAAATATTAAACAAATTTATTCATAAAATACATACTTATTACCATTCATAAATTGTTGTTATGAAAAATAACCCATATCTTTTCATAGAGTCGGTTGTTCGCGCAGACACAAAATCGATGTTGTTTTAATTTTCCTACATGATGGAAAGGAAAAAACAATAGTTTATATGTCAATATAGTAAAAATATATTATATTATAAATAATAATAATATCATCATATTAGTGTGAAGATAAATATTCAAAAGATTATTATTTTTCAGAAAAGACTGAGATTTAAGAAGTACCATCGTTGAGAAATTGATATTTCTCTTAGAAATCTAATTGGAAATTGTCGTTCTATTTAAAATAATTTAGAATAGAGAATTTTTGGAATTTTTGGCACTTATATGTGGATAAAAATGTATTGCTATCATGATTAACCAATTAGTAATTATTATTTTTTGTAATAATAAATGTAATTCCCTTTTATAATTACAGTGAAATGTAATTTAAGAAGTCTTCATTAAATTTCAATAATGGTATGTAACTGTTAAAAGTTCGGAGGCCATAAAATATTAAAATATTATATTTATGGGTGATCTAAAATGTAAAAGTTATATAATACTCAATTTCAAACCTGTTTTAAACATTTTTTGATTTATTTACAATTCAATTTGTACTCAATACCATTTTTGTTTTTACATTCATGACTAGTTTTTAGCCAAATAATTTATATTTTACTAAAATATAAGATAAGACATATTATAAAACATATGTTCTTGAAACAAAAATTTATGTTCCATATAATCTAATTCAAATTTAAATAACAGAAATTTTTCATCTAAATTAAGACATTTAATATACATATATTCATAATTATAAGGAACAAATTATTTTTCAACAATACATATTCTTAAAATTATTTTCTAATTATTTCCAATTAAATAATTTTTATTATTTTTATATATGTGGTTAAAAACCATTTCAATTTACTTATTTAAAATAGATAAATTTAATATATTAGTTAAAAATTACACGACAATAATTATTCATTTTAAATAACCATTTCATCGTTATCTTGGATATTAACTTTAATCATAATATTATTACTTTTATGAATGAATATTTAATTGGAATTGTTAAATAATATAAATATATATATTTAAAGTATTAAATACATTTTTTAAACATAATTTCTACATCTGACGAGAACTAATCGTTAATATATATGAATAATACCCATATTTAGTTTATAATATTACGTAAGTTTCTAAAATAGGAAACATGGGTATTATTAATTCACCAAAGTTTTTTTTATATTATTTATATTAAATCATAAGTTTATTTTTTATTAATAAAAAACAAAAAACATATATGTGATTTTTTTTTATTTTGAAAAATCATTAATTTTTCACTATTATCCTATAAATAATTAAATTTAGACAAATTTATAAATTTCATTATAAGATAATTGATTCATGATAAATTGAATATTTATATTCTTTTTATAAATTATAAATTATAAAATTACTAAATTTAACTTTTGAATAAAATTATAATATATAAATAAAAACATCTTTTATGGAAAGTAACCTTTAAAATTTTAATGTTTTCATAATTCTATTTTGTATGCATTTTTTATTGACTACATTATTTATATTTACTAGAGGGTTTATTATTCATAAACATTCAAAATAATATTCATCCAATGGGTCATGACTCATTTTAGTTTTGTGTTATTTATAGAACAATATTTCAAAAACATATTAGTTTTGATAAAAATATTTTCCAAAATATCAGGGTGTTACATTCTCCCCCCCCCCCCATAATAAAATAAATTGTTTCCTCATAAATTTTATTATCCTTCATTAAAAGAATAAGATATAGAATATTTAAAAAACTCAATATATATTTTCTACCAAGATATCGACCTATATATCTTTTGTATTAATATGAAACAACTTTTCCTAAGTATTCTTCTTCAGGATTTATTAAGGACAACTCATTCATGATACCGAATGAAGGTGAGTAGTCTTATTCCATCTAACCATTTCACAAATAAAGATCGATTCAATATCAAACTATCCCTTTATAAGGTGATTAACCATAGGTGAATAAGTTCCACAGTCACATCCATATGACAATATCAATATAGTTATATAATTACTATTAAAACACATAATATTTAATTCACTTAAACATTAAGATGTTATCCTATTGTTATAATTATCAATAGATTTTCACTAAATTTGTAATATTAATTCAAAACAATAACTGAGATAATCCAAAAAAAATCTTAACCTTAATCTAATATGAATTGAGGCCACAAATAATGCACTCCAAGGTCTTATTATAACAGCTTGAAAATTTATAACATAATGTTTGATAGCTTCCTTAACCTACAACATCGGGCATTAAGTGAACCGAAATATAATATTAAAATATTATTCTTTTATGTACTTGTTATCTCTGACTTATTGGATTTTATAGAATTAGTAGTGTTAACCGTATTATGAATAGTATTCATAAGTTTTCTATATAATTTATTTATTAATAATAAATAGTTATTAGTTTTTAGAAAAAACATTTTATACAACAAAAATATATTTTTATGAAAAATTTATTTAGTTGAATTTGGTAAATGTAAATTTTAATTAATTTCTATAATATTTAGAAAATCTATATTGGAAAAATGAAATTAAATATTTTAAACAATCTTATCAAAATTTTCTCAATTTTTTAATTTTTTTAAAAAATATTCTTTCTTTTAGTGGATAGTAAAAAAATATTGATTTTTAATAAAAAATATATTTTGTTTCAATAAATAAAAAAATATTCTTCAAAATATTTTTAATATATCATTACATCTCTTATAATTTTAACTATCCAATTATTTTTATTGGATTAAATCTTATGGTTAAAATTTGTATTAAAAAAATTTTATAAAAAAAATGATTTATTTGAGAACATGTTTTCCATTCTATTTTTTTCCTTAAATTAATTTTAACCAATTGTAGAAAAATAATATTGAAAAATAAATACCATATTTGGAATTTTAATATTCAAATTAAGACAATATTTCCCTTTTATTTTCTCTAATTTGGAAAAATAAAAAAATTAAAATTTTGACACATTTATAAGGGTAAAATAAGTAAAATCTGGTTAAAATATTATTAGTAGGGTTTAAAATTTCAATAAAACATTACATTATCGTATTTGACAGGTGGTTTATTTAAAATTTCCCTCCAAAATTTAGAAATATGGCCACTTGGTGTCATTTTAAATTTATATTTTTTAACATCCATGGTCCCAAAGTCCCATAAATGCTGCTAAAATCATAAACTTTACATTTCAAGCTTTATAACGATGAAGGTGATCCAATTTTTACCATCCAATAAAACAACATAAAAATGAAGAATTGTATCACTAACATACCCATGGTACTTTTTTCTGTTTTATATAATTATGAAAAACTACTACAAAAAAATAACAATGTTTTGTAATGGTCATTTATCCCACTTAAACCTACTTTTCTTATTTTTCATTAATTCAACACCACCACATATTGGACACACTTCAAGACATATTTAATTCAATTCTTTTGTATATAAACTTGGTAAAAATAAATACAATAAGAGTGACCACAAATGATCAATAAGGGTATACATAAGAATTAACAATTGAATGTCATTAGTGAGCATTAGAACTCCATAAGGGTATATCGATATAATCTAAATGCAGGAGAAAATTATAAAATAATTCATAGTCATCAATAGTTGAATCATAAATCATTAAATTTTTAAAATGTATTTAATAAAGCATAGGGTTATAAGAAAAAATAATCATAGGCCATTGGATATCAATCTTTGTTAACGTAAACATTATATACCGATACTACTCATAGATAAAACATATTTTTTCATACGAAATTGTCTTCATTGATCTATTATAATCAGAATAACCATATAAATGACTTATAATATAATTCTTTGAAGATAATAATAATTACCCAATGAATTTTAGAGTTACCTGGGGACACCCATCGTATAATCTACATCATCCTTGCCCAGAACAATTTGGGTGCACTAATAATATAAGTTGTAATAGGCGCACCTAGCACTATATGGGTTCAATGATCGTATAATTTATAACAGGATCACTCGACTCTATAATAGGCTCAACCGACACTATCTGGGTGCACTATTGATTATCAATAATGTCCAACTACTATTCAAAAATAAATTAAAAATAGAATTCATTTCATCATTAACAACTAAAAATCCATTATTGTTTTCACAACATTATTAATCCATGGAAAAGAAATAGGTTCCAAGAAAATATCTTTAAAACAATATTTTCCCCTGTAAGATAAATTTGTTCCTTGGAAATATGTTTGAAACATGATTAACTCAAGTAAAAAATAAATCGGTTCCACACAAATCTATTTGAAAAAATTATAATCCATCCAGGGAAAGAATTAATGTTAAACCATTCCAAAATATAAATTAATGTTAAAAGAATATGATTTTTATTATGGTGGGAAAAACTGTCCATGTTTTAAATGTTGTAAATAAATATTCTTTTCAAAACATTTTTTATATGGGAGTCAAAATTAACTCTTTTAGAAAACATAATGAATTTTTTTTTCAAACACTTTTAATAATATTAAATACCCAAAAATATATATTTATGAAATCATTTATAATTTAGAAATAAAATTTCAAAAAAGGTGTTTGCAAACATGGATATTAAAGACAAATATATCAGACCTTAAACAAAAATCAAGATTGATATCACCCACAAATGACTATCTGGATGTTTCCTTAATAAATATAAATGAAAATAGAAACGAAACATGTTAGAGAAATTAATAAAATATTGGAGATTAAATTGATATGGTTCAAGAAAATAATAGAATATTATTTCCTCAAAATAAACCTTCAGTATAAATAATCATGATAAGAAATGAGATAGTAAAATAAATAATTTTCTACCTTAGTAATGTTTTCAATCATATGCTCTATGAAATAATAACTTCAAATGAATTTTTAATATCAGAAAAAATTTATTTTCATGAAATTACAAGGGAAAAAGGTGTAGTAGACACTATTCATACAATAGGACAGGCATGTAATATTAAAATATGCCTCAATGAATGGAAATTGAGACAGTGTCCCTTACGGATCTTGTAAAATATGGATTAGAACCCTATGAAACAATATAGCCTCATATGTATTTTTAATAACAATTAATTTTCATGATAGAAATAAAAATAATAATTAGAATTTTATACACTACACAATAATGATATGTGGTGAATGTGGCATATGTCTCATAAAAATAAAAAGTGAGATATTAAAAAAAACCATTCCATTAGTCCAAAATTTCCACAAAAGTACTTTAACTCTTTTATAGTAATCTTATATAAATTATTTTTTTGTTAAGAACCTTTTATAGGTTTAAAACCATATATTTTAATCATTTATTTTAATTAATATATAATTACATATATGAAAAAATAATCAGTAAAGTATGTGTCAGGTGTTTTTAGGATGTTCAGTTTGTTATTCAAAAATAGCTTCAGTGCGTTGACCATATTCAAGAGGATCTAATTTCCGAACATCCATAATAATAATAGTTAAAAAATTACCATACATATTCATAAAAAATAATTTTTAAAACAATCTCATGGTTATGAAAAATTAACTATGTTATGATCCCGAAGATGGTAAATCATACATAAACATGAGTAACTTTTTCATATTCAATGATATTTATGAAAATAAGTAATTAAATATTTTATATTTCCATAGTCAAAATAATACCATAATTAAAATATTATTTATTTAAATATAATTATATATATCATTCTTGTGATGTTGTGGTGAAAAAATGATTGTATCACATTGTGAATACGGTAGTCCATAGATATACGAATGACGTTATCAATTTACACAACAAGAATAAAATGATATATTATATTTTAATAAGGATAAATACGAAATTAATATAAAATATATTTCATTTATATCACATACGTTTACTAACTTTATCTTTAATTACTTCCAATTAAGTCGTTAGTGAAAAATGAATCACATCACATCACGAGGTGGTATCCCACCATACACATGAGTGATTTTATTATATACACCATGGAATAGAATGTAAAAAAGGTATATGTGATATAGTACTTAAATAATTATAAATATGTTACAATGAATTTATAAACTTTTATTCGATCAGTATATCATGTTTTGAAAGGCAATGATGGAAATTCAATGTCATCGGTTCGCAAAGCGGTACTCTGTCAAACACATGAAAGATGATTGTGTAAGCCCTTTGATGGAACAGTATAAGGATTTAAGTTATTAAATTGTTATAATAATGTCTCGGTGTGTATAATATACTATTTTATTTTATATAATACTTTTTGAATAACATTTTATGGTTGTGTAATAATAAATAAAACAGAAACACATGGTAAGATATTTAACCTCATCTAGTACCACCACTTTTAGATTATGAATAATGTATTCCTAGTATGGATATCAGAAAGAAAAACTAATTCTAGGATGATGTGATTTAATTTAAGAAGTTATTTGGGTAGGCGATTTTCTGGGAAAATGTTTTGAATTGTGAAAAATAGAGGATAGTGGTGCCCTTTTATAAGTGAGGTGAGATGAACACTAATAATTTTGTGAAAATAAAAAGGCGTACCCACATTTCTCAAATACCAAAAGATCCAAAAAGGGTTATTATCATGTATTGTATTTGATAATGTCTATATATTCCCATGATATATATTTTGGATACTTTTTAATTTCATCTAGACCCCTATTTTGTTGTTTAACCAGCCAGAAAACTTGTTTTCACCTTAACACTGGTAATTAGTTTTTACTATTTTCACTATTCATTATGATAAAAAATTAAGATGAATTTATTAAAAAATATAAATTATTATTACTAAAAATAGTTTTTACATCTAACAATTTCAATTTACATATGTGTAAAATGTAAATTTAAACCAAAACCTGAAGATGCAATAAAAAAGCTAGTTTCCAATAAGTGTATTTTGAATTAAAAATGACTTTATATAATATAAAAGACTTTTGGGCCAAATTTAAGGCCTTAGGGCCACCTCAAGGCCTTTGAACCACATGTAGTTTCCCTAGACAGACTCTAAAAAAAAGGATCATCCCTAGAAAAGAATTTAGATCATGTGGACTCACCAAAGAAGAGTCAAATGGATTTGCCAGAATGAGAGTGTATGGAAATGCCATCAGGACCAGCCTGTTCTTGCATGGGAAGCCTAGCCTGACAGCCATGCGAAGGTGGAGATCTATTATCATGATGCAGATGCTTTGGAGGGGAATTTCCTTGTAAATAGTCTGGTTGAATTCCCTAAGACCTTCAGGTCATGTAATCTCTTAAGCCTATCTGTCATGTAATCTTTGAGCCTACCGGCCTTGTAAGGGTTCCCCTCATCCCTTGAAAGGGGGTTTATCAAAAATCAATACAAATGAAGGCATTCGATCCTTTCATTCTATTATATAATATATAAGTTTCATTTAAAACATTACACATTCATGATTGTTTTAATAAATTAAAAAAGAGAAGGATTGTTCACTTTAAAACAGTTTCCAGAAAAAACCATTGTGTAAACCAAAAAATAAACATACATTAAATTCAAATATAACGTAGAATAAAACTATATTTAATTTATTAAAGATAAATAAATAATTATTATGATTTTTAAATCATATCCGAAACATAATAAAACATTTAAATTATATAATTTATTAAAAATAAGTGACATTTTTAAGAAAATCATCTTTTTCATTATTCATTGAAAAATAAATATTTTCCAAAAAAATCACAAAATATAAAAATAAATTATTTTTGATATTATTTTTTCAGATTTTTTTATTTTTGAAAAATAAATTTTCAAATGTTTACGAAAATATTAAAATACTTTTTCTCAAAAATAATTAAAATTTATTTTTCAAGAATAAATCAACTTTTTAAAAACAATAACTGATTATTTATTAAAATTATATCAATAATTTTTTATTAATGTATATATATATATATATATTATAATGTATTTAATATTATTCATACAAAAAAATTTAGTATCTATTTTATAACAGTTATATATTTCCTAGTTCGTTTAAACTTTGTTTTGCATGTTGAATACACTTCAAAAATTGTTTTATTTTATATTCATTCTCAAGGGGTTACAACATCCCCCTTTAATAAGTAGCTTCTCCCTAATTATAAATATATCTATATGATCAAGGTTTTGATATTTTAAAACGCCATAAATTTAATTCACCATTGTAAAAAGGTTAAATATAACATACTCTTGATAACAGAGAAAAGAAAGTATGAAGGACACCTAGAATAACACATACTAGATTTCCAAATATGAGAACATAGTTGTAAAGTAAATATCTAGACAATAAATAAAAGGTTAATTTTAAAATAATGATGGATATTTACAGATATCGTTGATCATAAGTGTTGGATCTTGAATATACAGATTATACACAAGAGGGGGGTGAATTGTGTCTTTCATATTGTTCGTTAACTCTTCGATTGAATGAGTTTTGTCCTCTATGCTTTATCAGATTTGATCATGCAGGAAAATATGTAAAAGAAGGGACACATAGATGTATAGTGGTTTAGGGAATATAATGCCCCTAGTCCACTCCACCGACGCTCAACTCAATGAGCATCGTGATTTCCACTATCTGGTCCTCTTTTCCACAGACCTTCCAACAACTGAAAAACATGCAGTTGACACCTTTACAATTTTCAGGCTAACAAAACCTTCTGGTTCAAACACAAACCTACTCAACTTAGTACGAGAAGCTGTTTACTCAAGATAAAAATAATTTTAGAAATAACTTTTCCATTTGATCTTCACAATTGCAACAGAATGCAATTGACAGCAGATGGATCGTCGTCTCTAGAAATATTGATTTTCAAGTCGAAGCAGTTCTGAGTCGATCCAGTTGCAGTAGATATAGAGATATAATTCACAACTTCAGAAGTAGTAGATCCACAGTAGATATTTGATGTAGAACAATTGAATCTTCTATCGGTTTTCTTCTTCTTAAATAAACAGAGCATTGACACTCCTTTTGAATCAGAAGAACTGAGTTCTTTAAGCAGTCTCTGTTTTCCACCTTTTTGAATAATAGATTGATCACCACACTCTTATGCCTGGTGTTTTAGAGATAAAATATATAATAAAGCCGAGAATATACCTTTCACATTTAGATCCATAAAAGTATCCTTTTCATTTGCGATATTCAAAAATTTTAATTTACAGAGTAGTCGTAACTTCCCTGAAGACTCAGCATAAAAAGCTCTTTTTAACTCGATCTTTAATCCATTGTCTAAACAGCTTTGAATCGGTCAAATTCAAATTTTAAAATCGACTTTAAATCCGAATTAAAATCCGCCTAACAATCATCTTGCTGACCGTTGCATAAAAATATCGTCTTTCAAACTTTCTGACGCGAAACGTAAGGTTGATGATGTGGCCTCCAAACATAGGGTTGACAACGTAAGGTTGAACATAAACATAGGGTTCATGTTACTTTATTCAAACTTAAGGTTGATCATAAATGTAGGGTTGATCATGCATACTTTTTCATCAACTCTCAGATGAAATATAGAGGATCCATTGAAAGAACGTATGGTTGTTTACAAAAGTAAGGTTGATGAACAATACATTTAAGAAACAAACATAACGTTTAGTACTTAGGTACGGTTCTCCTTCCATACGTTTTTGATAACCCAAATTTAAGGTTCCTTCTTAACGTAAGGTTCTTCTTCCATACTTTGGTGATAACATATGGTTTATTAACTATACTTTTCTCTTATCTCAAAAAGTATACATGCTTTTCATCCTTACGCTACGTTTATCCACGTAGGGTATGAACAGTGATTCCAGGACACGCTAAAGCAGATCCTGAATAAGTAAGGTATGAAAAGTGTTTCCAGAACGCACTAAAATAATTCCTGAATAAGTAATAAATTCTCGTTATTTCAAGGGTAAAATAAATTAAAAAATTCCTGCAAAATACTAAATAAAATCATTATAAAATAATTAAGGGTATTTGTGAGCATCAAAATTATCATAAATAGATAGAGTATTATTTTCAATAATCTTCCCCTTTAAATAACATTATTATTTATTGTTGAAAAAAATAATTTTCTCAACAATCTCCCCCTTTTTGATGATCACAAAGCCTATAAAATAATTAATGAAATCAACTTACAAAATTAATTACATATAGTTTTGAAATATTGAAAAGATAAATACAATATTAATTTTTCCTTAAATTTATCCATTTTTAATTTCTCCCCAAAAAGATAAATGTGAAACCAAATTTCTCCCAAAAAGATACATAAAAAATTGTAGTGTTTATCCAAAGTTCTCCCCCTTTTGTGATATCAAAAAGATTGATAAAATATGGAATAGAACATAGATTGATGTTGTACTGAACATTAGTAAATGCTATAATTAACTGTTTAATAGTAAGGTAATCTGATATACTGGCGTATGTCAAAGTAAAACGGTAATAAACAAATAGAGAAAGAAACAAATAATCAATGGAAAAAATTTCATTCAAAAATAGAAGTATGTACATGACAATGATATACAGAGGAATCAAGGTTTTGGAAAGTTATTCAATAGGTTCTATCTCCTTTGTAATGTAGACATGATTTCTGTAAACTGTTCCTTGAGTCTCTTCATCATCCCATCTCCAAGTTTGATAATGATCTCTCTATTCTCCTAAGTCATATGAATATCCTCGATTAAATTGACCCTAAAATAACTCATGCATCCTTTCCTCTTTTTCTATAAACACTGACAGCTTCTCTGACATCTGATTTAACAGTGTTCTGATTGGTGGCTCACTAGATGTCAGTTGATCCACTAAAAATTTCTGATTGTCCAGAAACACTGATAATGGAGCAGTGTTACATTGAAGATCTTGCAACCTGTTATTCATGTTTCTCAATGTGGCTATGATAGCTTGAAATGATCTGATTAAATCAGGTGAAGTACCAGATCCACTAACAGCACTATTTGTAACTGATGCAAATTGGTTCTCTATAAGCAATTTTAGATCTGATAAATCTGACTTCATAACCATTTCAGATTTCAACTTGACAACTGCATTCAGCATATCCTCTTTAAGCATTTCATCTTATTTCCTTGAGACTGTACTCTCCTTCAGCTTTTGAAATCTAAATTGTTCTAAGTCTAATGAATTTCTCTGAGTGACATTCTTAGATTCCAACTGAGACACCTTTTTGTACAGTTCTTCAACTTCTTTCTTCCTTGAATAAGAGGCTCCTTGTTCTTGATTCGCATTTTCAGACTCTGGATAATGCAGCAGTACCAAAGGTAATGAGTCAGCATCATATTGTTCTTTCTCTTTGTCCTGAGTGGGTTGGTCTACAGATTTTTCCTTAGAGTCCTCAGACTCCTCCACAGAAAACTCCTCTTGAAGTACCTCTCTTGGAGCATTAGGGAGATGTTCGTCACAAACATCAGAATCTTTGTCTTCCACTGGAGTTTTGAGAACAATATTTTCAGGAGTTTCCAGAGGTCTGACCACTTCCTCACCAGGCTCTGCCTCCTTATCTTGTTCCTCTTGAAGTGTAACTTCAACATCATCTACAATCTGTTCCTGAGTCTCCCTTTGATCTTCTTCTTGAACTCCTGATCCCTCTACTGGTGTTGTGCTTTCACTAACATCTTCCATGGAATTATCAATAGCAGCTTCTCTTACAAAAGTATAAGAAAATAAAGCTTCTGTTGTTTCCAATGTAGGGGAAGTAATTTCCTCATTAACAGGTCTAGTTCTTCGAGATTGAAGTCCCTCCTGACTTCTTTATTCCTCAACATCTTCCACTTCAAATCGGATCCTTCTTGCTACATTGTTGACTCTTGATTCAGCTTGTCCCTCCTTGGACTTAGCAGGTTGATCCTGAACACTCTCTGAGTCATCCTCAGCTCCTACTGGAAAAAGTTTTCCTTTAATGGTGCTCCAGAAATAGCCAATTTTTCTTAGAGTTCCCGCATTGAATACATTGATGTGATGACAATGAACTCTGGAATCCACCAGTATCACCATATCCTTCATGAACAATAGTTTAGAAATAAATCGACCGAAAGGGTAAAAGTTCATTCAGTCATCACTTTGACAACAGTAATTGAGGTACCTTACCATGTACCTTGGGAAGTTTAATTTGATATGACTTAACAAAAGATACATTATGTACATATCAGAGTACAAAATATTTTCCATTTCTACCATTCTGTGAGCTATTCCAGTCTGAACAAATTTAACTAGGATCTTTGGATCCGGTTCAAAATCTTTCACCATCATTTTCCTAATAGTAATATTCCAAACAAAAAGGACATAATGTCCTTGGATTTATGCACAACATCTCCTATGTTTTTCAAATCAAAATGGTATACTCCTTCATGCGAGCAATTTAGGATTTGTCTTATTTCAACAGAAGAGATTGAGAAATCTCTGTCCTCAATATTTGCAATGATAGTGTCTTCATCCTCACCTAGACTAAACTGAACTGATCTGAAAAAATGATGCATTTCTGTCTCATACAAGAACTCAGGCCTTTCACTATTGAAATTATGCTCAAGGTTTTGAAAATATAAAGCATGTTTCAACATCAAATTTGTCTCGAACAGCCATTCCAGATCTATAACTTTACCTTGCAAAATTTTTCAGCCAACTGCCTTTTTCTTCTTCGCGTCACTACTCTCGGGTTCATCTGCTCGCTTGGTCTTTTCCATTTCTGAGTAGATTTCAGAAGGTTCGAAGAATTTAGGGTTTAAAGATTCGAAGATCATGGGTGTACAAAAGTATGCGGTTTTTGATTTCGAAAGGGTTTTGTTGGGGAAAAGAAATGGTTTCGAATTCGAAAGGGCTTTGACAGCCTTGATTCCTGTGTAATCACTAATCATTAAATTTATTTTAAAAACAAATAAAATTTTCATACGGCAAATTTAATCATAAAAGGGTTCTCAAAGAGTGTTCAAAATCAAAATACAATTTTCAAAAATAAATAAAATTAAATAAATAACATTTAAAAATAATTATTTAAAAATAAATAAACCTACCTCCCCCTTAATAAAATAAAACCTTTCAGTGGGAAGTGGTTTTGTAAAAATATCTGCTAATTGAATTTCTGTATTTATAAATTCTAAAAATATATCCTTTTTAATAACATGATCTCTTATAAAGTGATGCCTTATATCAATGTTCTTAGTTCTAGAATGACTAATATGATTTTTTGAAATATTCATTGCACTTGTATTATCACATAAAATAGGTGTATTATTAAAATTCAATCTAATGTCCATAAGAGTGTTTTTCATCCACAACACATATGCACAACAACTTCCAGCAGAAACATATTCTACCAAGGCTGTTGACAGGGCAACTGAATGTTGTTTCTTACTAGACCATGACCGTAAAGACTTTCTTAAAAAGTGACATGTTCCTGATGTTCTTTTTCTATCTAATCTAAAACTTACAAAGTCAACATCTAAATATGAAATAAAATTAAAATCATAAGGTTTAGGATAAAGTAGAGATTTAAAAATAGTTCCTTTTAAATATCTAAAAATTCTTTTGATAGCAGTTAAATGAGATTATTTGGGATTTGATTGAAATCTAGCACAAAGACATACTGAATACATTATATCTGGCCTACTTGCAGTAAGATATAACAAACTACCAATCATACCTCTATATAACTTGTTATCAACTGATTTCCTAGTTTCATCCAAATCAAAATCTATATTAGTACACATATGAGTTGTAAATGGCTTGTTTTTTTCAAGTCCAAATTTCATAAGTAAACCATGAATGTATTTTCATTGATTTAAAACATTTCCAAAATATTTTTTAAATTTTTAAAGACCCAAAAAGAAATTTAATTCTCCCATCATACTCATTTCAAATTATTTTTTCATTAATTTTGAAAATTCATGAAAAAGAGTTTTATTAGTTGATCCAAAAATTACATCATAAACATAAATTTGAACCAATAAAACATTATATTTCACAAATTTCTTAAAGAGTGTTGGATCTTCCAATCCAACAGTAAAGTCATTTTTCAAAAGAAAAGAACTTAATTATTTATACCAAGCTCTAGGTGCTTGTTTAAGGCCATAAAGATCTTTAGTATGTTTAAAAACCGAATCATGTTTTTGAGAGTTTTCAAAACATGGAGGTTGCTCAACATAAACTTCCTCCATTAAATAACCATTTAAAAAGGAAGATTTAACATCCATATAAAATAATTTAAAATTCATATAAGTTGCATAGGCTAAATGGATTCTAATGGATTCTAACCTAGCTACAGGTGCAAAAGTCTCATCATAATCTATTCCTTCTTTTTGATTATATCCTTTAGCTACTAATCTTGCTTTATTTCTAGTTATTGTGCCTTGGTCATCATGTTTATTTATAAAGTACCATTTGGTTCATATTACTGGATAATACTTAGGTCTTTCCACTAATTCCCAAACATCATTTCTTTTAAATTGGTTTAATTCATCTTTCATTTCTATTACCCAGCTTTCATAATCTAAAGCCTCTTCTATAGTCTTGGGTTCTTATTGGGATAGGAAGGCATATAATTCCACTAGGTTTCCTAAGTTTCTTCTAATTTGAATACCAGTTTCTAAGTCACCTATCACAGTTTCTAAAGGGTGATTCTTTAGGGTTCTAGACTGTATAGGCAATACATTTAAAGGTTCTTCAGTATCATATTCCTCTGAACTAGACTGAATTTCTTTTATATCATTTTCAAAATCAACTTTTATGTTCTCAAGTCTCATGTTATCATTAGAGTCGGGTTCATACCTTTGATCTATCCTTTTCTCAAAGGGATCAGATTCATCAAATTTTACATGAACTGATTCTTCAACAATCCATGACTTTTTATTATAGACTCCATAATCTTTGGAGGCAGCAGAATATCATAAGAAAATACATTCATCAGATTTTGGATCAAACATACCAAGATTATATTTGGTGTTCAACATGTATACCTTGCATCCAATAACTCTAAAGTAATTTACTTTAGGTTTTCTGTTATTCCATAGTTTATATGGTGTATTTTTTAAAATAGGTCAAATTAAAACTCTATTAATTATATAGCAAGCTGTATTTACAGCTTCTTCCCAAAAATATATAGGTAGGATATATTCATTTAACATAGTTCTAGCCATTTCTTGAATTCTTCTATTTCTTTTTTCTACAATACCATTCTGTTGAGGTGTTCTTGGTGAAGATAAGGTATGTTTAATAACCATGTTTGAGAAAAATGAATTAAATTCCTGAATCTCAAATTCTCCACCATGATCACTTCTTAATGAAATTATATTAAAACCTTTTTCATTTTGAACATATTTTCAGAAACATTCAAATAGAGTAAAAGCTTCATTTTTAAATTTTAAAAAGAAAATCCAAGTAAATATAGAATAATCATCAACTAATACATAAAAATATAATTTACCAGCTAAGCTTACTACTCTGTAAGGTCCAAAAAAATCCATATGTATAAGTTCTAAAGGTTTAGTTGTAGCAACATTATTAACAGATTTGAATGATGATTTGTGTTGCTTTCCAAGTTGGTATACATCACTTAATCTGTCACATTCAAATTTGAGACTAGGAAAATCAGAAACTAGATGTTTCTTAGATACTTTATGTAAAACATATACAGTGTAATGTCCAAGTATCCTATTCCAGATCTAAGATTAACTTACATTAGTAGTCAAGCAGTTTACTTGTTATTTACACTAGGAATTTAAATCCAAAGTATAGACATTATAAGTTCTTGGTGCCTTAAATTTAAACAGTTTATCTTTAAAAATAGTACAACAATTGTTAGTAAAATCAAAAATAAATCCATCATCAGAAAGTTGAGAGATACTTATCAGTTTGTGTTTTAATCCTTTTATATAAAGTACTTTGTTGATTGAGACTATTTTTGGATCTCCAAAAGTTCCGATGCCAATGATTTTTCCTTTGGAATTGTCACCAAATTTGAAAAGTACTCCTTCCTTTTGAGTGAGTGAAGAAAAATTCAATGAGTTTCCACTCATATGTCTTGAGAATCCATTTTCCATGTACCATATATCTTTTCTACTATGGTGTCCTACTACCTGCAAAGACATTCAAACAAATTGCTTTGGTACCCATATTCTGTTGGGTCCAGGGGTGTTAGCTAGCAGTGATCTGGGTATCGATATTTTCCTTGTTCTTTTTAAATCAGCTGAATCATATAAGTATTTTGAAACATAGGCTTTCTTAATACCACAAATTTGATGTTTTCTTAAGAAACAGTTTTTAGATATATGTCCCTTTGTCCCACAAAAGTTACAATTAACCCTTTTAGAGATAGGAACAAAATATTTTTTATATAGCTTAGGTTTTTCTCCTTTACTGCCCATTCCAAATCTCTCCTTTTTAATGAAAATTTTTCCAAGAATTTCATTTAATGAATTCTCTCCTTTTGTAAAAACCAATGCAGCTTGTTTGTAAGATTCTACTTCATCCTGCAGTTTTTTTATTCTTGATTCAAAATTAATATAGTTAGTGTTAATAGAATTGTATTTATTAGTTAATTCCTTATGTTGTTTCATCATTGTATCTCTTTCATCTGAAACAACTTTATGTATGTTCTTTAGTGAGTTATGTTTCTTAAATAGTGAGTCATATCTTTCTTCAATAATATTCCAGTAGGTTGCAAGTTTTTCATTTGTGTAGCTTGATTCATAATTTGACTCATTATTTGAGTCAGAGGAATAATATGAGTGTACCTCATAAGTTTATGCCATGAAACACATGTTTTCTTTTAGATTAACTTCTTCTTTCTCTGAGCTTGATTCAAGAGAGCTACTGGAGTCTTCAGATACACTCCAAGTGGCTTTCATAGCTTTATTTTCTTTCTGCTCATAGTCATTTCTTTTGAAGAATTTCTTCATCTTTGCATCTTTCAATTGTGGGAAATCTGGTCTGATATGCCCCATATTCTTGCATTCTTAGAATCTTACATCCTTATCATCTCTCTTAAAGTATTTCTTGATGTATCTTTTCTTGCTGTAGAATTTTCTAAATTTTCTGGCTAGCTGAGCCAGTTCTTCATCTGAGTTTGATGAGTCAGAGCTCTCTGATTTAGCTTTGACTTCTCGGTTCTTCATCTTTCTACTGTTTTGTTGTGAAGTTACCTTCAAGGAAGTATCATCATTTTTTATGTAGACTTTATGTTCATTTTCATCATCTTGCATTTCAGCTTCGTACATCATCATTGTACCGATGATCTCTCTCATGGTTAGATTTTTGACAGGTGTTGATTGTCTGATTGTATCAGAGATACCATTCCATCTAGTAGGAAGTACCCTTAGTACTTTTAATGCTTGATCATCCTGTTTGATAGGTTCTCCTAGAGATTTTATATTATTGACAATTTCTGTCAATATCCCATTCATTTGGGTAATAATTTCACCTTTAAACATTATGAAAGTATAAAATTTCAATTTGGTAGTTGCATATCTCATTTGTATCACATTGTTTGTTCCTTCATAATCCACAGATATTGTTTTCCACATCTCATATGATGTCAGACACTAAGATACTCTATTAAATTTATCTGGTCCTAGACCGTAGATGATTGCATTCAGAGCTTTCGAATTCATATCATACTCTGCCTCTGTAGCAGCACTCCGTGTCTCAGGATTTTCAAGAATTTTATAAGGAGTCATAATCTTTGAATAGATTTTATATCCGAGGTCTTTCAGATATATTATCATGCTTGATTTCCAGCATCCATAGTTGTCTCCATTAAAATATGGTTCTCTGACCATTGACATCCCTTCTCTTGTATCAGTTGTGATGCTCTATTATATAATCTTTAAATGCTTCTATCTTGATTAAGCTCTATTAGAAACTCCACCTATGATACCAATTTTTGGATCTTGAATATAGATATTATACACAAGAGGGGGGTGAACTATGTCTTTCATATTTTTCGTTAACTCTTCGATTGAACGAGTTCTGTCCTCTATGATTTATCAGATTTGATCATGTAGTGGAATAAGTAAAAGCAGGGACCCATAGATGTATAGTGGTTCGGGGAACAGAATGACCCTATTCAACTCCACCAACTCTCAACTCCATGAGCTTGGTGATTTTCACTATCTGGTCCTCTTTTCCACAGACCTTCCAACAACTAAAAAACAGGTAGTTGACACCTTTACAATTTTCTGGCTAACAAAACCTTCTTGTTCAAACACGAACCTACTAAGCTTAGTACGAGAAGCTGGTTACTCATGATAAATAGAATTTTACAAAGAACTTTTCCAGTTGATCTTCACAATTGCAACCGAATGCAATTGACAGCAGATAGATCGTTGTCTCTAGAAATATTGATTTTCCTGTCGAAGCAGTTCTGATTTGATCCGGTTGCAGTAGATATAGAGATATAATGTACAACTTCAGCATTAGTATATCCACAGTAGATATTTGATATAGAACAATTGAATCTTCTATCGAGTTACTTCATCTTAAATAAACAGAGATTTGACACTCCTTTTGAATCAGCAGAACTGAGTGCTTTAAGTAGTCTATGTTTTCCACCTTTTTGAATAATAGATTGATCACCACACTCTTGTGCCTGGTGTTTCAGAGAAAACATATATAATAAAGTCGAGCATATCCCCTGCACATTTATATCCATAAAAGTCACCTTTTGATATGCAATATTCAAAATTTTGAATTTACAGAGTAGTCGTAACTTCCCTAAAGACTCGGTATAAAAAGCTCTTTTTAACTCGATCTTTAATCCATTGATAAAATGGATTTGAATATGTCAAAGTCGTATTTTAAAATCGACTTTAAATCCAGCTTTAAATCCTCCTAACAGTCATCTTGTTGACCGTTGCATAAAAATACCATCTTTCAAACTTTCAGATGCCAAACGTAAGGTTGATGACATGGCCTCCAAACGTAGGGTTGACAACATAAGGTTGAACATAAACGTAGGGTTCATGTTACTTTCTTCAAACATAAGGTTGATTATAAACGTAGGATTGATCATCCATAATTTTTCATCAACTCTCAGACGAAAGATAAAAGATCCATTCAAAGAACGTATGGTTGTTTACAAAAGCAAGGTTGATGAACCATACTTTTGAGAAACAAACATAACTTTTAGTACTTACGTATGGTTCTCCTTCCATACATTGTCGATAACCCAAACATAAGGTTCCTTCCTAATGTAAGGTTCTTCATCCATATTTTTCTGATAATGTATAGTTGATTAACCATACCTTTCTCTTTTCTCAAAAAGTATACACGCTTTTCAACATTATGCTACGTTTATCCAAGTAGGGTATAAACAGTGACTCCAGGACACGCTAAAGCAGACCCTGAATAATTAAGGTATGAATAGTGTTTCCAGAACGCTCTAAAACAGTTCCCAAATAAGTAATAAATTCTCGTCATTTTACGAGTAAAATAAATTAATAAATTCCTGCAAAATACTAAATAAAATCATTAGAAAATAATTAAGGGTATTTGTGAGAATCAAAATTATCATAAAGAGACATAGTATTATTTTCAATAATCTCCCCCTTTAAATAACATTATTATGTATTGTTGAAAACAATACTTTTCTCAACAATAAGAATATAAATGATCATGGTAAAATAAACAACAACAAAATCATATACCATAGAAGTTTGAAAAAGGCCATTGACTTCCTCATAAATGATGGAAATAAGATAAAATTTAGTTTAAAGATAATTTCCCTAGAGATGATGAATTTTTTACCATATATAATAATTAAATAAGGAAATACACTTACATGATGATTATAATTTCATCTAATAATTGATTTCCCCAAAAATATCATCTTTTCCCCAAAGGATGAGTTTTCCAGATAAATTTTGTTTCCCATCCCTTGAGAACTAAAATAGAGTTTTAAAGGATCATATTACTATAAAAGATATAACAATTGATTCCATATATCTTTATAAATTAACAAGAAATAAAATTTTTTGCACATGATAAGATAATTTCCGAAATGAATAATCCTTCATATGATGAAATAATATATTTATATCCAAAATTATACTCTAATACCCCAATTGGAACCAAATAATTCAATTTTTGAATGAGATTATATCACAATAATAATAATAAACTAAATATTAATGAGTGTTTTGACCACAAATTTTATCTCATGCATTTTAGATTAAATGCACCAAAATATAATGATATTATTCTAAAATGAAATTAATCATTTTGTCAATAACTCAGTTTTCAATCCAATGGTTTTATATATGATAATAGATGTGTTATAAAAATTACCTATAAATTTCTAATATCATGATTCTGTATTTACCACACACAAAAATTTCATATGTTTTTGATAAAGAGGACAATTAAAAATACCGAGAACATTTTACATTTGAGAACCTTTTCTGGTCTACGTTCTGGAGAATTAAACAACACCTTGCAATTGAACAATGTTACAAAATAATAAATATAAAATTATTATTTCCATTCACATTATCCAACTACAAAATCTAAGACGTCCATCTATGAACATCAATGTGATTCCTGTAAAAACATTTTTAAAACATGGGACGAGTGTTATGTTTCCCAGTAACATGTTTTAAAACTGGTGGGGAAATATTTTTATAAAAACACCATTAAAACATTTTTAAAATTATTTATATAAAATATAAATATTTGATATATATATGTATATATAAATAAACAATTCATAAAATCTCCTTTTAAAAATTCATTTTTAAAATACTACGTTGAAAATAATTTGATTTATTAGGAAAATAACTTGAAAATATTAATATTTTTATGGATTAATTTATTGTTGTCAAATATTATAATACCTTATTGAAAATAATACATTTATTAAATATGAAAATATCCATTAAGGCCATGGGTCAAATATCCACTCTTTATTCTCTCACCTAATACCCAAGTGGTTAATTAAATTTTAGGGAAAATTATTGTGAAGATCTATCTTACTCATAAATAAACTATTAACAACATTTCAAAATCTTTAAAATAGTATTATCATATAATACAGATATTTCATAAATTATAAGCTCTAAAAATTAATTTTTCAATGAAAAGATTCAGAGATAACCATTTTTTAGAAAAGAAATACATTTATTTAAAATATGAATTTAAAATTAAATTAATGTCTTTTATTAAAATTCAACAAAGTTAATGATAAATTATAGAATATGGCTATTTGTACTAATATTTATGAAATTCCTAAAAATATGAAATCATTTTATATATAAAATGATAATTTCTAAAATATAAACTCTATAAATAAATGAATCCCTTACCTTTAGTCCACATGTCCTTTGTCTTTATATTTTTTGGACACTCCTTTCCTATAACTCCTTAAGATAACTAAGGATGGTATTCTACATAAAATGACGACGCTATAATGTTTCTTGGGGTTTGGAGAAGAAATATTGACAGGGGATGGTTGATCTATACGAGTCAAGGTGATGAAATTAGTTGAAGGAAATAGTCCCATTTTATAATTGAGGATATGGAAATTTTTTGAATTACATAAATTATTAAAATATAATAAATATAAGATAGGGGTAAAGACTTCCAAATTTCTTAAAATTATTAAGATATTACATTTGAGACTAAATATCATCATATTTTCCCTTCTTAAGGATTTTTTTGAATATTAAATAATTTATTAAAATATTTAGTTTTTGAAATATACTTTTTTTTTAATTTTACTATTCATTACTATGACATTAAAAAATAAAAAAAAATATTAATATTAGAAAAAATTATTTTATTATATCTTATACATGTCATAGTTATTTGGTTAATTCATGTACAAGCTTAATTATCTCATAATATATTTATATTTTAAAAAAATTAATATCATTTATTTTATTTTTCTATTAAATTAATAACTACATAATCATTGTTTTGAAAGTCATTATGGTATTAATTTATAAAAAAAATTAAAAAAAAATCATCAGGATTAAGATAATTCATTTATATTTCTGTAGACTATTAATGGTTATAAATTTCTTCCAAAAAACTATATATTATAATTTTATATTAATTATAAACCATAATGTGAACTACTGGACTTTATTTTAAATAAAATATTATATACGGCTTAAAGGGATCCAAGTTGTTCCAAAATGTCCCAATTAGAAAAAATAAGATTATGGTAGAAACTAACTCATCCAAAAATATTTATTCAAATTTCTACATTATTTAATGGTTCTTATAAAATTAATTAAAATTATCCTATTGATTTTAGTACTACTTGGATAGGCAATGCATCAGTGTTCTATAGTGATTGAAGATAATTATTTCATATATAAAATTTTAAAATATATTAAAATCATAAAAATAAATAAATTCTATTCAAGATACTAATTTATATTCATTCCTTATATATATTTAATAATATCTATATTAAGACAAATTCATTAATTTGTTAATTTGACTTTTCTTTCCTTGTACAAGCATTGCACAAGCATTGTGATAAGATTCATGTATATAACTCTAAAATAAAAAAACAATAGCAAAAAATTTCAATTATACATAATAATTAATAAAAAATCAGTCAATGATATTGTAAAATTCAATTTAATTATTCTGCAACCAAATTTGAATTTTCCTATATTGCGCAGGCACTACATCGGCACGGACAATGATTTTTTATATTTATTATGAAATAATTTATAACATATATGTTCTTATTTTTTATAAAAAATTTATATAATAATATCATATATTATTAATACCATAAGTTAAATAAATTTTTATATCACTATTATTTCGTGACGTTGCTACATAAGACACCATATTTTATAAAAATATGTATTTTTTACTATTCACCAAATATTAATATTTTTATAAAAATTATAAAAATTTCACCATAGACTATTTTTGATATGTTGATTTCAAAAATTCAATTCAATTTATCAAAAATAATTATTAATGTTATGGAAATTAATTATATTACCAAAAGATCTTATTATCCGGACATAGCTGGTCCTAAAAAGAATATATATAAAATATGGTTAAGAAAATTTAGGGTTAAATTAGACTGTTAGAAAAACAATAATATGTCACACAACACATATTTGAATCCAATATTGAGTCATAGTAATATGGGGTCCTGGAGGACCTCATCATAGCCATTTGAATGACCTATTTCTTGGAATACATATGTTTCACTTGGTTTAACTCTTGATATGTATGTGGGATTACGAAATTAAATTGAGCGATGTTGTTGATAAATTCTATCCATCACGGTAAGATACTACAGTGAATTCACATTATTTTTGTTTTCAAGGCCATCATCGAAACATTAGAATCAGATTCAAGCCGTAATGAATTCCAACTATTTTGGAAAGCATCTCCAATTGCATATATAATATCTTATAATTCATCTACATAAGATACCCCACTTCTAGTGAACTTATAGAAATAACCATTAACAAATCCACAGTGTCTCTAAAAGACAATATCACAACCTAAGGGACAATGAATACCAGAGGATTACCCATCAACATTAGCATTAATCAATGGGCTGATTTGAGGGATCCCCAAAACTAACATGACCATTCTAGGCTTCCTCAGATGGCCTACAACACCCCATAATATAAGAATGATCAGGCCATGTATAGTATTTTTCATACCTTTGGGTTGTACTATAGATGATGCATAAACATCCTTGTGCAGTGGGATTCTTCTCATGTGCCGAGTGGGATGCTTTCTATAAAATAATCTAGCATTTCTAGCACTACATATAGATGAAAAACAGAACCAACTACATCATATAGAAGATTCTATATTTTTTCATAGAAATCATCATTATATATTTACTCTATGATATTTTTACACTTCATATTACTAACAATTATTAGGAAAAAATTGAGCATGTGTATTTTCATAAAGCATGTGAAAAACCACATGCCACAAAAAAATGATTTATATCCTCCCATGCTTGAAGACGGATAAGGTAGGAAAAGGCATGTTGGTATCCAAATCATTGGATTTAATACTAGGTGGATAGGTTATGTTTCTATATTTTCCATATCCTGAAGAATTTGGATTTCCGAATGATGTAGGTTCTGAACATCATTTATAATTGTGGTGGTTGGGTGGAACCACCACATTCCATTGTATATATTTCCTTGGCTGTAAAGTGTCCAAGAAGAATTTTTTTCCAAATGAGCGTGTCGTCATCCATGAAATCATACATATGAATTTCCTGTCTTCTTTTATTTATAATAAGGCCTTCATAATTATATATTTTTGAAAATAAATTAGTAATACACGTTTGAGAATATCATGTGGAATGTCGATTGTATTCTGTAGTGGATTATCTAGGAAATTATTTGTTCAACAGTTGAGATTTTATCCCCATCTCACAATCCATTTTATATCTCTAATATAATTGTTTATGTAATATTATAAGTATAAAAAACATAGAACGTGAGGTGATATTTATAACTATTTAGGATTATCCCTTTGAATCTGTTTGATAAAAATTTAGAGGAAGGATCACATGTAATCAGTCTCTAATTGAATTTCCCAAAAAGTACACCAATGAAGATATTGAGATCTTTAATTCCATGAACCCCAAATTTAAAGGGTCTCATCCAATTCTTCCATGAAACAGAAACCAACTTCTTTTTATAAACTGAAACAGTAAATATGAATTTTATATCCATCACTTTTTTTTCCATTATGAGTCTCATATGGAATATATAATGTAATAAAGGATAAAAAATCTTATTTGTTATCACAGATTTAATATGGAACACTCTTGAAACATGGAATATAGATTTACCCTTAAACTAGTACATTTTATTAACAATTACTAAGAGTATATTTTCAAAGAAATTACTTTTCATCTTTCCCCAAAATGAAGGGACACCAAGATTATCAAATTAGAGGGAACCACTCCTAAATCCAACACTTCCTGTTATCCATTTTTCTACTAAGTGATAAATTTTTTCCCATGAAAATTAAAGGATTTATCCTATCATATGGCTTTCCCAAAAAAATTCTCATAAATTGAAACTGGGTCCTTAATAGAGATATAGTATTTTTCGATGATTTAACAAGAAAAATAATATAATCTACATATATTAGATTTGATAAAATATAATCATTTCTGCCTAAATTGATTTTTTTAGAAGCTATATTGAACCAATTCAATCATGAATATACTCAAATAATCACCCCCAATAGAAAAAAGAACTTCTGAAATTGGTTTACCATTTATCAAACCTATGGTGCACTAAAAGTAATCTATTGGAGCTCTATTAATAAGAATTGACATCTTGGAAGATTTAAGAATGGTGTTAATGAGATTTATGAACAAATTTGTGAATACATGCCGTCTAATAAAATCAAGGGGAAAATTCATTTCAAAGTATCAAAGGATTTTGATTATTAAATTTTGGGATCAAAATTAATATCTTCTATTTTACTCCTCATAGTATTAACACCCTCGGAAGCTGTGAAAAGATAGTGTTGAATGCCCTTTCCAGGATAAAATTCAAAATGATTCATTGTGACATAATCATTAACAATTCCCCCATCACATTCATATGAATCTTAATAATGTGTTTTATAATTTTATTCTCAAGGTAAATTGTCTTGAAGTCTTTGATTTCAAGTCTCCTCAACTTCTGGGTTATCAAGGTAATGAATCTTTCATTTATCCCATAATTCATGGAGGAGTTAATAAATAACTACCGGATTTTATGAGTTACAACATTATATAAGATATCCCAATAAATCATAAGAACATATGAATCCATCAAGTCTATGATCACTATCCATATTGAGGAACAAAAGAGTAGCATTGATTTCCTCTTTATATGGATCCATTATATGTACTTGATTATAATGCCCCTCAATGGAGGGAGGAATTATATCAACCATTTTTTGTGTGTTTAACAGTCCATTTTTATATAATAATACCTTAAAATATCCTATAATCACCTGAGAGGTATCACTTTCATATGTGAAAAGATTTCCATTTAGGATGATTTCCTTATTTCTTATTCTGGACCTCTTTTCTTTGGGCAGTCAATGAAAGAATTTTGAGTTTTTGTCTCCATATTTAAGGAATTTGACATAAAAAATATTTTCTTATAATCTTTACATGGTCATAAAAAGTTCATCCAAACTATTTTTAGATTTATCTCAGATCAATATGTATCATTATTCTAATAATTCGTAATATAGTTATAGGAAAGACATTCCTCTATAGAATTAATTTTGAAATCCATCTGGGAAAATGAATTTTTTCTCTATTTTCAAGCACCTCCTTTGAATATTTAAGCTTAATATCCATTTTTTTAAAAGGGTTTCCAAAAAAATCAAATTTCATGGCCTCCATCAAAATTTGTATGCATCCATGAGTCACAAGCAATCCATTACTGAATTGAAGTGGGACCGATTCTAAAAATAAAATATTCCTGGATATTTCAACCATTATTGGACTATGAAATGAACAATTCCTAGGATGTTTGAATCTATAGAATCTATTTTCAAATGTTATACCATCCATTTTTACAAATCATCTATCAAGAATACTTGTTTTCAAACCATTCATAGTGTGTCTACTCTACATAAATCCATCCCCGACAATTGAAACCTCAACAAGATTTAATTGATTAATGTCGGTGGAAGACACCAAATAAGTAATGTGAATAAGATTGTAACTAGTTTTTTCTTCTATTTTGATAACAGTATTGAAATTCCCAAGAATCACCCATTTTTTATTAATTATTTCATTAATTTTTAAAAAAATCATCAACTATTCACCCCGCTTGATGTAGGATGTGGATGTGTAGACAAACAAGACTGATAAAGTACAACATGAGATGTTTTAAGATATTTAAATACTATGAGTATTCATAATAGCATCATTGAGCTGAACGCATTCATGTTGTAGTAGCCACATATGATCAATGTTTGATTCAGGCATTTTTTTTGAGACAAAATTATAACCAATAGTGAACCACTTAAATTTATTCCTACTACCAATATTTTATTTTAATTAATTGATTCCTATAATAAATAGTTTATATGACAATATAAAATGTCTAATGTATTTTCCCATTAATTTATTCCCTACACCTTGAAAATTACTATATGATATCTTCATTACTGAAGGGGTTATCTCATTGTTTGATAGACTTTTTTTGTGCCCCGGTCATTTGACCTTTCCCTTTTCTCCCCTTATTTTTTATTTTTTCTTCCTTTTTTACTACTTCCCATTTTAGACTCTTACTTGTTACCACTTACTATGCATTCATGGATGTGGTTTTTCGATGTGAAAATATTAGGCATTATAAATATTTGTTTGTCATCAATATCATTATACTATAATATTCCATTTAATAGAGTGAATATGTTAGTATGTTTCTCAATTTCTATAGGCTGATTCATAATAGGGTTTTTCCCACCATTGAGGGATGAATCTCTAACCCCTCCCCCCAACCCTCCATTCACTATAGTTAGTGGGATAAGTATGAAATGTGAAATTTTCTTTACACTATCAGTTTTTTTCATGTTCTTCAATCATTTGGAGTCCCACATGTAACCTCTTCAAATATCACTTCCTATGAGAATTCATTTGGAGTAGAATTGGGTCATTTATTTAGAATTGTTTGCTTCATAACACAAGATTCATGTGAGCTCCCTATTCTACAGGATAGATTTCCAAATACAACTTCATCCAAAGGCTTCTTCGGTGATCCTTCCCTTAAAACAGATTTAGGGGATTTATTCACCACTGACTTCTCCATAACATTTAGTTCCCTGAGGGGTAACATTATCATTATCCACCTCCTTAACACCATGATATTATAGTGGGTCATGTGCGACATGTTCCTATTATGTGATCCCACCAATAGATATTATCATATTTTAGGTGCATACTTCATTAAATATAGTCTTAAACTTCCCAGTCAATTTTAACATCTTTGGAATTTCTTGTAGAGCATCATTTGTTTCTTTCAAGTTAGTCTTGAGAACACATCAATGCAGTGTTCTTTATAGCTATGTAATTCTACTATTTCACATTGAAAATTGGTTTTCCCCTTAGAGACTCATGCATTCATACATACTTCTTGATTAATAATCCCTACAACCCAATCCTCATTGGATTCAATAATGGACACCATGAGTCTAGGCTATACACTCCTATTAGATGATGGTTGTATATATTCACAGTTATGCTTCAAAACACCCCAATAATTCCCACCTAGGGTAGCAATCTTATTATCTTGAGCTCCACTGGGAATGATATAATTCCCTTTCCTTTTCATTCAAGAATCAAAATCATACCCTTTTTGGTTACAAAAGCAACATTCTATGTCTCATTTATTTTTATTCATTGAATGTCCAAATAATTTGAACTTGGTGCATAATTTGGGTTTCTTTCATAATGTATCCCAAGGTGCATGGTATTATCTCTTAGTATTATCTATACTTCCTCCAACATTATAATGGACATGTCAACTTCAATCAAGATTCTGGGATAGTTCCAAACCCTCAGGTTGTCGTTTTTCTTGTCCACTCTGACTAAATTTCCTATAGATTATGTTATATCCCAGAGTATCGTTGGGTTCCAATAAATCCTATTGAGCATGAAAAAAAAGGCTCCACACTGGAGTGTAGGTATTTATTATAGTGTTTAAATCATTATATCTATCATTTTCTAGAATTATCATATTTCATGGATTTAGAGATATTGATCCAAATCCCCAATCTCGCCTTCTAAAATCATATGTTCAGAAGACCATGTGGTAGTATTTTTGACACATTTCTATCATTTTAAAGTCATGAAATCGCTATACATCCATAATTAATTTATTTTGGTCATTAGACATCCCAAATATTCCCCCCTTTTAGACTATTACTCATGTAATTATGGAATAATTTTATAATCTTAACATCAATTCAATGATATCCTTGTTAGCTGCCACATGCACAATTCACCACTTCCTAATGAACCTTCTATGAAGTGGTATGTCAATTTTTAAAAATGATATGAAGGAAGAAGATATTACCACCATGGAAAAGATCTTCCATAGAGAAGTATGAGGCATGGGATCTTGTTCCATCATATTAGATTTTGCAGAAAGGAGAAATATCTCACTATGCTTGACATATTTATGTCAAATAAAATTTTATAAAGATCCATTGTGACTGAAATATTAGTTTATTCCGGATTCTTGAGATTTAGGATTTTCCCCCTTCATCTCCCACTCCCCCTGAACATCCATCCTTTTCCGAAAATTATTTATATTATTTTTAAATAAAATGTAAATAGAATAATTTTTCAATAAAATGTATATCTGAAGATTTAAATTACTTTATTAAAGATAATTTCAGGATTTTCTAATCATTTTCCTATACATTTATTAGGACCTAGAAATTTATTTCATTAATATGTTATTTGTATTTATACCTTATAAATTAATAGCAAGGTTGTAACAATCATATATAAATAATAATAATTAATTTTTTGTTTAATATTGATTTGTTGTAACTTATGCACGATTGAACATAGTGTTTATTTTTAAAATATTAGGATGATAAATTACATAATATCAACAATCATATAAACCGAAAATAATTATCAATACCATAAAACTTATTTCTGAAAAAATTTAAATAATACTTCACATTAAACTAAATATATACAGGTACATAACCACAACAAAAAATCTCTTAATTTGTCATTACTAAATTAGAGATATCATCATATAAAATCACAAAATAGGTGTCTAATAATTTGAACATATAATCATCTATAATATTTTAGACATAATGAGGTATCAAAAAATCTTAATATAACCTCATATGAAAACTTAATAATGTCAAAATTTATCTAAACCATTCCTCTAATACAAACTACAACATCCCTGGTCCTACAATACTAGATCTGGAGCTAATATCATAAACATTACATTTTTTGGATTTTTTACTATTTAAGGTGACCTAATCATCTCGATAAATAATTATCAATATCAAAATGAAAAAATGGATCACTAATATACCAAAGGAACTTTTAGGTTTATAGTATCTGTGAATTTGGGAAAATTCATTCCAAAAAATACTCTTTTTAATGAAAATTTTTTACACATTACCTTTCTTTTTCTTTATCATTAATTCATCATCATCATCTATATGAAACCATTCTTTACATAATTTATTAATCAGCATTCTTGATAACCTAGGGAAAAGTAATCATAATAAGGGTGATCTAAAATTCATAATAAGGGAAGGCATAAGCATTGACAATTAAATTTAATCATTGATCATAAGAATTGAGTAAGTGTATGATGATGTAATCAATGTTGATGAGAGATCCATAATAGAACTCAAGCCAGTCAATACCAGAACCGTCAATAAAAAAATATGGTATTGGGTTTTAATAAAGGAAAGGGTCCTAAGAATCGATAATCATGATCCATGTGATATTAATCTTGATAAAAAGAAACATTATAAAACCATAGATAAAATAGATAAAACATGTTGGTATTATGTTAAATTATATTCATAGAACCCTTATAGAACCATTAAAATTTGAATGATCATATAGACGACATCCAATATAAATCATCAAGGAAAATAGTACTGACCCAAATAATTGGTGTTCCATTTTGGTTAACCTATTGTATAAGTTATATAGTGTACAACTGAACATATCAAGGTGCACCCATTGTATAAGTTATAATGTCTTTACCCATAATATAATCTTAATAGTGATTACACAGCTCTATTTATGTAAACACATGATAATAAATAGTGTCAAAGTGAAATTGATGAATCAATTTCATAGAGGTTTTATTTAATTATAAACTTGTTAAAAAAATTAATGCATTTTAGAACAGTTTTTACCCAAGGAAAATAAATGGGTTCTGAGAAAATATCCTTCAATAATGACTAAACTATAAATTGAAATGGGTTACATAAAACTTTCTAGAAAACATAATTACCCCATGGGAAAAAATTGGTTCCAAAACAATATCGTTGAATTGATCATAATCCATCAAGAGAAATAAAGATGATGGTTTAATTTAAAAATAAAAACATTGGAACATAAGTAAAAAAACAAGGGTTTTGACATTGATTAATGTAAATACCTTTAGAATATCATTAAAAACATTTCTTATGGAAATTACCTTTTTGTTTTAAAATCAATTTTAAAAACTAAAAATTCCAAAACCATTTATGAAAAAAATCATTTAATAAACCTTGGAAACATATAATAGAGGGTTCAAAAAAAATATTGGTCATGATGTTGGAAAAATATATTCATGTTTTGAATGTTAAAAATAAAAATTCAATTCAATGCATTTTCTAAAAGGGATTCAAAAGAGACTAATGTAGAAAATATTAAAAAATAAATTTGAAACCTTATAAAATAATTTCAAATACCATGAAAAATAGATTTAGGAGATAATTTATTTTCTTGAAATAAAATTTTGGTAATCATTTTAGAAAACAAGGGCATTGAAGATAAAGATACCATATCAAAAAGAAAATACAAGATTAGTATCACTTATGAAATAATTTCTTGATGTTTTTATAATCAATAAAGAAGGAAATGGAAATAAAACCTATTAACAAAATTCAAAACCCTTGGATTATAAGGATATGTGGTTCATGAAAATATGATTATATGATTTGATTAAAAATAACCTAAAACATCAACAGTCATGAAAATAAAGAAGATTGTAATATAAATCGTTTTTCATGTTAGTAATTATTTAATTCAAAATCCCAATGAAAGAATATTCTAAATAAAATGTTAACTATCATTAAAATAAGTATATTCATGAAATAAAAAGAGAAATCAGGCCGTAGAGACACAAAAATAAAATAATATAGGCATTTAACATTACAATATTCCACAATAAAAGTAAATTTTTATATGGGCTCTTAAAACATTTGTAATATATGGATCAAAAACCCTGGAAATGAGGGAACCTCATATGGGTATTTCAATCACAGTTTTTTCCTAAAAATAAACCTAAAAATAAATTATTTTTCATATATAAACCACACAATAAATATAATTTTTTAATATACAATATGTCTCACAGAAATAAAAATAGGGACGAGAAAACAACAATCCCTTGAGTCCAGACAATCCATGCATGTCCTTAAAATTTTGTATAATAAGATTATACAAATTATTTTATTTATTAAGAAACATTTACACTTTTATTACATTCTAATAATATAATTTATTTCATTTAATTATAATTAAAAAAATTTGTACATATTCATTTAATCCACATTGGGTGTTTTGGGGACATTCAGTTCATTATTTCAATGCGGATTCGGTGTGTTGATTGTGGTAAAAGATGTTATTATTTCAACATTTAAATAATATTAATAAATAAATAAATACCAAATTTATTAATAAATTATTATTTTAAAAAAATCATGAAAATTGGTTATTAAAATTTAACTATGATACAATCATGGAGATGGTAGGTTGTATCTATGCATTACTAACGTTTTCATTTTTCAATGATCATTATAGAAAGAAGGTATATATCATTTTACATTTCCTGAATTGTAAAAATATCATAAATAACAAATTTTTTCTTTAAATATACTAATATATATAATTCTTGTGACGTAATGATGAAAAAACAATATCATTGTTTCGTGGAGGTGATAGTCCACTTGTACACGAACGATGTCACAATTTTTTAGTGTAATAAAAAAAATGATATATTATATTTTTATAAATATAAATATGTTAGTAATATCATAATAATTTCATTTATATCAAATATGTTCTTTACCATTATCCTCAATATCTTCCATGTAAAAATTTATTTATAAATGAATCACATCACATTGCGATGTGGTAGTCCACCGAATACACGAGTGTCATTATCTTATCCTCTGTGGAATAGGAGGTAAAAAAGGTAAATGTGATATATTACTTTATATAATTGAATATGATAAAAAATAAAGATATACTATTTGTCATTCTTTATGTCAATATGTGACAGGTGATGATGGAAAATGAATGGCATTAGTTCTTAAGGTGGTAATCCACATTACACATGAATGACGATTTCAAATCCCATTTTATGGAAAAGGAAATTGATTTATATTCTTCCATTAACATAATAAAATCTTATAATATCATAGATAATTTTTTATATAATCATAGTTCAATATAATTTAAAAAAAATTAATAACAGATAAAATAATAATTCATGAACATGAATTTCACCACTTCTCGGACCACCTCATTCGGATTATATGTTAATTATTCTGAGAATGTATTCATGAGCGAAAAAAACTAGGATTATGTTATGTGATTTAGGATGTTATTTGGGAAGTTATTAAAGGAACCAAAAGGGTTTTAATGTGTGAAGAAAGGAGAAGAGTGAGTGGCCTTTTAAGGGTTAGGTGAATGGAAACCCTATATTTTTTTAAAATAAAAAGGTGTACACATGTTTTGCACAATACAAAAGGATCCAAAATATAAAATTATAATAAATATAACATGATATGGTATATATACGTTCATAAATATATTACATAAATTTAATTTGGTGATTTTAATTATTATCATTCTAGTTAGACCCACCAGTAAACTTGTTTTCACCATAACTATGATAGTCAGTTTTTGTTCTTTTCACTATTCATTATGGTAAAATACAAACTTGAAATTATTTGAGAGTATAAATTAATATTATTTAAAATATAGTGTCTATTTTTTTAAATTTTATTCACATAAGTGTAAAATATTAAATTAAAATCAAAACTACAGATATTATAAAATAACAGGTTTCCATGAAGTTTATTTTGCAAGCAAAAGATACTTTTATATTAACTCCATAACTAATAATAGAACTTATATGAATATAAATTATTATTTATTCATATATAATATATATATCATTTAAAATTTCTTTTATTAGGTATTTTTAAAATTAATTAAAAAGGAGGAACATTATGCACTTTAAAACAGTTCTCAGAAAAAACTGTTTTAAATCGCAAAAAAATGAAAATAAACTAAAATATAATATAAACCTAATTAAAATAAATGAAAACTAATAAATATTAATAAATATTACTTTTTTACTTTTAATGACATTCAAAATATAATGGGACTATTAAATAACATTAAAAGAATTTATTTTTTTTTCAAAATTGTTATTTTTCAATATTTACTAAAAATTTAATATTATCTAAAATTCATTAACATTAAAAATAATTTAATTTTGAAATTCCAGATTTACAAATTAATAGAATTTTATTAAAATAAATCTAAAATAAGAAAAATGATTTATAATATTTCTTCATGGAAAGAAATAAAAATTATTTTTTGATGAAAACATATTTTTAAAAAATGATATTAGTTTTCTAAAACATTGATTTATTATTCACTAAGAATTTATCAATAATTTATATTTATGAGTAAAAATATATATATATATATATATATTTAAAATTAATTAATATTATTCATACCCTCCAATTTAACTGTTAGTTTGTAATGGTAATATATTTCAATATTTTTTTAAGATCAATGTTGCATGTCGAAAATGATACCGAACATGGTTTTCTTTTCTAAAACCCCAGGATGTTAAATATTGAAATTTATATTATTTTATGTCAATAAAAATACAGAATATCAATCTATTCACTATAAAATTTAATTTCTTTTTCACATAAGGATAAAAAATTCAATGAATAATAAGTGTCTTTCCAACATAATCAGTTATTTTTATCAAGGTAACTTATTTATAACTTTTAATAATTATATAATTACCATAACATCCTACACAGTGCCAAGAGAGTATTTATAAAATTAATGGAATAATATAATAAATGATATAAAAAATGTTAAAATAAATAAGAACTGGAAGATTTTTTGTGTACAATGATTTTTATAGATTAATGTATCATATTAAGGATCTCTTAATATATTATTTACTAATTCCTTCCTTTTTGGGATGCCTTTAATGTCAAATTTAATTTCTAGTGTCAAAATTGAATATAAGAATATTTTCTTTAATATATTTTTATTGAATTAATTAAAAAATCTTAAAATTAATGAATAATGAAAAAAAAAAGATAATACATGGTCCAATAAGAAATACATTTTCCATGTATGAGCCTTTTTTACTTGATAGATAAATTTATAACCCATTATTATTGAAAATATTGTTATCATGGTAAAGTGTAAAATCGGATGAAACAGGGGTAATGAAAAATATTTGTTCCAAAATTACACCAAAACATGTATAAATTTGATTTTATGATGTTATTTCGACATTAGACTCTTTTTAATAGGATATATAGCCATTTAGAAGAACGTTTATTTATAATTACTTAATTTTATTTTAAAATTTTGTCTCATATCTAGTGTGTACTTTCCATACTTTTAAAAATGGGATCCCCTTACCTCTATTATTTATGACACATTTATAAACCTAGATAATCAATAATTTAAAATTTTATCTTATAAAGATCCTTTTAAATGTTATATTGGTGATGTTCTTCCCAAAATACCAATCCTTATTCACTTAATATGTGATCGAGTGATATTTTACTGAAAAAGTGGTAAACTTCTTCACCGACTATTCCAAATCTCTCTCTTCATCTACTTTATATGAATTTATTTTACCCCTACTAATATAATAAATATAATAAAATAATATACATAGATGTTATTATGATAAATATACAATTAAATTCCACATATTCTCTATCCTATGAAAAGAAAAATCATCACTTGTGCGTATATATAGCTTATTATTTGAACATAGCAATGTTATTTGATTTTCGTCACCAATTTACTTGGATGGTAATACATATGGAACAAATGATTATATATTATATTTTTTATTTAATTATTCTTATTAAATTATAATATCATGACTACCTTCTTAACTTCCAATCCATTAGAAAATGATAATGTTACTCTTGCATACAGGTGGTCTACCACCTCCACAAACGATGTGATATTTCTTTCATTTCCATTTTTTATGGAAGTTAAATAGGATATATTTTATGAATATATATGTTTTATATGTTTCAATAATTATTCTTCAATGTTGAGTTATTATTTACCTTCTTTTTTTCCATCCATCAAAAATTGAAAATAACATTCATGTGAACATATGATATACTCTCTCCCTGAATAGTGTCATTAATTTTTCTATCTCTAAATTTTTGTGATTACTGTAAATACAGAAATAATGAGTATATATTATATTTATTTCATGATTAAAAGTCTGTAAATTATGTATCCATGATAAAATTATAATAAAAAAACTACCAAACTAAAACATATGGGAAAAATGAAGATGTTTTTTACTAAAATAATATTTTTAATAAATAATTTTTAGCAAATAGATAATAAAAGGTTATATGTAAGTAATATAAGGTATTAAATATAATTTTATGGATCTTTAATATATATTTATATATAAATATTAAATATATATTTATTATAAATGAGGTTGAGAAACATAAGAAGGATGCCAGACCAATATAAGGGTTTTTCTCACAATCTCATCATTATTAAGGGTTGTTTATGTATAGTCTCATTTGGGTTAATTATTTGATATTTCTATATAAAACCCAATATATTTTTTATCCTATATAAATATAATGGAATAACATTTTTTTCATTTCATTATCTCCTTTTTAAGTACTCATTGAACTGAAATAATGTTTTTGAGTAAAATCAACCTCGTTTTACTACTATATCAGGAATCGTTATCTTCCATGTCCATATTTTCCCTAAAATCATTAAAATGATGTTTTTTCAGAAAATATACATTTTAAGGATTTTTTAAAATGTTTTATTCTACTTTTTGTTTAAATGAGGTACTTTTTTATCTTTGTACACAATTTTAAAATGAATTTTTTATTAACATATACGACATGAACATAATTTCTTACTTTCATGAAAGGTACTTTCATTAAACCTTACATTAAAAGTTTACAAGGTTAGTTTCAAATAAAAAAATTCCTAATATTTTTGAAATTTTTAGATTTAAAATATTTGGTTTTAGTGTAAA